>OZ018397.1:21418042-21947227 GCA_963969525.1 Ontholestes murinus | reverse complement strand
AAGTCAAGTTTAAATTATAAATTGACATTATTTAACGTGAAAATGTGATTCCTACCTCAAGCCCTTGAAGGTATCGTTTGTAATTTCTCTCAGTTTCTACAAAAAAATGCTATTGTTAAAAAAACAACAAGGCATTGGCTTTAGTATCATAATTATGACTCTGTCGGTGTAAATAGTGATGTTTTTGTGGTTGTAAATAATGATGTTTTAAATATAAACGATATTTGTTCTGCTAAGAAAAAACATATTAAATGATAAATACGTAGATGACATACATACTTGCATGCTTTGAAGGTACATGTAGACAAATTAACCAATTTCTAACCTTTCTTAACTTCCTACACCCTTCCATTGAGTTCATAGTATAATTAAAATCTGATAATAAAATTAACTTTTTAAACTTAACTACGACCAGGACTAACAATAAATTATCATTTTATATATTTAGAAAACCCACTTTCACAGATGCAATTATCCCGGATTCCTCAGGTCATCCATACAAACATGCCAGCCTCTATTCAATGTGTAACGGGTTAAATTCAACTCAACGTACCAAATCAGCTGCATGCGTGGAAAGATTAATCGTCCCTTGTCGAGTTTGACATTTTTTTGACGTTTCCGGTTGAAGCGGTGATGCCAATCGTGAAAAGTCGTCTAATAGCAGATACTGCCAACTGTGTTTAGAAGTGAGCGAGCGATTCCATGCATTTGATTGGGGAAAAATTTAAATTGACGCAATAATTTCCGGTTCCGTTTATTTTTACTTTCCCTATATACGAAGTATATATAGAGGAAGTATTGTGATCGTGATTTTTTTAAAAAATTTTTACTTTCCCTATATACGAAGTATATAAAGGGGAAGTATTGTGATCGTGATTTAAAAAAAAAATTGCGGAAATATCCGTTTTGAGGTCCCCTAAGTCCATTACACTAATTTCTGAAAAAAATGGTGATGTGGCCATCATAGTACTTTCCCTATACAGGGTGTCCCGTTAATGCGGGGAAATGGCTGGGCCATAGATTCCTGGGGTCAAAATATGATGATTTAACGCAACTTATCTATATCCAAAAATTTACGGTTAAGCCGGAATTTGGCTTCAAAGTTTCAAAATTTTTTATTTCTTTTGTTTATAACAATTGAACGCTTTATTTGATTTGAATGAAATTTATTATTAATAAGTACCATAATATCATACATCATTTCAGTTATTATGGACATTCGTGATTGACAGGAAGTATAAAAAACAGTAGTACCACCACTTAAAAACTAAAATATTTTTTTATTGGTGCATCCAATAAAATCCAAAAAAATTTCTTTGAAAGGGCATTAGATTTAAAAACTTTTTTGACTCTTACTAGTTTTTGATATCTTGTACGGTTTTTGCACAAAAAATAAAATATGAATATAGTATACTCATTATGCACTTATTAATAAGTAAATAAACACTTTTCAAACAATTTTCTTTGCAAAATCCTAATACAAACAAGATATCTGTTTGTTCCAAATATGAATATTTATGAACTATAATAAAGGTAAAAGTTAATTGTTAAAAGACACTAAATAATTATTATTATACATAATTTACATTTTTTTAACAAAGACGGCCACGAAAAACATTTATTTTCGATTCGATGAAAAACTAGATTTTGTTTTTACTAGATAAAAAATATATATTTTATTTTTTTGCGAGAAAACCGTAAAAGATATCAAATATTATTAAGAGATAAAAAAGTTTTTAAATTAAATGGTCTTTCAAGCAGTATTTTTTTAGTTTTTATTAGATCCACCAATAAAAACATATTTTAGTTTTTAAGTGGTGGTACTACTGTTTCTTATACTTCTTGTTAACCAATAATAATCATAATAACTGAAATGGTATTATATTATGATAGTTATTAAAAATAAATTTCATTCAAATCAAATAAAGCGTTCCATTGTTAAAAACAAAAGAAATAAAAATTTTTGGAACTTTGAAGCCAAATTCCGGCTTAACCGTAAATTTTTGGATATAGATAAGTTGCGTTAAATCGTCATATTTTGACCTCAGGAATCTATAGTTCAGCCATTTCCCCGCATTAACGGGACACCCTGTATTTTACTCGAAAACTATGCGGTTTATGCAAAAAGGTTATCCTTAATAATTTATTCAATTTTGAATTCTCTACAATTATTTTTTATATAGCAATTGGCAAAAAATGTCAAAAATTTCAATTTTTATTTTTTTTCATCATAGTATTCATTCATAATACTTTCCCTATATTTTACTCGAAAACTATGCGGTTTATGCAAAAAGGTTATTCTTAATAATTTATTCAATTTTGAATTCTCTACAATTATTTTTTATATAACTTTCATGTTGCTTCAATAGTTTATTAGCAATTGGCAAAAATGTCAAAAATTTCAATTTTTATTTTTTTTCATCATAGTATTCATTCATAGTACTTTCCCTATATTTTACTCGAAAACTATGCGGTTTATGCAAAAAGGTTATTCTTAATAATTTATTCAATTTTGAATTCTCTACAATTATTTTTTATATAACTTTCATGTTTCTTCAATAGGTTATTAGCAATTGGCAAAAAATGTCAAAAGTTTCAATTTTTATTTTTTTTTCTCGAAAGTTAAGAATTTTATGAAAAATATATTTTAACAAAATTTGTTCAGTTTCTCATTCTCTTTAACTTTTGTTTGAAAAGTTTTGTAATATTTTTCATATTAAAAAAAATATCGGAAAAAAACAAAAAACTCCTCGAGTAAACACCCACTTCCGGTTTATGAATGTTTACCAAAAGCTTTTCAGTTCCAGTTTTTAACGATAAAACCTTACGTTTAAAGTTTCATCTCAATCGGATCAGTCGTTTTTGAGATACAGCACCCACGGACCGACAGATAGACAGACAGACACACACACAGACACAATTTTTTTTTTCCAGAAATTAGTTTAATGGACTCAGGGGACCTCAAAACGGATATTTCCGCAAAAAATTAAAAAAAAAAATCACAATCACAATACTTCCCCTATATATACTTCGTATATAGGGAAAGTAAAAATTGTTTTGTGTCTGTGTGTGTGTCTGTCTGTCTGTCTGTCCGTCCATGGGTGCTGTATTTCAAAATTATCATTAAAGGTATGCTGGTATACTGTGTGGCGAAACATGTTGCAGTATTCAACAATAAATGTGAAACCCTCCCAACTGTGTTGTTATATTTCATTTTGTTATGGAGTTTCATCATGTATCCGCCTCGTCAATTCAATAACTCGTTATTAAATTGGGCCCAATTGTTATACTGGTGTACACGTAAAATATTTTGGCTAATTTTTTATTAGCAATTGATCTTATTCTAATATCTAAATTATTTACTGGAATGTGTTATTTATTATTTTTGACGTTATTCATTTAAACGTGGTTATACCGTGTGTTCGCCCAACGCCATAACTTTGTTATTTATTAACCGATTTGAATCAACTAAAAAATAAATTGAATGACCGCTTAAATACTATGAAATGATATTAATTATATATTTTTTCAAAATTAACTTAATTGACAAATGATATTTTTTATATTTTTGAATGGCTGCATATACTTTATTTTTTATTTTTTATGCTATACATTATTTTTCTGAATCCAATGATACCCAATATTTTAATTATAATTTAACATTTATGTCAGAAAAAAAAATAAATCTTATTCATATGATATTTTCCAATAAATATCATATTATAACCCAAAATAAATTACCAAATTTAAAATATCCCAAATACATAAATATATTTTTGTAAATACCCTAACCAAAGAAAACAAATCTTTTAAAGTAATCGCATACTTTGGAGCCATAAGCAATAGCATTTTTTTAAAAAAACGAGACGTAAATATAATTTTTAAGTCAAGCACCAAAACATGTAATTTAATATTTAATGCAAAACCCCCCATTAACAAAATGTGTAAGACAGGTATTTATATATAACTGTGTTTTAATTAAGGTATTTATAGTTTAACTTGTCCAGATTGTAAATTAAACAAACATCAATTTAATTCAATTTAAAGAAAAATAATTCAACGTTCGCAAATCAGTCAATAGAATCAAACCATACTTTCGATAGGGATGTACTTTCGGTAATCCATTTCGCCGAATGGAAGTAAGGTGGATTTACTGGACGCCCTTGAAATCCATAAGGCGAAAATTAATCCCGGAATTTAAAGTTTTTCAGTAGGTATATAAACACTTGTAATTCGTAATTTAGGAATGATTACTGTGTAATCGAAATTAGTCACTCCAGGTAAAGTGGTATAAATAGTAAAAGTGTTTTCTTTATTCTTAAATAAATTTATTTAACCACAAGAAATTGAACAAAATAACAATACAAATTATTAAAAGTCTACTTAAAGTTATAAAAATTTGTTATGGTGCAATTGTGAAAACTCACATTTTCAATAGTATTTTCTTGCTGCCATCTTTTAAATAAATTTCTTTCGTTTTGGTACCTGTCCCTCGACCTTTTTGGTACTAATTTACCATTCAATTGCGTAGCTCGTACCAATATATTCGCTGCAAATAAAGCCTCTTTCTTTATTTTCTGCACTTTGTCATGCGCGATTTGTATGTGGAATCTAACCAAAATTGAATCGACGTCATCGGCGATTTTGTATTGCTACTATACACATTCAAGATTTTTTTTAAAGAAATTAGCAGTAGGATGAGAACAATGTACCTACCACGTTCAGTCAGGGCCGTAACAACCGGGGTCGCTTTAGAACCACGAAGGAGGGAGCTCACTTGGCTGTTAAGGCTATCCTAATAGCCATTCTATTTCTATAACAAACTTTCTTGGCAGTTACAAGTTTATTATTTTTATTCCAAGCTAACTTCGAGCCAAGCTGGAAAAGAAAAGAAAGGAAACTGGAGATCACTTGGAATAATATCTTTAAAGAAAAAGTAACTGTGGTTAATTTCTCAGGGTTTATTGTTAATGATGGCATAATACTTCTTAGGTACTGTGCTGAGAAATGTTGTACCATCGACAAAATGGATGGCGGAACTCTCACCGTCCTCGTCCCTTCGGTGTATATCATCCCTGAGCAAAGTGTCATTAGAGAGCCTCCCACCAAAGTACACCATTTGCTTAATAATTGCTCAGTAAAACAGCTTTGGCAGGAGAATTTTGAGAAAAACACAACCAAAAAGCCTTAGATAAGTTCATGAAGATCTTTATTTAATAATAAATTGCTATATAAGGGAATGTTTAGTTTGTGGGATGACAATTATGGTAATATTTTGTTTAAGTAAACGTGTACTTAAACTATAGAGATTTCGACAAATAGGTTGACTGTAACCTAATAGCTGTGCCTCACACTACAATAATTAATTAAACTGAAAATAATGTTAAAAACTTCTCTCAAATAGTCATTCAACCTATTAGTTCTAATGCCACATGAAGAATAATAGATGTTTTTTAAGTGGTCTGACTACCTACCCCATAATATAGTTAGCATTAACATTAGTTTTGGTGACTTAAATTTCCAGACAATGTATGTAATCAACCTTATGTTCTGATTAAACAATCAGAAAACTCTTTAGTAAATAAAGTATTTCACGCATATCTCGTAATAATAATAATTTATCATTCCTTCAACTTGGGTTGCGTATTTTTCGGAAAAAGACTTACCGTAAATATTCCTCTCCCAAACTTAGAACTTACCTAGAAATGTATAAAACTTGATTTTAAGCTAGTATTAGGGTCGTCCACAAAACTCCAGTTTGTACCATCCGTAAACGAACAAAAATTAGACAACCATGTTCAGTCATTGGCAAATTATTCAATTTTGGATGGCTAACATTTGCAACATGGCTACCAATATGATCAAATAATCCGACATCAATTAGCTTAATTATTTTATTAGCATGTTCAATATTAGTGAAAACTAATAATAAGTGTTTGATTTTCAAATTATTAATTAACTCACTACAATTGTTTCGCCACACTGTTTGTACCTATTATTAATTAAATACAATATAGATTTTCAACTAAGTGCCCCGTCAGTCATTAGTTAATTAGTAAACACATTATTAGATGGTAATTGATCCTGGTATTGAACATGAATATGTTTTTAGTAAACTGGTTGGGTTGTTAGTTAGTTAGTTAGTATTTATTTATCCATTGTACTTACATAATATAATGGTTTTCTGATTTGGGGAAATAAATTAATCGAATGTATCTGTGTTGGGATTGAATTCCTTTTCCCTATTTTTTATGAAAAATGATATGCCGAGGCCTTTGTGGATGAGGTAATTGAAAGATACTGGTTTATATTTCATTGGGGCGCATGAATCGGCATGCAGGTAATTAAAGGTGTGTGTGTTTTAAATATTTGCAATTCTAATGTACATATTATTTTTTCTAGTATTGGGAGTATCTAAGAAGGGCAAGGATTTATTGTATTCAATTTCATATGTAAAATTAATGCTGGTGTGAAAACTATTGAGGGATGTAATGAAGGAATCAATGTTGAAATCAGTTCTAATAATGGCAAAAACGTCATCAACGTGACGGAACTGCGCGAATGTGTTTTTAGCATTATTTTAAAAATGATAAAAACAATATTAGCCATCATTCCCATAGCAGTGCTAAAGGTCTATTTATGGAACTTGTGATTAGACTCAATTACATTACATTCCATCACTAATTATTTGAATTTGAAGATATATTTGAATGTTTTCAGCTGGGATTTCATTTTTGACTAATATTTCTTTAAGGATTGATAATTTATCTCTGATAGGAATGCTAGGGAACAGAATTCAACATCAAATGAAATCGTTATCTAGTATATGAATGTTTTTTAGTCTATCGGCAAGTTCCAGAGAATTTTTAACGGTCATGTTATTATTATCTGTGGTGATATCTTTTTTTGAACGTGCCTTAATAATCAAACATCAAAGTTATGACAAGTTGCACTAATAAGCCCAGATACTGAGAAACACGTGTCTCCGGGCAGTCATATCAATTCTATGACGTGGTTGGGAAGCGACGATACCACAAAAATGTTCCATTGTGTTAAATGTAATTTCTGATATGTAACGAAAATAACATTTATGTAATTCAATACCTAGTGGTGCCTTAGTACGGGGAGTAGCTGTTTTTAGTGTCAGTTTGTTTGATAGTTTTTACATTGTAATAATGTAAAATTGCGGCGCAGAAACGCTCAAAATAATTAATTCTAGTTATTACTTTTATTTTCATGTTATTTACCTTTATCAAATACTCTTTACAGAGGCTAAAATAAAGTTTACACGTATTTATTAGATGGCCATAATTTAAAACGGAGATGAGGCTTTGGGGTTATTTTTGATACAAAGTTCACATCACAACTATTTATGGTGAAGCTTTAAAAATATGGGGTTTTATTTATCAACAAAAAACGAATTGTCAAATATCTCCAAACTTTGGTTTTGCTTGTAATAGGTTAAGGTGTGGATCTGTTGTGAGTACTCCATATACAACCTTTGACAATAAAGTTCAGTGAATAATTATGGAACATTATTGTAGATGAAATATCAACGAAAATTACCTTACGAAATAGTCACATCCCGTAACTATGCTGAGATCTGCTATACATGTCCTGAAAACTTTTAAAAAAGGCTTCTTTTTGGGATGGAGTCTAAAAGCCTCGTCATGTTTCGTTAAATGTCAGGAATATCACCTAACCTCTTTCCTTTCAATGCCGCAAGGTACATTGAAATTTTGAACCTTTTCATGAAACGTCTACGTACAGCAACGACAAAACTCGCCCTCACAAAGCCAAGTATAATATTCAAGATGGAAGTGATTATAAAGTTTGCTCAGCGTGCAGTGATGTCATAGAACGTGATGAGTTATTATGTTGAAGCTGCGGCGGTGACTTCCATCACAACTGTGCGAAATCAGAAAATAAATACGGCTTATCAGCATGCTACAAGTGTGGAAAAAAAACTACAAGTCCTAATTGCAATGCAGAAGGAGATCGTAGAGCTCTCTAAGTCTTCAAAAATATCACTTTTCAATCAGAATAAGAAAATTAAACAATTAACGGATAATTTAAGCACCATAAAAAACAACAATAATAGCAACGCCGCAAACCAAAGGAAAAAGACACCGCTCGCAAATTCAATCAAGAAATCCACAAACTTGGAAAATTTGGCACCAGGGGGATCGAATGGTATCGAATCAACGAATACAAATATAAAACATCACAACAAGGCCGAGGATGACTATAAACATAAATATCGAGCAGCGAAATGGAATTCACTCAAAAAAAAGAAACAGAGGAGAAAGTTGAACCCAAAAAGAGAAATATAAACAAGGACAGTACAGTAGCTTCACGCAGAAGAAATAGTAAACAGAATTCGTACCGACTCAATGGTAATAACTGTAACGAGGATCTGCCAGTAGCAAATGTGATAATGCGGAGGTGAATTTTTGTATCTCAATTCCGTAAAGATGTGGATTGTGATAAATTAAAGTCATATCTATATAAAGCCGGTGCTTTTAAGTTCATTATAAAAAAATGAAACCAAAGTACGAAGACGTCGATTATTCCTCTTTTTAAATTGGCATCGGGAACTTCTGGCCGAAGAATACTTTCATAAACAGATTTTTCTTTAAAAATAAGAAATGATCGGAGAATTTTTTTATTAGCGAGATGAACTGGGCGGTAGTAGCAGTCTTCGCGAGGGCCTTCCGTGCTCGGGCAGCACATTTTTGTTATAAAAAAAAGGTCTGAAAAACAATTTTTCATACTAGTTGATTTTAACATAGACATTTTGGAACGGAATACTGCCAGTGATCATTTTAGAGAACACATATAACATTAAATACTTGATTACAGAACTAATGAGGATAGTATCCCAATCACAATCATGTATTGGCAACATAATAACAAATGCATTATCAGACCACAAAGCACAAATTCCTGATTACCGGATTACAAACAGATTAAAAACAATCATCTGTTAGAAATAGGAAATTTTCTGGTAATAATACCAATCAATTCTGTCAAAATATTGGCTTGACCTTTAAAGATGTAAAGGGTGGGCCATCTAGTGGTTTCTTTTTATATCATAGGTTATTTTGACACTGGCAGCTTTTTTCCGCTCGAAATCTTGACAGCAAGTCAGTAGCATACCTCCGCGGTACGAAATGAGTCGCTTTATGCATGCACAACGTTGGGAAATATTGCAAACTTATTTCTAAAGTGAGTGGTGTGTAGCTCAAACAGTACGTTTGTTGAAAAGAAGTTTTGGCCGAAATGAATCACCTACCGTGCTTGATGTACGCAAGTTTGTGCAAAATGTTCGTGAGACTGGCATGCTAGTGGACAATACTCATGGTCCTTGTTCTCGTACGGTCGCCACAGACGAGAATGTGGTTGATGTAGCCGCGAGTGTGAGACTCAATCCACGAACATCAACTCGCCGTCGATCTCAACATCTAAACATTTCACGCACTAGCCTGAGAAGAATTCTGCACAAAGATCTCGGATTATTCGCTTACAAGGTCTAATTGACTCAGCAATTGAAGGCGCACGACCATCCGCTTCGTTATCGCTTCGCAGTTTGGGCCTTAAAGCAGCTTGAATTGATTTTGGGCGAAAAAATTATATTTTTTAACGAGGTGCATCTTCATCTCGGCGGATGCGTTAACAAACAAAATTGCCGCATATGGGGCTAGGAAAGTCTTCACGTTATTGTCGAGAAGCCAATTCATCCACAGAGAGTGACAGTTTGGTGCGGATTGTGGAGTGTATCATTGAACCATTTTATTTCGAAAATGAGGTTGGGAACAACGTTTCGGTCAACGGTGGGCGTTACAGAGCCATGTTACATGCGTTTTTTTTAACTGAGATTGAAGACATGGATTTGGACGACCTCTGGTTCATGCAGGATGGCGCTCCATGCCACAGAGCCCATGCCATAATCGATCTTTTGCGCACCAAATTCCCAAATCGTGTTATCAGCCGTCTTGGCGATGTCAATTGGCCACCTCGGAGCTGCGATTTGATCCCTTTGGATATTTTTTTTGTGGGGAACGGTGAAGGACCGATGTTATGCCAACAATCCAGAAACGATTTAAGCGCTTCAGGCAAATATCATTCAAGCAATCCATGAGCTACACCGAAACCATCAACGAGGTCTTCAAAAATTGGAGTGACAGAATGCGCTTCTGAGGCTAGCTAGCTAGCTGAGGCAGCCACTTGAACAAAGTTATGTTCCATAATTAATGGGGATGTTTGCTCTTAATAATAAAACCATAACACATGAAAACAATTTTAATTTTGTTAATTTTATTGTATTTTTAAAAAGATTCTTGTACTTACCCCACCCTATATACGATAAAACATGGCCGAAAAGGAGTCGCCATTGCTTTATCAAACACTTGCATCTCACTTGTCGG
Organism: Ontholestes murinus; assembly: GCA_963969525.1. Classification (NCBI taxonomy): domain Eukaryota; kingdom Metazoa; phylum Arthropoda; class Insecta; order Coleoptera; family Staphylinidae; genus Ontholestes; species Ontholestes murinus. The sequence continues at coordinate 21,936,800 of OZ018397.1, read as the reverse complement.
AATATATTCCAATTTATAAATAAAAGCAAAGGGAGTATAATAATTTATTGCAGGTAGAATCACATTTACTTTAACATGACTAAGTTACGAAATAAATCCAAAACATCATGGAAAGTTATTCGGGTCAGTCACCGGTAACCGAAAAAACAAATACTTTAATGAAGTAGCAAAAAAAATATTGAATACTATGTTGGATGCTTGAAGCCATAACTTGTGATACATATTGAATCAGGAACTTTATCAACTGATAAATAAAACTTACTTTGTTAATATCACACACGGAATTTATTTCGTAACTATAGTTTCAACCTTACAGTACAGTATGTTTGATAATGGCCTTGTAAGGTTGAAACTATAGTTACGAAATAAATTCCGTGTGTGATATTAACAAAGTAAGTTTTATTTATCATTTGATAAAGTTCCTCATATTGAATACTATAAAAATCAACAACAATACGGATGAAATTAATATACCGCTCAATGAACACGCAATTTTCTTGCCTGCAACCACATGCGAAGAAATAATAAATATTATTAACACTATGCCAAACAATAAAAGCATATGTTATGACAAAATGTCAATATCAATTGTAAACAAATGTTTTTGCATATAGCCCAGCCAGCCCCTATGTCACATAGTTAATGCTAAACTAGAAACCGATATATTCTCTGAGCAATGCAAATTTTCAAAAATAATTCCTATACTTAAAAAAGAGGATCCAGACATAATGGATAATTTTCGCCCTGTATGTATACTACCCTCAATCTCTAAGATAATAGAATGTCAGATGTACTCGCGTTTATAAACTTTTCAATTAAATTCAAGCTGCTATTACCATCCCAATATGGATTTTTGAAAGAGCAAGTATTCGAAACAGCGCTTTTTAGTTTACAAACTTGGTATTATAAGCTTTATACAACCACGAAACTCCCAGTGGTATCTTTTTGGATCTATCTCACGCTTTTGATCACACACGACTTCTATCCAAATTGTACCGATATGATTTCATGGGGTTGTATTCAACCTCATTAGATCATATCTAGCAAACAGGGTTCACTACACACACGTGTCCGATAATATGGGCTTGGTCGCTGAATCGGGCATACTTATTATAAAATGTAAGATTCCCCAGAGAAACATACTCGGTCCACTTATCTTCATCAATTATATAAATGATATGCCGAACAAAATACCAGACAGTAAGATTTTAAACTACGCAGACGATACTACTATTGCTATCAAAAGCAATATTCTTCAGGATCTGAAATAGCTGGGAACAAAAACATAGAAACTTAAATAATGAGAAGACAAAATGTGTTAAAGAAAATCAAGCGTTCACCACAACTGACACACTTACGCTCAATAACATAATTTATAAATAAAAATATAAAATTCTTTTACGTTGTAGAAAATTAATTAATAATTAGAAAAAAATACTCCGTAAAATCTAAAGATCTGTAGATTTTACGAACGATTTTTGTGTTTTTTCTAATTATTAATAAATTATAAACTTCATAACTCTCCGAAATTTCTAGGAATTTATGACGATGAAAAATTGTCATTTGCAATGCATGTATCGGCAGTACGTGACAAAATAAACAAAAGTTTGCTACGGATTATGGGTGTTAATTAAGTCAACTAATTTCAACATTACAAAATTATTTTACTTCACCAATGTGCATTCTCATTTAAGATTCGGCCTCTTGTTCTGAGGAAAGAGCTCAGCGTCTGATCGAGCGTTCCATTTGCAGAAAAAAGCTGTCCGTATTATACTTAAATTAAGGCGTACGATAGTTACAGAAGCATTTTCAAACAAATTAAAATATTAACTCTATAGGGGCAGTACATTTGTGAATATGTTGTATTATTATTAAAACATAATCAAAAATTTAATGATGACCTGATGCTATCACTGAATATCACAAGACTTGCTAGTACTACAATAGTTAAACAGGCGAGGAATATTACAATAACACAGCAATAATAATATTAATATTTAATCAGACTGAACGATTTTTATAATAAATACATGTGAATTTCCTTAAATACAAAAATAAAAGTTTTTCAATTACACGCAAAGATTATACGAACATTATAAAATTTAAAACACACATTTGATTTTGAATTGACTTTTCTGACGTGAAATTACACGTCAAAATAAAATTGCGAGTGTGTTGAAATTTACGCAAAATAATGGTAAGTAGCAATAGTGAGACTAGTTTTGTTACAAAATTAAACCCTACGGTAAATGTTCCATCATATACATGATCTCTAAGAACATTTCATAACTGTATCAATATCACATATATTTTTAATAAATAAAAATTTGTTCAAGGTTAATAAGTAGAAATCTATATTTTTAATTTATATGTATAATCGTAGAAAAAGTATAGTGTACAATTCGCATACAATGACCATTGTGGGTATCATTGTATGCTCATTATACAATATACTATTACTTTCCCTATATAGTATATATGGGGGGAGTATTGTTTTCGTGATTTTTTTTTTGATTTTTTTTTTCGGATATATTCTTTTGGGGTCCCCTGAATCCATTGCACTGATTTCTGGAAAAAAATGTGCATTGTGTGTCTGTCTGTCGGTGGGCGCTGTATCTCATAAACGAAAGATATTGAGAAGAAACTTTAAACTTAAGGTTTTATCGTCAAAAACTGGAACTAAAAAGCTGTTGGTGAACATTCATAGACCGGAAGTGGATGATTACTCGAGGCGTTTTTTGTTTTGTTTTTGGGTGATGTTTTTCTAAACATGGGGAATTTTAAAAAACGGTTTAAACAAAAGTTAAAGCGAATAAAAAACTGAACATGTTTTTTATAAAAATTTCAACTCGAGAAAAAAAATAAAAATTGAAAATTTTAAGATTTTTTGCCAATTTCTAAGGAACTATTGGTGATACATGAAATTTATATAACACATAATTGCAGAGAATTAAAAACTAAACAAATTATTAAGAATAACCTTTTGGCGTAAACCTCATAGTTTTCGAGCAAAATATAGGGAAAGTACTATGATAGCCACATCACCATTTTTTATTGTATTGTAATACTATTTTAAAATTCTAATTATTACTTTTATTTATAGTGAAATAAAAGTTTAGTATTATTATTATATTATATCATAAAATAGGGGGTGGTGCAAATTGAACATCCACCATACTCTCCAGATCTCAATCCTGCAGACTATGACCACAATTGAATTCCGTTTACCATCTATATATATTGTGTTTTTTGTTGGTGTTTCATCGTAAGTTGAGAAAAATAATCGCACGGAAATGTTCACGACTTAATACCATTTCTTCTTCGACGTCATTGTAAACAACACACATGGCGCATGGATATCAAAACGTTCTGAGTAACTTTACTGACAAAGAATCGACATTAGGTTAATAACGTTGGTTGTCAAATGGCAGCACCTGAATCTTCTATATAAAAAATAAGAGAAAACCCTCGTATAGGATCATGCTCGGCCCTTAGAACTACAACATTGTAATCATAAACACTAGTATTATCAAATAAAAATGTAGTTTTTTATTTAATCCACGGACATTCTGGTAGTAAACTGTGATGTTTACCCATTCTCATAAAGTAACAATCCAAGATATAATATGTAGTCGAATAAAAATTCCCTAGGTTTGTTTTACTTTATTTATTATTTATAATAAAGTTAAACGAACCAAGTGAATTTTTAATCAACTACCTATTATTAACATATTGTTTCGCCAAATGATAAATGATAAACAAATATAAGATAAATCTGAGATGTTCCTTTAACAATTTTAATCATCATATATTTCTTCATTCTTGCATTTTCTTTCTTCCAGAGGAACTTAAGTTTAATGGAGAATTTTTCTAAATATAGATTTTTCAGAAGGAACAGTCATAATATAATTGTTACTATTCAAGGCTCGTTTCAGGTATTCACTATCATTACACTGTTTATATTTAAAAACATAATTAAATATGGGATACTATAAACTATGACATATGTTTTTCTGTTATATATTCAATTTGAAGTGTAGTATTTTTATAGGTCTTTGGAGATTTATTTTTGTAATAGGAAATCGATTTCTATTGTAAGAAGACTATTTTCAGCTATTAGTCCAGTAATTTGTTCAGAAATATGTGCAAGTATAAGCATTAACTTGCGGTTTATTTTTTTTTTAAGGATAGGAAATTCCTCTTCAATATTTTATGGATAACACAATAATTTAAGACGGAATGTCTGGTTTGTTATAAGTAAATAACGCCGGATATTATAAGACTGATAACACTATGTGCAAATCCCTTCAGGAGATTTAAAACAATTTTTAATTTTGTTTGGTGGTATAAATTTATTTTATAAAACAATATTAGATGTACTAAAGGAATGAGGAAATAAAATCAAGAAGGACATTCTATTGAAGTAATGTGATGGTTTACTTGTATTAATATATTTGGTACAAATCGTTTAGAATATGAATAGAAATAATGAAAAACCTTCGAAGAAGAGGAAACGTAAAAGTGAGTTTGCATAAGACTTGTGATGAAATTTATGCGAAGGAGGTGTGTGTGTGTGTGAGTACAAGCGCGGGGATTCATTAAGGCCCTCGGGGGCGGTTGCCGTTTGCGAGTTTCCGTCCTCTTACTAAAAAGCGTGAAAGAAGGAGGAAGGAGGGTAAGCTCAACATCGTCTACGGCGACGTCAGGGTCCGGGAGGGTGATTTATCTGGAAATTTCAAGGAGTTCAATGTGTGGAGCGTTCGCGTTATTTCACGGCATTATATTGAAGTGATATGTTTACTTTGACATCCTCGCCGGGCTCTCTTCCCTTTGATGTCACGATTCCTATCCCCCGGACCCCTTCCCCCTACGATCTCAACCCCTCTACATACCCGCAAAACCGAACTCGTTTACGTCTAATAGACGAGGAATATTTCAAATCCGGTTTGTCCTCGCGATAACCACACACATATTATATGTATATATGTTTATACATATATATATATATATATATATATATATATATATATATATATATATATATATATATATATATATATATATCGATGGAAAAGGGAATGAGGGTATAAATGCTAAATTATCGATTCGTTCCAGATTTTTTCTCCGCTTCCTCTTTGGTACATCTGCGAATATTTGATGGGAATTCGCTGGTGGAAATGAACGAACGAAGAGATAAGGAGTACGGGTGCGTGTGTGCTTTCTGAATTATTCCCGGTTGGCTGAATTGTGTTAATGAAAAATACGAACTCAACTTTTCCCCTGTCTCTCCTAATTATATAGATCCATCGAGAAAACAAAATCCAACATAATTCGTTGTATTTTGAGATATCTATGATATAACATATATTCTTTGATTTGTCGATAAGCTGTAAAATAAAATTTGGACCCATGTTTAATATTTTGTAATTATAACTTAATATAATAGGAGAAAGGAGTGGTATAATTGTTTTTCTATGTGGCGAAAGATAGAAAAATATAAAGAAATACAATTTTCATCTTTTATTTACTCAAGATTATTATTATATTTATTGTTTTGAATGTGTAAACTTTTAAGTATTTTTATTTATTATAAATTTTTTAAATTAAATTATAATTTTAATATAGTTATAGGTTTTTATGTCAACAGTGCATAAGTAATCTTGCCCTATAAATATGCAATTGTTTGATTTTCAAATATTGGTTTATTAAACACTACTCCAGCCCACATAGCATTAAAAACAAAAAACACAACCCCCGCCGCCCAGAAAGCTGTAGAATTTGGAAATAAAAAGTGGATCAAAGAAGAAATCTCATCCCTCTATGCAAGACGAGACACCCTATCGGTCTATCTTAAGGTATGTCATACAGAATTAGCATTTAGATTGCACTGTAATGAATTTGACTTATTACAATTTTATATCAGACAAAAAGACAAAATAACATTAAAAAGCCAATTAATTAAAAGCAATAAACTAAAACGATTAATAAATAAAAAAGAAAAGTTGCTTACAACCACAAGAATCAATAAACTGCGAATTTAAATTCTTTGATAGATTTATAAACTTAACCACTACTCAATTTAACAAACAAGAAACAGATTTATTAGAAAAAGGGTTTAAACATAATACCAAATCCAAAACTAGTTCCAGAGAAATTGAATTAACAGCAGTAGAAACAGAATTAGCATTAACAAAAATAAACAATAATCTGTCTGAAATATATAAATTTTCAAAAATAATCAAAGACAAAAATTAAAAATTATAATAGCAATGAAATGTCAATAGCAAAATCAATTAAAATTAAATCAAACCTAAATAAAATAGTCTTTACTAAAGCCGATAAAGGCAATACAATAATAGCCATAAATGAAATTGAATACATTAATAAAGTCAAGGAATTTATGACAACAAATTCATTTAAACTTATAAATATCAACCCAACGAAAACATACCAAACATCAGTACGCACTTGAAAAAATTAATTATTTGTTCTCAAATAAAGAAAAATACTCATTAATCAATATGAACCCACAACCACCAAAACTATAAGGATTAATTAAACTTCACAAAGATAATAATCCAATAAGGCCAGTAGTCTCCTACATAAACGCCCCTTGCCAACTCATAGCCAAAAAACTGAATAAACTTTTAATAAAATACTTAAATTTTAAACCTAAATACTTAATAAAAAACAGTCTTCATCTAGTTAATAATATTAAAAATATTCAACTACACAATAACGCAAAATTCATCTCTTTTGACGTAACAAATCTTTTCACAAACGTACCTGCGGGGGAAGTACGCGAATTAATTATAAATAAGCTCAGATACAATAACACTAATTCAGTAATAATAGACGAAATTTTAACCCTCTTAGACATTTGTTTACGACAAAACTACCTAGAATTTAATAATCAGATTTATATGCAAACAGAAGGATTTACAATGGGAAACCCACTAAGCCCCCCTAATAGCCGAAATATTCATGGACCACCTTGAAAACAAAATATCAAAATTACCACTTTTTAAAAACTGCACATATTGGTGAAGATATGTCGATGATATCCTAATAGCATTTACAGGCACAGATAGACAATTAAATACTTTTTTAAACAATTTAAACCAACAACACAATAAAATTAAATTCACAATTGAAATCGAAATAGATAAATCAATCAATTTTTTAGATTTGACTATTACAAACGTACAAAACAAAACGACTTTGCAATTTATCACAAACCTACACACACAGATAGTACAATAAATAATAAATCGTTTCACCCAACTCAACATAAATTAGCAGCATACCAATCGATGATACATCGACTTTTATCGATACCAATGTCGACCGAAAATTATAAAAATGAATTAAATACAATATATTACATAGCAGTTAAAAATGGCTACAACAAAACATTAATTAACAAACCAATATTATCAGTAATCTTATATTCCCTCTTCAATCAGAACCAAAAAACAATTTCACTACAATAACATTCAATGGCCCTTTAAGCAAAAGAATAGCAAGCAATCTTAAAAAACTTAACTTCAACATAGCACACAAAACCCGTAATAGCTTATCAAATATAATCAAAAACAACAAAGATAAAGTAGTCAAAAACAGGCAAAGTGGAGTCTATTTACTAAAATGTATGAATTGCCCGAAAATTTACGTAGGCCAAACCGGACGTGCATTCGAGGACCGAATCAACGAACATCACAAATGTTTCAGTCACCAAAAAACATCGTCAACGTACGCAAACCATCTCCTAGCAGAAAACCACACATTCAACCCAGACTTCAAGATTCTACATAAAGAAAGAAAAGGACAAAAATCTATTAGACAATTTAGAAATTAATCGATATCTACACACCGGCCATCTACTGAACGAACAAACGGAATTATCAAATTCCCCTCTACTAAAAATATTTTCACCCCCGCCAACCTGAAATAATATATAAGAAACAATGTATATTTTATTTGTATATTTACTTCACCTGAAAAAGCCACATCAAACAATTGCGTTATCTCAATATTAAGTATGGATTTTCAACACCTAAGTGCCTCATCAATCAATTAATTAATATGTCATGATTATATCGCTGTTTTCGCTGTAATTTACTATGTTTGATAATAGTCTTGTAAAGATTGAAGCTATAGTCTCAAATAAATCATATATATGATATCAAGAAAATATAGAAATTTAATGGCAATACTTGGCTTGAAATTGCCTTTTGATTTGTATGTGCATAATTTTTTGAAGCAACAATAAACCAGATGCAGGAGAAGGAAACGCAAATAAAAGGAGTAATAGAGATACATAGTAGCTCCCTCTATGTAAGTCGAGGCAGACATATTGGGGGTATACATAATAATAGTCAAGAGGCTAGGAGTACGTCTCCCAAATTTCGGCGCCTTAGTGTCCAGGGGAACAGTACCAATGCCCAGGCGAAGCATTGAAAGCTATGGTGCTAAAGGATCCACATATTTTTGAGACCACCATTAACCAGTATCTCCAAGAGGGCGTCGTGCCGGCCACGTATTAAAAAACGAGGCTAGTGCTAATTCCAAAGAATTGGAAGAACAAAAGAGAACCTGGAAGTTGTTCCTCGTTCTGTCTATTAGATTTAGTGAAAGGTTCCAGAACCTGCTGCGGACGAGCTTAGGGTCATCATTGAAGATGATGGAAACCTGTCTCTGCATCATTATGACGGCAGTTTCATAGATGATGATCTGACGAGTGTAAAGGCGTTGGCGAAGGAAGTTATTTATAAATGCAAAAAAACTGATTTAACGCTATGCCGTGGTCGGTTATAATAAAATCACTGGTGGCGAGGAAGGTGCTAGAGTTCTAGAAGAAGCTCCCTAGATCGGACGCTGGTATATGAGGAGTGCGGCAAGACCAAGACGGAGAACCTCTCAGGGGAAATCTCACAAGGATCGGTCTTGGGTTCACTCCTCTGGAACGTGGCGTTTGATGCGCTTCCGGAGAGAGTGTACATAGTGAAAAAGAAAAAGCACATAAGTGACCTGAAAGAGATGCTCAGCCGGGAAAGTGGCACGGATCTGCTGTTCGCGGATAGAGTAGTGACAATTAAAGATGAAAGAGGGAGCGTCTCTAAGTTAGCTTTGCGTTAATAACAAATGCGCAAACTTAGGGTTACAGACAAATCCTCTCACGCTCATATCACGAAACTAAAGGCATATAGGTCCCAAGACCGGTACTTACTCTCAGTCTAATAAACCACAGGAGAAGCAGGTATCTGTTTAAAAGGACTCTGCACCGAAGATCAGGAAAAAGAAAAATCCTATCCAAACGGAGCCTCTTATAACCAGGAAATTCACCGTGCACAATTACCCCGTTATTTTCTCACGTCACAGTTTTACAACCCCGGCCAACGGAATCGAACAATGGGAGACCAACCAAATCGGAAAAACCCAAGCATTTTTCGCGAATTACAAGAAAATGCGAATTAAAGAACACCTTTCCCGAGTGAAGGGAAAGGCCGACACAACGATACGCCCTAGCAGTTGTGACGCAACTAAAGAATAGGAGCAACGTGAAGAAAAGTGTTATTTTTTTACTTTCCCAAGAAGATTTTCGTCTGCAACAAAATCCAAAATATTGACCAGATAAAATATTATTCCTGGACATATGCTACTAATATTTGTTTTTCATTCAGGTACGATTATTTGTGAGATGTATCCATTGTAATAATTAGAAATCGGATTTCTAGCCATTATGCTTATCTATAATATATATAGCATCGAAAATTTTTTTAAATATGTACACGAATCTTGAAAAATGTGCTTTTGTGCTTATTTTTACTTTTCATGCTTTTTTTATTATGATGTTTATTTAGAGCATTTTCTTATACTTTCAATAAATATTTAATAAAAATTCCACGCTGATTTAAGAGTGAAAGAGAGAATTTTCGTATAATATTTGTGTCCCATCATTTATAGATTATATTTCTATGACATATTTTCTTTGTGTCTTATGATAATATAATTGTTTAAAAATTGTAGCTTTTTATAATATGATAAAATAATTATAATTTTATATAAATTATAAAAATGGAATTTGTACATTTTAAAATAAGAAGATATAATAGACCGCCTCTATTACTTTAGCAGCAGATATTAACTGTAAATAAATTTAAGTAATAGCTAATAATCATGTGTTCTACAACCGTATCAATTTTCTACTCTCGGCAAAAATACGAATGGGACGATTGGCGCATATTTATCGTTTTCGTTAATTTTCATATTGAAACTCGCATTTATAAACCGGACTATTGAATTGACATTCCGAAAACATTGTAACTTTGCTTATTTATCAAAAGTTATTATATGCGTGTATCGTATTAACGTGGGGAATCTCGGGTAAATTTTATTAAAAAATTCACAAGTATATTCATGTAGAGTTGTGTTCTGTCACCGCTCTCTTAATCGTATTTATTTACTGAAGAAACCTATAAACCCATAATGCCAAAGGTGAAAACCACAATACAATAATGAATTAGAGACTATCCAGAACTAAGAAGTAATAATACATTATTTTGTAAGGCATGTTTAAAAACGGTAAGTTTTATTTCAGTTACCAGCGGCATCCTAACTAGTTAAGACTTATATGTAAAACATGTTAAAACAACACTACATCAAGAACGTTTGAAAAAGTTTAAAGCTGAACTAAAAAACAGGAGAAACATTCACAATCTTTAGCATCACCTTTAATAAACGATGGACAATTTAAATTTAATTTACATTTGTGCAAAATACTTTCGATTATTCGAATATCCCTTTAAGAAAATTACAAAATGATGCATTTAAATCTTTCTTGAAAAAATATTGTAAAATGCACATTCCTGATGAAAGCACCCCACGAAAACATTATGTAGCTCTTGCGTATAATGAAACCATACGAAAAATTAAAGATATTATTAACAACAATTATATATGGTTAGGTATGGATAAAACCACAGACATAGTACCAACAGTATTGTAATATATACAAAAGAATTGAAGAAAACTGATAGTAACAAAATTCATAAATGGTGGATTTACTGGCTTATTTTTGACGTAGACAGTAGCAAGATACAAATTGTTACTATTGCTGTCCGACATATATTTAATACATTGAACAAGTTTAGTACATGGATTTAAATGAATTGCTGAAACAATATGAATTAAATTTCCATTGGTAGATTTAATTAAAAATGGAAAAAAAAGTGTTTATAAAAGCTAATCTGCGGGTACAATTATTCAAGAAGAGATAAGCTAATATCTCACTGCCCTCTGAATTAGTGCTAATAAGATAGGAAACTTGGCTAGATGCTGTGATGTACTCTTCGAACAATTTTGAAGGATTTTTAAAGATTATATACGACTTTCCCAAAACGACAAGCAAATCAGTTAATGACTGTCAATCAGTTCTTAAAACAATTTAGTTTACATACATTTAAATTTTATGAGCGTCACAATTAAATCTTTAGAAAAACAGGTAATGTCGTTGCATGAATCTGTAAATTTAACAAATAGCATTAAAGATTCAATTTAGAAAATGCCTGAACGCATTGGTCAAGAAATCAAATTCGGAAGAAGTATTTAGTAAAAATGAAAGATTTTTAATATAAAATAAAATCAATTTGATTTTAAATGGCGACAATGTTCCCAATTTTCAAATGAATTCAGCTATAATAGCTAAATTTGAAAATGCGCCCATAAAAACTGTGGATGTGAAGAGAAGCTTTTCCGCCTTCAAAAATTTATAAAATATATTGAGCGACAGAAGGTATATTTTACAATTGAACACCTAGAGCAATATTTAGTGGTCAACTGTTTAATTTAATTTTTAAATACACTTACATAATATTATATATTACATAAAGAAAGTATGTTTGTTTTAGTTTTAATCAGTTACTTCTAGAATTTATATGTAAACCATATTCACATACGTATTACATATTAAGAAAATATAGATTTCTTTGATGCCTTTTTCCTGTTTTAATGCTTTTTCCCTGTATTAATGCTTTTCAAATGTTTTTTTTCTATAAATATGAAGCTTTATTAATTGTTTTTTTTTCCACATTTTTTAAGCTTTTTTATCCGTTTTATTTATTATGTGACATTTAAAATATATTATTTGTTAACTTTCATCTCTAAGCTTTTATTTATTTATCATTTATTACGTGTTATTTATCGTCATCTGTCAACTGTGAACTACTGTCAACTGCTGTCAATTACTGTTAAACAATGTCAACTACTGTCAAATACTGTCATTCACTGCCAACCACTGTCAACTACTGTTAACTATTGTCAACTACTGTCAGCTACTGTCAACTACTGCCACCTACTGTCAAGCACTCTCAACCACTGTCAACCATGATCTATTAGCTTCATTATTAAAATTGTTATAAGTATTATTTATTATCTGACATTTAAAATATATTATTTGTTAACTTTTATCTCTAAGCATTTATTTATTTATCTTTTATTTTATTTTTTTGTTATTTGTCGTCATCTGTCATCTGTTAACTATGAACTACTGTCAAACAATGTCAACCACTGTCAACTACTGTAAAATACTGCCAATCACTGCCAACCACTGTCAACCACTGTCAACTACTGTCAACTATTGTCAACCAGTGTTAACTACTTTCTACTATTGTCAACTATTGTCAATCACTGTCAACTATTGTCAACCACTTTCAACAATTGTCAACTATTGTCAACTACTGTCAACCACTGTCAATTACTGTCAACCACCGTCAAATACAGTCAACCACTGTCAGCACATTTTCTATTAGTAATATTAATATTTTTATAATTTCTTATCTGTTATACCTCATTATTAATTTTGTCGGAATTGTCAATAAATAATTTTTCTATATTGTGAAAATTATTTTAAAAATTCTCTTCGAGATATTTTTAATTTTTCGAGATTTTAAACTACTGTCATCTACTCTAGAAATATTCAGCACATTTTCTATTAGTAATATTAGTTTTTCCGTATTTTCTTCCAGTATTTGTAATTTTCCAGTATTTTCTTAGCTGTTTTACCCCGATATTAATCTTGTAGGAATTATCAATAAGTTTTTCTTATATATTGCGAAGTTTTTTTAAATTTGTTTCCAAGGTATTTTTAATTTTTCGAGAACTTAAATTTATTATTAGAGAATTTCAGAACATTTTAAATTTTCTATAAAGGTTTTTGCATGAAACAAAAACATTAACAGTAAACCAATTTTATCTCCACAGATACTGTATAAAATATAAAAACGTAATTTAAAAGGGCGAACAAATATATTTAGTTTTACTCTACTGATTGTATTTGTATATTTAATTTGAGTAACTTATTTATTATATAATTATCTGTCCTCCATCATCTATTAGCTTTATTCTGAAAATTGTTATCAATGCTATTTATTATCTGATATTCAAAATATATTATTTGTTAACTTTTATCTCTAAGCTTTTATTTATTTTTAATTTATTATGTGTTATTAGTCGTCATATGTCGTCTGTCAAATAGTGAACTACTGTCAATTAAGGTCAACTATTGTCAACCATTGTCAACTATTGTCAACTACTGTCAACTACTGTCAACCTGTGTCTCCCACTGTCAACCTCTGTCAACTACTGTCATACCCCGGTTGTGGTAAGGTGGTATTTATACCTAAAATGGGCAATAGGTCTCTAGATAAACGTAAATCATATCGACCTATCAGCCTAACCTCTTTTTTCCTAAAGGCTATGGAGAAAATAATCGACGAGCACCAAGCGATTTGCATGTCAAGCTGGCAAATCTACCGTCGATGCTCTATATCACCTCGTCAAAGAGGCAGAACGAGCCATCCTATACAAGGAAATAGCAATCGGAATATTTGTAGACATAGAGGGGGCCTTTGACAACACCTCATTCTCTGCAATAAAACGAGCGGCTATAAATATAGAACTATATCCTTCCACGATGAGATGGATGGAGGCAATGCTTCAAAGCCGACTAGTAACGGCTTCTCTAGCAGGATATACAGTATCCATGTCGGTAACAAAGGGGTGTCATCAGGGGGGAGCTTTATCCCCCGCACTATGGTTAATAGTGGTGGATGGACTCCTGGATGAACTGCATGGAAAGGGCTTTATAACCCAAGGCTATGCAGATGACATCGCCGTAATAATCAGGGACAAGCATGAAGGCATTCTTACAATCCTAATGCAAAGAGCCCTAAATAGCATCAATAACTCGTGTGTTCGGGAAGGGCTAAGTATCAACCCGAAAAAACGATCATAGTTCCATTCACGCGTAGGAGAAAGCTGCACATAAGGGCTCCCTCACTGAATGGAGTAGAGATAAATCTCTGTGAAACCAACCAAGTGCCTTTCTATAAAAACCTATAAATATTAAAAATGTTTCACCACGTGATAAACGAGAACCAAATTCAACAAATAAATCTCTCCAACGAAGTAAAGTACCTGCGTATAATTCTGGATACCGAACTGACTTGGAATCAGGAATGTCGATAAAATCATGGCGAAGGCAACGACGTCGCTTTGGACCTGTCGACTGCTTATGGGGAAAACCTGGGTATTAAAGCCCAAGATCACATATTGGCTGTATAGAACGGCGGTGATACCCATTGTCACCTATGCTGCCCTTGTGTGGTGGCCAAAGACCCAAAAACTAGACACGCAAAAGAAGCTGAGTAGGCTTAAAAGTTTAGCATGTCTAAGCATCACAGGAGCTATGTGATGGAGGCAATCAATGGTCTCACACCACTCCATCTAGTGGTACAAAAAGAGGGACTCTTGGCGCAGCCCTCCGACTACACCAGAGGAAGAAAACACTGCCGGGGACTGGACAGGACACTTAGAAATACTGCAGCAAATCGATCCCGCCCTTCTGTTTAAACCGACAGACATTATGCCCAGGAAGCTCGAATTCGAATAACCGTTTAAGGTGTCAATTGAGGACCCCTTGAGGCCTTGTACACGGATGGTGCCAAGAATACCAAATGTACTGGAATAAGCATTTATGGCCCTAACCAAAACCACAGGAGCTTCATGGCTCTGGGTACGACGCCCACGATTTTGCAAGCGGAAGCGATTACAATTGATATGTGTGCTAGAGAATGCATGGACAGGCACTTGATTGGCGCACATTTATATATCTGCTCAGACAGCCAAGCCGCATTAAAGGCCATTAGTCACGGCTCACGGACTGTCTGGGAATGTCGAAGATCCCTCTCGCAACTGGCGAAGAACAACTCGTTGACCCTTATGTGGGTCCCATGGCACGGGGATATTAAAGGCAACGAAGTGGCCGATGAACTCTCAAAAAGAGGTGCAAATGCCACTCCTATAGGACCAGAGCCGTTTTGTGGACTTTTTTGCGCATAGAAGAGAGGCGGTGCAAAAATGGGAAGAGGAGAGAAGACGCAAGCATTGGAACAATGTACCAGGTTTACGTCTATCAAAGCGACTCATGAAACTCGATTACAGCCGCAAGGTGCTTGAACTCACAAGGAACGAGCTAAGAACTTTCACCGGACTCATGACAGGGCATTGTGCCCTCCGATACCATTTGTGGAAAATGGGAAAGGAAGAAGGTGGAAACTGCAGATTGTCTGATTCGACATATGAAACGACCGAGTACATACTATGCCCTTGTGTCGCAATTGCTCACAAGCGTCTTTCACACTTCGGTAGAGACCCACTATCCCACGAAGAGATGAGCAATATCACACAGTATTTTTCTTCCAGATATTTGTAATTTACCAGTATTATTTTTAAATTTTTTCAAGATAGTTTTTATTTTCCGAGAATTTAAATTCATTATTTGTGAATTTTAGGAACCTACTGTCAACTATTGTCAACTATTGTCAACTACTGTCAACTACTGTAAAATACTGTCAACTATTGTCAACTACTGTCAACCACTGTCTACCACTGTCAACCACTGTCAACCACTGTCAACTACTTTCAACTACTGTAAACTACTGTAACCGATGTCAACAACTGTCAACTACTGTGAACCAGTGTCAACCCCTGTAAACCTCTGTCAACTACTGCCAACCATTGTCTACCATTGGTGTGAATGTAGTAAACTTTATTTGAATATAAGTAAATGTTCAAAAGTGACATTTTCTGGCAATCGATGCGTAGTCAATTACGATTATTTTATTGATAACACTAAATTAGAAGAAGTATAATAAAGGATTTGGGGGTGTTTCTTGACAATAAATTAACATTTAATATAAATATAACGAATTTAGTTTCTAAAGTTATGAAATTGCTGGGATTTGTAAATAGGTTCTCACAAAAAATTTCGACAGAGACTGTCAGAATGTTATACATTACACTTATTAGACCACAACTTGAATACGCATCGATTGTATGGTCACCACATTATATGACCCAGTTAATAAATTAGAACGTGTGCAAGGATGATTTTTAAAAATTATGAAGTCTAGATCTATAATAGAAATATCAGAGTCTCGATTGCTTAGACATATATTTTATTTACCAAGTCTTAATATTAGAAGAATTGTAGCAGACCTATGTTTTCTATTTAGAGTATATAATTGTAGTATTAATTGTAGTATAATTCTGGATAATGACCTTCTGTACTATATACATTTTAATGCTATTCCACCGCATTTATAACGATATTTAATGACTTTTAGGTTAAATCACCATAAAACAAACTATGGACTAGATAGTCCTTTGTGTCGTTCGATGCGTACTTTCAATTCTATGGCTAACAAGAATATCAATATTTTTGGTGGATCCTTCTACATTTTTAAGAAAATTGTAACTCTTTCGTTGTTGAATACCATGGAATATTGAATTTGTTTTATTATGTTCTATTATTGGTGCATTAACATATATATTATTTAAGTTTTTATTTTGGTACATTCATTGATATTATTTTGAATCAATTGTATCCGGCATTTATATTTATTGTTACATTAGTGATTCATATTTTTGTATTAATATGTATTTGTAAATGGTGATTACCGTATAAATAAATAAAAAAAAAAAAATAAAATAAATAAATAAATAAATAAATTACTCTCAACTATGGTCAACTATTGTCGACTATTGTCAACTGTTGTCAACCATTGTCAACCAGTGTCAACTAATGTCAACTATTGTCAACTACTGTCAACTATAGTGAACTATTGTCAACTTCTGTCAACTAGTGTCTACCATTGTCAACCAATATCAACCATTGTCAACCACTGTCAACTATTGTCAACTATTGTCAACTTCTGTCAACTAGTGTCTACCATTGTCAACTATTGTCAACTATTGTCAACTTCTGTCAACTATTGTCAACTATTGTCAACCATTGTCAACCACTGTCAACCACTGTCAACTAGTGTCTACCATTGTCAACCAATGTCAACCACTGTCAACTATTGTCAACTATTGTCAACTACTGTCAACAATTGTCAACCACTGTCAACCACTGTCAACTAGTGTCTACCATTGTCAACCAATGTCAACCACTGTCAACTATTGACAACTATTGTCAACTACTGTCAACTATTGTCAACTATTGTCAACTATTGTCAACTGTTGTCAACTAGAGTCAACTATTGTCAACTATGTCAACTATTGTCAACTGTTGTCAACTAGAGTCAACCAATGTCAACCACTGTCAACTATTGTCAACTATTCCCAACTATTGTCAACTATTGTCAAATATTGTTAACTATTGTCAACTATTGTCAACTACTGTCAACTAGTGTCAACTAATGTCAACTATTGTCAACTATTGTCAACTAGTGTCTACCATTGTCAACCAATATCAAACATTGTCAACCACTGTCAACTATTGTCAACTATTGTCAACTATTGTCAACTAGTGTCCACCATTGTCAACCAATATCAAACATTGTCAACCACTGTCAACTATTGTCAACTATTGTCAACTATTGTCAACCATTGTCAACCACTGTCAACTCTTGTCAACTTCTGTCAACCACTGTCAACTATTGTCAACTATTGTCAACTTCTGTCAACCACTGTCAACTATTGTCAACTATTGTCAACTATTGTCAACTATTGTCAACCATTGTCAAACAGTGTCAACTAATGTCAACTATTGTCAACTACTGTCAACTATAGTCAACTATTGGCAACTTCTGTCAACTAGTGTCTACCATTGCCAACCAATGTCAACCATTGTCAACCACTGTCAACCACTGTCAACTATTGTTAACTATTGTCAACTATTGTTAACCATTGTCAACCACTGTCAACTATTGTCAACTATTGTCAACTATTGTCAACCATTGTCAACCACTGTCAACCACTGTCAACTAGTGTCTACCATTGTCAACCAATGTCAACCACTGTCAACTATTGTGAACTATTGTCAACTATTGTCAACTATTGTCAACTATTGTCAACTATTGTCAACCATTGTCAAACAGTGTCAACTAATGTCAACCATTGTCAACTACTGTCAACTATAGTCAACTATTGTCAACTTCTGTCAACTAGTGTCTACTATTGTCAACCACTGTTAATTTCAGTCAACTATTGTCAACCACTGTCAACCATTGTCAACTATAGTCAACTATTGTCAACTATTGTCAACTATTGTCAACTATTGTCAACTATTGTCAATTATTGTCAACTATTGTCATCTATTGTCAACTATTGTCAACCATTGTCAACCACTGTCAACTCTTGTCAACTATTGTCAACTATTGTCAACGAATGTCAACTATTGTCAACTATTGTCAACTATTGTCAACTTCTGTCAACCAATTTCAACCATTGTCAACCACTGTCAACTATTGTCAACTATTGTCAACTATTGTCAACTATTGTCAACCATTGTCAAACAATGTCAACTATTGTCAACTATTGTCAACTTCTGTCAACCAATTTCAACCATTGTCAACCACTGTCAACTATTGTCAACTATTGTCAACTATTGTCAACCATTGTCAAACAGTGTCCACTAATGTCAACTATTGTCAACTACTGTCAACTATTGTCAACTTCTGTCAACTAGTGTCTACCATTGTCAACCAATGTCAACCATTGTCAACCACTGTCAACTATTGTTAACTATTGTCAACTATTGTCAACCACTGTCAACCATTGTCAACCACTGTCAACTATTGTCAACTATTGTGAACTATTGTCAACTATTGTCAACCATTGTCAACCATTGTCAACCACTGTCAACCGTTGTCAACTAGTGTCTACCATTGTCAACCAATGTCAACCACTGTCAACTATTGTCAACTATTGACAACTATTGTCAACTATTGTCAACTATTGTCAACTGTTGTCAACTATTGTCAACTATTGTCAACTATTGTCAACCATTGTCAACCAGTGTCAACCAGTGTCAACTATTGTCAACTATTGTCAACTATTGTCAACTACTGTCAACTATTGTCAACTTTTGTCAACTGTTTTCAACTGTTGTCAACTATTGTCAACCACTGTTAATTTCAGTCAACTATTGTCAACCACTGTTAATTTCAGTCAACCACAGTCAACTATTGTCAACTAATGTCAACTATTGTCAACTATTGTCAACTATTGTCAACTATTGTCAACAATTGTTAGAGCCGGGTGCTCAACAGCGACCAACCTACTGTTGTACGGGCAGTATATAACTGGTGCCTTAGAGAAAGGTGAGTATGTTGACTCAGTTTACACTGATTTCTCTAAGGCATTTGATACCGTTGATCATAACATCTTGATTAATAAATTGGCGCAGTTGGGTATTGGTGGTGTCATGCTAAGTTGGTTAAAGTCCTATCTCATAGATCGAACCTTGGCTGTCCGTATTGGTGGTACAGTATCTACAGCTGTTAGAGTCACTTCTGGGGTCCCGCAGGGGTCCCATTGGGGGCCTCTTCTTTTAACGTTTTTATCAACGACGTCGGCAAATGTTTTAAACATTGTCAATATTTATTGTACGCCGATGATATCAAGATTTACTCGGCCTTTAATAATACGGAATCTTCGACTATGATGCAGGAGGATCTAAATAGATTCGTAGATTAGTGCCGGCTTAACAGAATGAAGCTAAACATCTCAAAATGTTATGTTATCACTTTTTCGAAAAAGATAAATTTATTCTCGGAGGCGTAACATTAAGTCGTGTTAACGAAATCAAAGACCTGGGCATTCATCTCACTAGTAATTGGTGTTTCTCAAAACACATATCAATCATAGCATCAAAAGCTATGCAAATTGTTGGTTTTATTAAGAGACATTCTCATCAGTTCAGGGACATTTACACCTTAATCTGCCTGCATAAAACTCTCGTCCGTCCCCATTTAGAATACTGCGGGCTAATATGGTCTCCTTGTACAGCAAAGGACATATCGGTGCTTGAACGAGTTCAGAATAAATTTATCAATTACGTTATATACAAATTCAATTTAGCTTCGAGTCATGACACCACTATTTATAATGTTGGGTTATCCCCTCTAAGGGAACGTAGAATTCAAGCTGACATTATCTTCTGCTTCCAACTTACTAATGGTTTAATAAACTCTCCTGAATTAGTTCAGTTCCTTGGACTGCATGTACCATCCAAGAATGTTAGAACTAAACAAACATTTCACGTCCCCTTCATGCGAACTGACTATGCCAAGAATTTTGGCTTATGTAGGATAGCCCAAAACGCTAACAACTGCAATTTTGATTTTTTCGGTGGCGATCTTTGTAATTTACGCCGGTTTCTTAAAGTTATTCTATTTTATATATACTATGTTCAACATTTTTTTTAACATGTATTGTGTTGTCTGTAAATTGTTTTATATTTATATCCATCTAGTTTTAATTTGTTTGTGTATTCGTTTTTTTATATATACTATGATCTACATATTTTTAACGTATTGGTGTTGTTCGTAAATTATTTTATTATTTTATATTTATATTTAACTAGTTTTATCTACGATCGTACAGAAATTAGACGCTTTTTGCATCATTTTTCATTGTAAAAGTGGCATTTTAAAGCACTAGTGCTTTTTTACGTTTTTATTGCACGGTAATGTCAAACTGTTTTTATTGCACAGAAATGTCAAATTTGACAGATGAATATATTTCGACGAAAAACTTAATATTTTATTAATTGATACAAATAACTAATAAACTATAAATAAAATATATAATACAAACCAAATGGCAGATTTAAGAACTCTGAAGATTTCATTTAATGCAAGTCGAAGCGATTACAATAAAGCGAACATTTTTTCCATAAATAATAATGGCGGCCGACATTTGTGCAACTTGTTTACTGGTTGCTAAGTAACGCCTTCATTAGTGCACTCCGGGTAAAATATGATTTCATTAATTGAATTATTGAAATGACATTAAAATATTACTCATTAGAATATATTCTTTGAAATCCTTTACGATCGAAGATAAAATTTTGTAAGGCACATGTGTAAAAAGTTTCTTTATTGCACTCCTGGCTTTAAAAAAACTCGCTCGTTCCTCGCTCGTGTTTTTAAACGCCAGTTCGTGCAATAAAGCATCACTTTTTACACTTGTACCTTAAATAACTATTAATTTACTTGTGTATTTTATAATATTTTTACATTCTTGTGAACATTGTACAATGGTATTACCCGTAAATAAATCTACACTGAATTGTTAACTATTGTCAACTATTGTCAACTATAGCCAACTACTGTCAACTACTGTCAACTAGTGTCAACCATTGTCAACCACTGTCAACTTCTGTCAACCAGTGTCAACTGCTGTCAATTGTCAACTATAGTCAACTATTGTCAACTAGTGTCAACCATAGTCAACCACTGTCAACTAGTGTCTAGCATTGTCAACCAATGTCAACTACTGTCATCCATTGTCAACCACTGTCAACTACTGCCATCCATTGTCAACAATTGTCAACCATAGTCATCTACTGTCAACTTCTGTTAACTATTGTCACCCATTGTCAACTACTGTCAACCATTGTCAAACTCTGTCAACTACAGTCAACCACTCTTAAGTAATCTCATCCACTACTAACTACCGTCAAGCACTGTCAACTACTGTCATCCATCATCTATTAGTTTTATTCTGAAAATTATTCCAGATATTTAAAAGTTTTGTAGACTATTCCACTCCTATTGTATGTAGCCAATGAAAATGAGGCATGTGATATTTTTTAGCCAATCACGTCAATTTTTAAGTGAATAAACACCAAGTTGCAGTTTATTCACCGGAATAACCTGAAGTTAGCTATTTCCCGACAAATGAATTGAATTAGCCTTGATAAAAAAGCGAAAAACGTTGTATCTACGTATGTCAGTTGCAAGTAGGTTTTAAAATCAAAAGGTTTGGTAACACTTAATCATCCATAATAAATGCGACGGTGACAA
This sequence comes from Ontholestes murinus, assembly GCA_963969525.1. Classification (NCBI taxonomy): domain Eukaryota; kingdom Metazoa; phylum Arthropoda; class Insecta; order Coleoptera; family Staphylinidae; genus Ontholestes; species Ontholestes murinus. The sequence goes on along the minus strand of OZ018397.1, from coordinate 21,914,424 downwards.
GTTCTGCACCAAAAAATCAAACTTAAACATGATCGTGTGTTCGGAAACGATTTGAAGAAATCTGCGCCGATAAAAACTACCAGTTGTTAGCAAAACTTTAATGGAAACTCTTGCCGCGATTATGATGACTGGGCGTATAATATAAAGAAGGTAAATGCAAATGATTATAAGGGAGGTGTTATTTAATCAATGTCGAATTTTTCGACTAAAATACTGCAGGAGATATATCATAAAAATTTTAATATAAACATTGAACCATTCACCGATATTCGTTTCAAGTCGTGGAATAGTCTTTCCAAATACCATTCGTGATGACAATTAAATCGGAATAAATTTTGTTTTTAGCTCATTCAAGTTTGTTGCTTAAACGCGATTTTTATTCGAGCAACTGATAGAAAAAAATCACTCGCCTGGCGGCTCGTGATTTTTTCGTGACAGTTGCTCTCATTAAAATCGCTAAGCAACAAACTTTCACAAGTAATACCATAAGTGATGGCAATTTACTCGAATAAATTTTGTTTTTGCATGAAAGTTTGTTGCTTAGCGATTTTAATGAGAGCAACTGTCACGAAAAAAAATCACGAGCCGCTAGGCGAGTGATTTTTTCTATAAGTTGCTCGAATAAAAATCGCGATTAAGCAACAAACTTGAATGCGCTAAAAACAAAATTTATTCCGATTTAATTGTCATCACGAATGGTATTTGGAAAGACTATTCCACGACTTGAAACGAATATCGGTGAATGGTTCAATGTTTATATTAAATTTTTTATGATATATCTCCTGCAGTATTTTGGTCGAAAAATTCGACATTGATTAAATAACACCTCCCTTATAATCATTTGCATTTACCTTCTTTATATTATACGCCCAGTCATCATAATCGCGGCAAGAGTTTCCATTAAAGTTTTGCTAACAACTGGTAGTTTTTATCGGCGCAGATTTCTTCAAATCGTTTCCAAACACACGATCTCGTTTAAGTTTGATTTTTTGGTGCAGAACTTGTCACCGTCGCATTTATTATGGATGATGAAGTGTTACCAAACCTTTTGATTTTATAACCTACTTGCAAATGACATACGTAGAAACAACGTTTTTCGCTTTTTTATCAAGGCTAATTCAATTCATTTGTCGGGAAAAAGCTAACTTCAGGTTATTCAGGTGAATAAACAGCAACTTGGTGTTTATTCACTTATAAATTGACGTGATTGGCTAAAAAATATCACATGCCTCATTTTCATTGGCTATATGCAATAGGAGTGGAATAGTCATGCAAAAACAAAATTTATTCGAGTAAATTGCCATCACTTATGGTATTACTTGTGAATATTTAAAAATTATTATCAGTTTCACATCGTTATTAATCTCGTCAGAATTGAAATAAATTTTATTTTTTAATTTTCGTCAAGAAATTTTTAATTTTTTAAGAATTTAAATTTTTTATTTGTGCATTTTCAGGACACTAAGCTTTTTATAAAGATTTTGTATGAAAGAAACAAATTTACCCATCCTCTATCCATTTTAACAATAAACCAATTTTATCTCTACAGAAACTGTATAAAATAAAAAAAGAAATTTAAAATGGCGAACGGTTATTTGTCATCTGTCGTCTATCAACTACTCCCAACCATTGACTACTACTGTCAACTATTGTCAACTATTGTCAACTATTGTCAACTATTGTCAACTATTGTCAACTATTGTCAACTATTGTCAACTATTGTCAACTATTGTCAACTATTATCAACTATTGTCAACTATTGTCAACTACTGTCAACCACTGTCAACTACTGTCAACCATTGTTAACCACTGTCAACTTCAGTCAACTATTGTCAACCACTGTCAACTACTGTCAACTATTAATAATAATGGTAATAGTAATTGCCCCGAGCTTTTAAATAATTTGTCATTTTATACACAGTGCAATGGACCGCAAACACGAAGCGTGATGGCTTTTAAATTACCATTTCAAAAAACATATTATGGTTTTAATGAACCCTTAACCCGAATGATGCGTTTAGCCAATACTTTGCAGAGCAATCCTGATTTTTCGTTGTACTCGCATAATATCAATTTGTTTAAGTATTCTCTACGATTTAAAATATTTAATATGAAGTCATCGTGTTGTTCACTTTATATTATGTATTTATATGGTTAATGCTGATATATGTTTTTTTTCCTGTGTTGTCTTGTTTATTCCTGTATATATATAGAGGTATACTGTAATATTTATGTATGTTATTTGTATAAATTTGTGTAATTGATTATTAATTTACTATTGTAAAATATGTTGTATCAAAGGAAATTTCCCGTAAAATAAATTATTATTATTATTAACTATAGTCAATTACTGTCAACTATTGTCAACTATTATCAACCATTGTCAACCAGTGTCAACTATTGTCAACTATTGTCAACTACTGTGAACTATTGTCAACTAATGTCAACTAATGTCAACTATTGTCAACTACTGCAACTTCTGTCAACTAGTGTCTACCATTGTCAACCAATGTCTTCCATTGTCAACCAATGTCAACCATTGTGAACTATTGTCAACTATTGTCAACTATTGTCAACTATTGTTAACTATTGTTAACTATTGTCAACTATTGTCAACTATTGTCAACTAGTGTCCACCATTGTCAACCAATGTCAAATAATGTCAACTATTGTCAACTAATGTCAACTATTGTCAACTACTGTCAACTACTGTCAACTAGTGTCTACCATTGTCAACCAATGTCAACCATTGTCAACCACTGTCAACCACTGACAACCATTGTCAACCAGTGTCAACTATTGTCAACTATTGTCAACTATTGTCAACTATTGTCAACCATTGTCAACCAGTGTCAACTATTGTCAACTACTGTCAACTATTGTCAACTTTTGTCAACTATTGTCAACTGTTGTCAACTATTGTCAACTATTGTCAACTATTGTCAACTATTGTCAACAATTGTCAACCAGTGTCAATTATTGTCAACTACTGTCAACTATTGTCAACTTTTGTCAACTGTTGTCAACTGTTGTCAATTATTGTCAACCACTGTTAATTTCAGTCAACTATTGTCAACCAATGTCAACCATTGTCAACCACAGTCAACTATTGTCAACAATTGTCAACTAATGTCAACTATTGTCAACTACTGTCAACTATTGTCAACTTCTGTCACCTAGCGTCCACCATTGTCAACCTATGTGAACCATTGTCTACCATTGTCAACTAATGTCAACCAATGTCAACTATTGTCAACTACTGTCAACTATTGTCAACTAATGTCAACTATTGTCAACTATTGTCAACTATTGTCAAATAATATCAACTTCTGTCAACTAGTGTCTACCATTGTCAACCAATGTCAACCATTGTCAACCACTGTCAACCACTGTCAACTATTGTTAACTATTGTCATCCATGTCAACCATTGTCAAACACTGTTAACTATTGTCAACTATTGTCAACTGTCAACTATTGTCAACTGTTGTTATCTATTGTCAACTATTGTCAACCATTGTCAACCAGTGTCAACCAGTGTCAACTATTGTGAACTATTGTCAACTACTGTCAACTATTGTCCACTTTTGTCAACTGTTGTCAAATACTGTGAACCACAGTCAACTATTGTCAACTATTATCAACTTTTGTCAGCTATTGTCAACAATTGTCAACTAGTGTCTACCATTGACAACCAATGTCAACTACTGTCATCCATTGTCAACTATTGTCAACAAATGTCAATTTCAGTCAACTATTGTCAACCACTGTCAACCACTGTCAACTATTGTCAACTATTGTCAACTACTGTCAACCACAGTCAACTACTGTCAACCACTGTCAACTTCTGTCAACCATTGTCAACTTCTGTCAACCATTGTCAACCAGTGTCAACTGCAGTCAACTATTGTCAACTATAGTCTACCAATAGTTGACAATAGTTGACAATAGTTCGCAATAGTTCGCAATAGTTGACAATAGTTGACAGTGGTTGACAATAGTTGACTGACATTGACAGTGGTTGACAATAGTTGACAACAGTTGACAACAGTTGACAAAAGTAGACAATAGTTGACAGTAGTTGACAATAGTTGACAATAGTTGACACTGGTTGACACTGGTTAACACTGGTTAACAATGGTTGACATTGGTTGACAATGGTAGACACTAGTTGACAATGGTAGACACTAGTTGACAGTAATTGACAATAGTTGACAGTAGTTGACAAAAGTTGACATTAGTTGACATTAGTTGACATTAGTTGACAATAGTTGCCAGTAGTTGACAATAGTTGACAATAGTTGACAATAGTTGGCAATAGGTGACAATAGTTGACAATAGTTGACAATATTTGACAATAGTTGACAATAGTTGTTACTGGTTGACAATGGTTGAAATAGTTGACAATAGCTGACAATAGCTGACAATAGTTGACAATATTTGACAATAGTTGTCCATAGTTGACAGTGGTTGATATTGGTTGACAATGGTAGACACTAGTTGCCAGTGGTTGACTATAGTTGACTCTAGTTGACAACAGTTGACAATAGTTGACAACAGTTGACAATAGTTGACAATAGTTGACAATAGTTGACAATAGTAGACAATAGTTGACAGTAGTTGACAATAGTTGACAATAGTTGACAATAGTTGACAATAGTTGACAATAGTTGACAATAGTTGACATTAGTTGACAATAGTTGACAGTAGTTGACAATAGTTGACAATAGTTGACAGTGGTTGACAATGGTTGACAATAGTTGACAATAGTTGATAGTAGTTGACAATGGTTGACATTGGTTAACAATGGTAGACACTAGTTGACAGAAGTTGACAGTAGTTGACAATAGTTGACAGTAGTTGACAGTAGTTGACAATAGTTGACAGTAGTTGACAATAGTTGACAATAGTTGACAGTGGTTGACAATGGTTGACATTGGTTGACAATGGTAGACACTAGTTGACAGAAGTTGACAGTAGTTGACAATAGTTGACAATCGTTGACAATAGTTGACAGTAGTTGACAATAGTTGACACTGGTTGACAATGGTTGACAATAGTTGACAATAGTTGACAGTAATCGACTATAGTTAATAATAATAATAATTTATTTAACGGGAAATTTCCCTTGATACAACATATTTTACAATAGTAAATTAATAATCAATTACACAAAGTTATACAAATAACATACATAAATATTACAGTATACCTCTATATATATACAGGAATAAACAAGACAACACAGAAAAAAAAAACATATATCAGCATTAACCATATAAATACATAATATAAAGTGAACAACACGGTGACTTTATATTAAATATTTTGAATCGTAGAGAATACTTAAACGAATTGATATTATGCGAGTCAACTTCTGTTAACTATTGTCACCCATTGTCAACTACTGTCAACCATTGTCAAATTCTGCCAACTACAGTCAACCACTCTTAAGTACTGTCTTCCACTGCCAACTACCGTCAAGCACTGTCAACTACTGTCATCCATCATCTATTAGTTTTATTCTGAAAATTATTCCAGATATTTAAAAGTTTTGTAGAATATTTAAAAATTATTATCAGTTTCACATCGTTATTAATCTCGTCAGAATTGTAAATAAATTTAATTTTTTAATTTTCTTCAAGTTATTTTTAATATTTTAAGAATTTAAATTTTTTATTTGTGAATTTTCAGGACACTTTAAGCTTTTTATAAAGATTGTGTATGAAACAAACAAATTTACCCATCCTTTATCCATATTAACAATAAACCAATTTTATCTCTACAGAAACTGTATAAAATAAAAAAATAAATTTAAAATGGCGAACGGTTATTTGGCATCTATCGTCTATCAACTACCCCCAACCATTGACTACTACTGTCAACTATTGTCAACTATTGTCAAATATTGTAAACTACTGTCAACTACTGTCAACCACTGTCACCCACTGTCAACTATTGTCAACTACTGTCAACCACTGTCAACTATTGTCAACTACTGTCATCTGTCGTCTGACAACTACTGCCAAATATTGACTACTACTGGCAACTATTGAATACTACTGCCAACTATTGACTACTACTGTCAACTACTGTCAACTATTGTCAACCATTGTCAACCACTATCAACTGCAGTCAACTATTGTCAACCACTGCCAACTGCAGACAACTACTGTCAACTATTGTCAACTATTGTCAACCACTGTCAACTGCAGACAACTACTGTCAACTATTGTCAACTGTAGTCATCTACTGTCAAGTTTTGTCAACTATTGTCCACCATTGTCAACCATTGTCAACTAATGTCAACCATTGTCATACAGTCAAGAATTGTCAACTACTGTCAACCACTGTTAAGTCTTGTCATCCATCATCTATTAGCTTTATTCTGAAAATTATTCCAGATATTTAAAATTTTTATAGAATATTTAAAATTTCTTATCAGTTTTAGCTCGTTATTAATCTTGTCAGAATTGTAAATACATTATATTTTTTAATTTTCTTCAAGATATTTTAAATTTTTTAAGAATTTAAATTTTTTATTCGTGAATTTTCAGGACATTTTAAACTTTTTATAAAGATTTTGCATGAAACAAACAAATTTACCCATCCTTCACCCATATTAACAATAAACCAATTTTATCTCTGCAGAAACTGTATAAAATAAAAAAAGAAATATAAAATTGCGAACGGTTATTTGTCATCTGTCGTCTGACTACTGTCAACTACTGATAACTATTGAGTACTACTGCCAACTATTGAATACTACTGCCAACTATTGACTACTACTGTCAACTACTGTCAACTATTGTCAACCATTGTCAACCACTATCAACTGCAGTCAACTATTGTCAACTACTGTCAACCAATGTCAACTATTGTCAACCATTGTCAACCACCGTCAACTGCAGTCAACTACTGGCAACTATTGTCAACCAATGTCAACTACTGTCACCCATTGTCAACTATTGTCAACCACTGTCAACTACTGTCAACTACAGTCAACTACTGTCATCCATTGTCAACTATTGTCAATTATAGTCATTTACTGTCAACTTCTGTCAACCATTGTCAACCATTGTCAATACTGTCAACCATTTTCAACTTCTGCCAACTGTTGTCAACTACATTCAACCACTCTTAAGTACTATCATCCACTGTCAACCACTGCCAACTACCAGCAAGCACTGTTAACTACTGTTATCCATCATCTATTAGCTTTATTCTGAAAATTATTCCAGATATTTAATTTTTTCTAGAATATTTAAAAATGTTTATCAGTTTTACTTCCTTATTAATCTTGTCAGAAATGGAAATACATTTGATTTTTTAATTTTCTTCGCTATTTTTAATTTTTTATGAATTTAAATTTTTTATTTGTGAATTTTCAGGACATTTAAAACTTTTTTTTTTAAATTTTGCATGAAACAAACAAATAAACCAATTTTATCTCTACAGAAACTGTATAAAATAGAAAACGAAATTTAAACCGGTTATTTGTCATCTGTCGTCTGTCAACTACTGTCAACTACTGCCAACCATTCGCAACTACTGTCAACCGTTGTCTACTACTTTAAACTACTGTCAACTAGTGTCAACCAATGTCAACTACCGTTAACTACTGTCAACTAATGTTAACTATTGTCAACCATTGTCAACCACTGTCAATTGCAGTCAAATACTGTCAACCATTGTCATCTACTGTCAACAAATGTCAACTACTGTCAAATACTGTCAACCACTGTCAACTACTATCAAATACTGTCAACTATTGTCAACTACTGTCAACCAATATCAACTACTGTAAACATTTGTCAGCTTCTCTCAACCATTGTCAACCACTGTCAACCATTGTCAACTATTGCCAACTACTGTCAACTACTGTAAACTATTGTCAACTACTGTCAACCATTTTCAACTACTTTCAACTACTCTTAACTACTGTCATCCACTGTCAACCACTGCCAACTATCCGTCAGGCACTGTCAACTACTGTTATCTATCATATATTAGCTTTAATCTGAAAATTCAGTTCTTACCTCTGTATCAATCTTGTCGGAATTGGAAATAATTTTTTTTCTAGATTGCGAAATTCTTTTTTAAATTTTATAAAAGATATTTTTAATTTTTCGAGAATTTAAATTCATAATTTGTGAATTTTCCGGATCTGTTAACCCTTTTATAAATATTTTGCATCAAAAAAAGTCCAAAGTCAAAGGCCAAGGGCATGCATAATTCACAGTGATAGAGTCAAGTGTACACTAATTCCGCAATTACGCACTGAAGATTCTGTTACAGGCATCATGTCGGCCAGGACGGAGGAAGCAGAGAGGAGCTGGGTCATCTACTCAGCATACTTCCCAGAAGATGAGAAAGTATGTCCTCCGCGTATACTAAGTGACATAGTTACATACTACATGGAGAAGGCATACCAACTCATAATAGGGTGCGACGCAAACGCGCATCATACGCTCTGAGGTAGCACGGACATCAATAAACGATGTGAGTCTTTACTTAACTTTATCTCAGCAGTAACCAATATTGGCAATAAGCCCACATTCATTTCGAAAAATCGCAAAGAAGTACTAGACCTAACGATCTGTACCGAGAAAGTGAGTGATAGTATAGCGCGAATTGGCATGTGTTAGAAGAACCATCGTGCTCCGACCACAGGCAAATCCATTTCGATCTAGTCACATCTCTCACGACAAGCAAGTACAGAAATCCAAGAGAGACGAACTGGGTATGAAGAGTCCCTCAGAAAAGCTCTCAAGGAAAGTACAGCATCGACAAGAGAGATGGATGGGCTGGAGCCAAGCAGAGGGGCTGCGGAACATTCTGGGGGAACAAGAACCTCGAAAAGCTGAGGATCGAGGTTAGAAGGCTATTTAATAGGGCCAAAAACAATCAGGACAGGGACACCTACAGAGGACAGCTCACTCAATATAACAAAGAAATCCGAAAAGCCAGAAGGGACTCGTGGAGGAAGTTCTGCGAGGAGATTAACGACACTCCAGCATGTTCAAGAATTCACAATATCCTGGCTAAGGACGGCAGTGCTGCCAAAGAGGTAGGCTTCCTCAAGAAACCGGAAGGAACCTACAAAGAAACAATAGAGGAAAGTCTCAAGGAACTATTAAAAGTCCATTTTCCAGCCTCAACAGTTCTGGCAGAACATAACAAGCCAGTTAATCTCAGCCCAAAGACCTACAAGACCCACTAAAATTAAATGGGCCATCAGCAGGTTCCAACCGTACAAGTCCGCGGGACTTATCCCATTCTGTTAAAAATGGGCAAAGAGGAACTGGTGCCGTACCTGTCAAAAATCTTCAAAGTCTATCAGTCTATCTTCATTCTTACTAAACACAATGGAAAAATTAATAGATAGGCACATAAGGGACGAGATACTGGGGAAAGATACCCTCAACAACAGGCAATATAAGTCAACGGACTAGGCGCTGGACAATGGAAGACAAAGATATAGCCATGGCCTACATTTCTGGATATAAAAGGGGCGTTTAACCACGTCACAACAACCTCACTCGTGGAGGCACAAGCAAGGAAAGAAGTCCCGCCAAGCCAAGGCCAGCCTAGAGAAAAGGACAATCATATCCACTTTGGGGGGCCATACCATTAAAGCTAAGGCAGGGGGAGGCTGCCCACAAGGAGGAGTGCTGTCTCCACTACGATGGGCAACACTAGTAGATGATCTAGGAAAACTGTCCAAAGAGGATATCCACTGCCTAGGGTACGCGGATGACCTAGCCATTGTCATCAGGGGCCGGTTCGCGGGAGTTGTCTCAGAGCGAGCACAAAGAGCACTAAACATAGTAGACAATTAGTGCAAACAGGAGCGATTGGCAATCAATCTACAAAAAACACAAATTGTCATCTACATAAAAAGACGAGCACTACAAGGCCTAAAGCCACTGAAGCGCTATATTCTCCGACTGGCAGGCCCTGCTAAGATCCCTAAGCTCCACACAGGTCGAATCTAAGCTAGTGTGGGACTGTATAGTGCTCTTAATGAACTTGGCTGTCACAAACAAGTAACAATCACATGGGTCCCAGGACACGGTGGACATCCGGGGAATGACAAAGCAGACGAACTGGCCAAACAAGGCTCGCCAAAAGCAGTAATTGGCCCGGAACTCTCCTGCGGAATCTTCAACACCGCAGTCAAACGATCAATAAAAAAATAGGTGGAGACACAGGCCTATACCTGGTGGACGAACTCACGACAGAGACAGGCGAAACAGTTCCTTAAGAAACAATTGCCAAAATTCACGACCGAACTTCTGGACCAAGACAGAAAAATGGTCAAAACATTAGTAGGTCTGATAACAGGACACTGCAAGCTCAACAAACATATGAGCAAAATAGGCCTGGTGGAAGAAGTACGATGCAGATTCTGCCTACAAGAAGAAGAGGACTTGTTCCACATCCTACGCCACTGCGAGGGTCTAGCAAGGATTAGTTATCAAAAGCTGGGCACTACAAACCCAAGGGCGGAGACCTATACCCAAGCCCATCTGGCAGGGCTAATAGGACTAATCAAGGAGGCAAAGCTGGAGCTGGTCATCTATCTATCTATCTAACCTCTGTATAGATTGAACTAATTAACTTTCGTTCAATTTCCTTTAGTGATTGTGGATCGCCGACGAACTAGTTATATCATATCATGGGCAATTAACTGGGAATTGAACTGCCCCAACTCCCGTTAATTAATGGCACCCAACGTGTTTTGAATTAGTGTTTTTTATTATTATTATTGGTTCACTCACTTATGACCTTAAAAGCTACTATTATTATTTCTTATCTCCTTTCCTTCTCATTACTTACACAATTGGGATATTTTACACAGTTACTATAAGGTTTTTTTATTATTGATATGCGACAAATCAATCCACTGACGAAAGTGTCACAAACAGCTAATAACAATAAAAATTATTTTATTTCTCCAACACGAACTTAACGGGGCCGCAGTACATTTTTTTTGTTGCCTTCTCCTGTGTTTCGATTTTAGCACGCATAAAATGACCCTAATGAAGAAGAGATAAATACTGTGGAAACTTGGACACTCAGACTACGAGACTTCGAGAAAAAGTATACAAGGGAGATAGCGGAGCTGCAAGAAAAAATTAAAGAATGAAGAAACCCAACAAATTAAATAAAAAATGAAACAAACGCTCAGGATGCAGTCGGAAACAATGAGAGTCGATCTTCCCACACCACCGCTAGGTCATTTCGAACCACCACAGAGAACATTCATAGAACCTTATGTCCATACACCATCATAACTCGCAGTCAATCCATCAAATCACACCATTACTTTTTCATCAATAATTCTACGCCAATCGACATTATACCCGGAAACAAACAACTTCGTTTCTAAACTCACCCCAAGGCAAAAACAACACATAAAATGGTGGCACAGATATGTAGACGACATTCTAGCATGCTTCGAAGGTACCGACAGACAAATTTACCAGTTTCTAACGTTCCTCAATTCCATTCATCCATCTATTAAGTTCACAGTTGGAACAGAATGCGATTCGAAAATCAATTTTTTAGATTTAACAATAACCAAAACAAATAATAAACTTACCTTCGACATTTAAGCTTTTATTTCATGATAATCCGTGCATTTAAAATACTTCTGACCCCTGAATCCTGTAAAAAAGAAATTAACACTATTAACAGATTTCTAGAAATAATAGCTATCCAGATTCACTTGTCCCCAAATTAATTAATAAATTCCAAACAAAACAAATTCAAAATTATTTATACGCTACCCCAACCACAAAAAATAATACATATAAAACATTAGCATTCTTTGGAAAAAATAAGTTTAAAAATTAAAAATATCTTTAAAAAATGTGTCGTCGACATAGTTTTAAGATCTAGTAATAAAATGGATACTGAAAAAATAAAAATAGGAGAACACGAATTTCAACAAATAAACAAAATGAAGTACTTGGGAATAACAATAAGTAACAGTACCGGAAATAATACAGAAAAAATACAGAAGGCAAATAGTGCATATTACGCTAATCGGAAAGTCTTAACAAACAAAACAATAAGTAAAAAAACAAAGATACAAATATATAAGACATTAATAGGACCAATAATGACGTATACCGCGGAAACAATGACAATGACAAAAAGAGATGAACTGAAACTAAGAGTAGCTGAGAGAAAAATGATTAGAAAAATGGTAGGACCAATAAGAAGTGAAGGTGAAACAAGACGAAGAACCAATGCAGAAATCTTAGAAATTCTTGAAGGGAAAGATGTCGTGAGCATTATCAAGACTGCTCGCATAAAGTGGCTAGGGCACGTATGGAGATCGGGGAGCCATAGCAACATAAGAGCGGTAATGGAATGGAAATCGAGCAAAAAGAAGAGAAGAGGAAGACCAAATAGTAGATGGCAGGATGAGGTAGAAGCTGATATTAAGAGATGAGGAATCACCAATTGGAGGCAGAAAACAGAAGACAGGAAAAATGGAGAGAAATAGCGATGATAAGTCAAACACTGATGCGACATAGAAAACGATAGATGTTGGGGACTAATCCACTCCAAAAGTGGATTGTAAGGGCTTCAGCAAGAAGCGGCGAAACTCTACAAGGAGTGTAGTGCCATATATATATATATATATATATATATATATATATATATATATATATGCAGGGTGAGTTTTTTTAGATGTTCTTTATGGGGATCTCGGAAACTATAAGAGATAGAGAAACGGTTGAATGGGGAAAGAAGTGTAGATTTATGAGACGAATAAAATTCCACTTTCAAAGTTTTCAAAAAAGTCAAGGATAACTAGATATTTTCAAAAAAGTAAAAAGTGTCAAAAAAAACACACACATACACACACACACACACACACACACATATATATATATATATATATATATATATATATATATATATATATATATATAATAAACTGTCAAATTTAATTTTTATTGCAAAAACACCAGTTAATTGTATGTACAAATCATTAATTTACAGCTTAAGATGTCCAGATTGTGGAGGGTTGTACATGGGGTAATAGGGCGTAATTTTCAAACAAGATTAAAAGAACATTTTAGATCTTACAATTTAAAAAAAACAATAGTTCAACTTTTGCTAATCACTTACTAGAATTAAACCATAATTTTGACAAGGATATACTCTCGGTAATCCACCTTACCGAAAAGGGCAGAAACATGGATTTACTAGAGCATCGAAATACACAAGTGAAAAATTAAATCCGGGAATTTCCATCCTTAAAGACCAGCCTGCCCTGATGTCTACCCCTTTTTTCGAAGCATTTTAGATTTATTATATATACACTTGTTATTTACATTTTAAGTACTTAGTTTGATAATGATTACTGTGTAATTCGAAACTATATGATGAATTAGTTTCTCACTTAACCCGTGGTGAAATATTTTTGAATTATTTGATTGAATTAAACACTTGGTATGATTTCACTTATAGTCGAAACTAGTCGGAGTAAAATAAATAACAAGTGAAATCATACCAAGTGTTTTAATTCAATCAAATTAATTCGAAACTAGTCACGAAGTATTGTGTAAAAATAAAGAAGAGCTGAAAACAACAATAATGGGGATTTTAGCATTACACACCCTATGGTAAGCATTTTTGTTTAAAATTTAGAAAGAATGCTTATATAAAGAAAAAAACATAAAATATTATTTGAAGAAACTACAAAAAATTAATTGTCCTTTTGAAAAGGAGTTTTGTCTGTTATTTTACAAATGTTTGCTAATAAGAAATGTAAATGCAATACAATTGCAAAATCAGGCATATAGTGTATGTATGGTAAGTGCATGTATCACTATGGATGTATCAGTAAAATTAAGAAGTTCTGTGGTAATTAAATCAAGAAGATGTGATGGAAGCAATGGACGACCTTAACATCAATGCCGTCGTGCTAAGAGCATTAGTCGCTGAAATGCGACTAAATAACAGCTTACTATTGGACAAAAGAGGCTACTTAGAGATGACAATACGTAAAAAGGACGAAGAATTGGAAAAGGCGTTGACAAAAATACGTAACCTAGAATCATCTAGTAACAAAAACTACGCGGGAATTCTCTCCAAATGCAACCAGTCATCAGATAAAAGTGTGAAATTAGCGCCGCTCACCTCATTGCCAACACCGGCCACGGATCATCCGAATTCGCCTAAACCGCTGAGCCCACGAGCACAGCGCTTATCTAAATCAAAACAAATACACAGAGAACATGAACAGGCAGTAACGTCAGTCATTATAATAATATTAATAATGATTTATTTCTCAACAGAAAATACAATTCAATAACAGAGAAATATTGGACTATATTATTATATATACAGGGTGAGTTTTTTTCGATGTTCTCTATGGGGATCTCGGAAACTATAAGAGATAGGACAAAGAGGACAAAGTTTTTAGATAATTTTATGTAGATTAATAAAAATAATCAGAAAATTTTTATCGCCATTATTTTCCGAGATATGATGCAAACTTACATTTTTTAAATGGAAACCATAGTTGGCTATGGCCTCATTTAAAGGTAATTTTTTTCTCTTTAATCCAATATGACATACGACATAGTTATTTCTAAAAATAAGTGAGTTATAGTCACTTTAAATTTTATTATAAATAAAAAATGGGTAGCCATGAAAAAGATGAAAGTAAAACAATTGCAGTTGTTTATAATAATAGCAATATTGTAATAATTTGTTCTACAAAGTTAAATAAAAATGAAAAACCAGCATAAGAATAATAATTTTGTAATTATCAAATGGCCTTCTGTATGTGGTATAAAATCATTTGTCAAGAGGATAATACGTTTCTTACAAAAATATTATGAACAGATGAATCGCGATTAACTAATTGTGGTATTTTTAATCGCCACAATGAACATAGATGAACTTAAGAGAATCCACAAGAAGTTTCACAGAGAAAACTACAAATTAAATTTGGGTTTAATCCATGATGTGTTTGGATTAATAATTCTCGGTCCATATATTTTTGAAAGCTCACTAAGTGAAACTGATTACTTTTATTTTCTTCAGAAAACATTTGAAGATACGCTCGATTGATTAAATTTATCATTACAAGCAAGATTAAAATGGTTCCAATATGACGGTGCTCCACCTAATAACATGTTGGCTTTACAAATTATTTAAATGATGCTTTTCCTAACTCATAAGTGGGAAGAAATAAATTAATCCCAGAGCCACCTAGATCTCCCGATCTGCGCGTTTTAGAATTTTTTTCTGTGGGGTTATCTAAAAAACAAAGTATATGAAAAATCATATCAGTCTGTGGAGGATCATAAACTAGTTGTTATTGAAACATTTAATTCAATTTACATGAGAATAGTCAAAAAGCCATAAATTCAATTTTAAAAAGATATAATTTATGTCATATTAGTATTAATAGTGGACTCTTTGACCATATTTTTTAATATTAAAATTTCTCTCCCATTGATATATTGATAATTGCAGAATTACTTTATGCAGTTGTTTCATTTTGATTTATCTCTGTAAAACTAATAATTACAATATTGCTAATATTATAAACAACTGCAATTGTTTTGCTTTCATCTTTTTCATGGCTACCCATTTTTTATTTATAATAAAATTTAAAATGACTATAACTCACTTATTTTTAGAAATAACTATGTCGTATGCGATATTGGATTAAAGAGAAAAAAATTACCTTTTGAATGAGGTCACAGCCAACTATGGTTTCCATTTAAAAAATGTAAGTTTGCGTCATATCTCAGAAAATAATGGCGATAAAAATTTTCTGATTATTTTTTATTAATCTGCATAAAATTATCTAAAACTTTGTCCTTTACAGTTTTTTCGATCTGTTATAATAACCGAGATATATTGATTTGAAAAAATTGACACTTTTTACTTTTTTCAAAATATCTAGTTACCCTTGACTTTTTTGAAAACTTTGAAAGTGGAATTTTATTCATCTCGTAAATCTACACTTCTTTCCCTATTTAACCGTTTCTCTATCTCTTATAGTTTTCGAGATCCTTATAGAGAACATCGCAAAAAACTCACCCTGTATATTATATTATTGATATAAAGTAGAAAATTCAATTTATAATTTTTAAACAGTAAATTTAAAAAAATAATAATAAACAATATGTAATAATGAAAACCTGAATTAAACATAGAGCGAAATAAAGAACCGATGCTTTACATTGGAAAATATTTAAGTTACATTAAATATACATGCAAGATAGAATATATAAAGCTGAAGATAATGTAGAAATTAATATGAAAGTAGTTCATTTCGAATTTGACCCAGAGTACAATTAAATATATCGATATTAAGATCGTTCATTATTGTCAGCATACGAATAAAAGAGGAATGGTACAAAGTATTGGTATTAGAAACCGGAAGTGAAAACGTGTTAATAAAACGAGCGGTAAGTCTAGGAATGAAAAAGGGCAAACGGCTAACTAAATTTTGGTTCGCAATCAAGTTTGTAGTCAACTTATAAATGCAGCTGCTATATATACTGTACGGTTTCCTATTGAGTTTATTTTAAATTCATCTAATAGTTTACAAAATTCATAATTTTGATATGGATATCTTTTGTGTACACAAAAGAAAATGAATTTCAAAGTCTAAAATGTGTGCACCACAGTGTGGGGACCAAATCAAGCAGCAGTATTCGAGTTTGGGCCGAACAAGTGCAAAGTATAATGTTTTTATGGTATCAATATTGTTGAAGTCGCGCGAGTTTCGTACAATAAAACCCAATGTTTAGAAAGAAGCACTACATATTTCAGATATATGATAACGAAAAGAGAGCTTTTTATCAAACATAACTCCTAGATCTTTAATATTATCGCAATATAACAGATTTTTGGAATCTATCTTATACTCAAAATTGATTGTGGATAGTTTCTTGGTAAATGAAAGAACTAGGCATTTTTTATATTTAAGTCTAACTCGTTTGTCAGACACCAGTGATAAATTGAGCTAAGATCATCTGATGGATTTTGTCAATCATTAAGATCAGTTATTTCTCGATAAACTTTAACATCATTCGCATAGAGCAAAATATGATTTTTTACAGTATCAGCAAGATCATTAATAAAACAAATAAATATGAGAAGTCCTAAGTTTGAGCCTTGTGGTATTTCGCTTGTAGGCATAAATTCAAAAGATTTGACACCATTAAATTCGACACACTGTGACCTATCATCTAAATAGGATTTAAGTAGTTAACATAGCGCTGTAGAAAAATCGAACTTCGAAAGCTTTTGAATAGCAATACTATGGTTAATACTGTCAAATGCCTATTGAAAATCTAAATAAATTACATCAACCTGCCCACGACGGTCCAAGACTTCAGCAGTAAATTGTGTGAAATTAAGTAAATTTGTTGCTGTAGATCGATGAGGCATGAAACCGTGTTGATTCTGGTTGATATATTTTGATATATGACAAGAGATTAATTTAGACAATATTGCTTCAAAAACTTTCGCAAAATTATTTAGAACAGAGATTGGACGATAATCTGTTATACAGTTTTTATTGCCAGACTTAAAATTGGCTTATGTTTCGATAGTGGCAAGTGGAGTTGCCGAAACTAGTCAACAAAATAAAATATAGAGTGTTATACAAACAAAGTTAAAGTGTTTTATTAATTATTTAAACATGTATAACGAAGTAGAAGCTTCTTACATTAACAATATTAAAATTGGCGATATCTTCGCTTTTTTCCAAATCCCAGGAAAGACAGAACTACTAAGTATAAGATTTAAAATATCCTGCAAAGGTTTTACAAAACATAATATACAATCTTTAACAATAAAGGACGGGATGCCATCTGGACCAGACGTAAGCACGCTTTTAGTTTTTTTTCCTGAGGCAATGATCTTCTTGCGAAATATGATTAATAGATAACAGTGTCTTCAGACATCCTGAGGAATGTGGAGGCATATTTTGATGTGTTTTTTTCTTGTAGACACTTTTAAAGAAGTTTGCAAAGCCATTAAAAATGTCTTGTTCCGAATCCATGACCTGATTGTCCAATCCATAATGCGTGGTATACGTGTCGCTGAATTTTTACTTCTAATGAAGGACCAACATTTTTTAGGATCTCTTTTAACATTGCTTTCTTGAAGTTTTAAGTAAACATTGTAATCATGCTTGACTCCACTTTTAACCTTGTTGCGTAAGTCGACTACTATTAATTTATAGTACAATAATTTTCTCTGGCTATAAAGTTTTAAATATTTACATTTTAATTTAATTAACCTGATTAAGTTGGCACTATACCTTACAGGATATTTAGCTCCAGCTGCCTGTTGTTTTTTAATAGGGACACTAGTTGCAAAAATTTCGTTTAGTTTCGTGTAAAATACAGTGCACGCTTCTGAGGGTTCAGAACAATTGAGTGTATCACCCCAATCACAATTAACAGTTGATCGTATAGTTTCACTAAGTTTGCCCTTCTGAAGTTATATACATTTTCGTCTGTGTGATACTTAAACGTAGGTGAACTTGTAGATGTCAATGCAATATTAATACAGAGGGGTGGATGATAAATATCTACCTTTAAAATGTGATCTAAGGCTTCAAGGATATCACATTTTAAGTTATTTGTGTTAATAATTAAATCAAGCATTTTTTTTTAAAGTTGAGTGTAGAATTTGATTGAAGTAATCTATTAATCTATTATAGTTAATAAAATTCGAGATGCAGATTGACTAGATGATTGTACATTACGCAGTTCTTGTTGGAAGAAGTTTGGTTGATTGAAATCGCCGCCAATTATAGTAAGATGGGCCAAATTAATATTTATTTCCAATTCCTCAATAACTTTTTCGTAAACTTCAAGAATAGAATTAGGTGGAATGTAAAGGCAAACAAATATGGCATTTCTACCATTAATATTTATTTTAACACCTATAATTTAACGCAAACGATGCCCCTCACTACCTAAAAATTTGCAGTGCACATTTACCCCGGTCAATGGAACTATACCCGAAAAATCCCAGCATTTTTCGCGGACTACAGGAAAACCACGAGTCAAAGGACAAAGCAAATCACACCAGCATCAAGCAAAGAGAGAGAGAGAAAGGCTGTCACACCGATACCAAACGACAGCTAGTGCGTCGTAACGCAAGCTAAAAATTGGAGCATCGTAAGACGAAAAATGTTTATTTCACTTTTTCGTAAACTTCAAGAATAGAATTAGGTGGAATGTAAAGGCAAACAAATATGACATTTCTACCATTAATATTTATTTTAACACCTATAATTTCTACATTATCTATTTCAGATAATTCAATTTTTTCGGGACGAAATTTTAAATTAACTGCAATATAGCATCCACCACCCCTTCTTCTTATTCTGTCGGCACGAAATACAGAATAGTGGACAGGGAATAATTCCGCATCATAGATGCCATTATGCAGCCATGTTTCTAAAAACATAATTATGTCATATTCATTGGATGCTGTATTGTTAAATAATTTATCGTGTTATTGGATGTAGTTATATATTTTTTTGTAGTTACGGAAATCCATTTGATTTAGTAGTACCTATAGTAGGTGTATAGTAGTGATTATTTTCACCCTTTTTTCTACGATCTGAAATTTCCTCGTACAGTATATTTAATTGATTTCTAAGCATTGGTGTTAAGTCCCGTTTGAATTTAAGATTCCTATATGAGGGTTCGGACGTAGAATTTTATAAATAACGTCCTTATTTTCGTAAACTATTTTAATCGGCCTTGGGTGCATCGCATTATTTTTCCCTAGACGAAAAATCACCATATGCTTTTAGAATAGTTGCAATTTCTTTTAAATCGTGTGTTTTATTGCTCTCATTATCCGCTGTTGGTTCAGGAAGGTTGAATAACAATACGTTATTTTTTCTAATATTTATTTGTGATAGTTCGGCAATTGCTTCCCCAACCACGGTGTCTGATATAGCTGATATGGTTTGATCAATAACCCCCCGCGCGGTCGTTTGGGATTCCATTAATTCATTCAAAATTCTATATATTTTTTGTAATTTATTTGCTTTTAAATGTATTTTTCAAGAAAGATGTTAAAAATAAACAAACATCTGCAACTGATAAGAAACAGTGTCGTATACCGAGAAAGTGAGAAAGCATAAGCCAACCAATCCTCCCTCGAAAACCACCACTCTGCAGAAAACAAAGGAAAGGAAACCATTGGCGCAGTGCGTGTCCTAATGGATAGGGAAATGAATAACCGCGCAGGAATAGATCATAATACAACTAAAAGTTCACTTATCACATCAAAGATCATTATCAGTGATATGATGATATCCGCAAAAATATTCGACCCATTTACACCCGGCGCATCCACCACAAGAACACCCGGCGTACCTACACAAACACCTAATGATAATTAATAACGAGAGAAATAAATCTCTATGAGCTTCTGCACTAATGTTTTACATAATAATGTAAAAACTCCAGCTAACAGTTAAAACAACTACTCCCCGTACTAAAGCACCGCCAGGCATTGATTTAGTACGGGGAGTAGTTGTTTTAACTGTTAGCTGGAGTTTTTACATTATTATGTAAAACATTAGTGCAGAAGCTCATAGAGATTTATTTCTCTCGTTATTAATTATCATTAATTACTGCACTAGAAATTTCAATTCTTAATTTGTACAAACACCTAAGATACGAGCTCGCAGGGAGAATATGTAGATCAACACCGAGACGCTAAACAAATGCAACTACTTCCTCTTCACACTCTAACAACAATTTACCAGAAATATACAGCCGCAGCAACCGAATCCAACCACAATACACACACACACACATCAAAGCGATTTTAGGCATCGGATTTTTCACTAAGCATAACGCTGTCGTTGACTGCAGTCAAGCAAGAATACATTTCGGAATCGGTAAACCATAGATGGAAGGATCAATTACAACAGAAAAACTCTTAATCCATACCAAAGTTTGATTACAGTTTCATTGGACACACAGCGATTCACTTCGAAGAGTTAGTGGAAGTAGATTCATCTGCATATTTCAACCCTCATATCCATGAAGAAGGGCTACAAGAAATTCACAGCTTTTTCAACTTCAGCCGGGGGTACTATGAGTTCAAAGTGATGCCATTCGCATTAAAGAACGCCCAAGAAATCCTTATTGGATAATGTTCACTCATTTGACAGGGCCGAATTGTTACCGGCACTATTTGATTTGTCCCGCTAACACCTCTTTTCTTTTTATTTCTAAAACAACAATGATAAACAGTTACCTAGAAACCCAAACGAAGCCCCTCACTACCTAAAAATTTGCAGTGCACATTTACCCGGTCAATGGAACTATACCCGAAAAATCCCAGCATTTTTCGCGGACTACAGGAAAACCACGAGTCAAAGGACAAAGCAAATCACACCAGCATCAAGCAAAGAGAGAGAGAGAGAGAGAAAGGCTGTCACACCGATACCAAACGACAGCTAGTGCGTCGTAACGCAAGCTAAAAATTGGAGCATCGTGAGACGAAAAATGTTTTTTTCACTTTCTCAAGAAGATTTAGGTCTGCAACAAAAATTAAAAATAACGACCAGATCAAACATTATTCTGGACCAGACATCAGCTTGCTTTGAGCTACTAATAATTTTCTTTATCCAGGCACGACGATTTGTGACACGCAACCAATGTAATAATAATTGTCTTAATAAAGAGAATGGTTGTGACCGTTACTACGTGGTAATCCATACTTACACTGAATTGAAAACGTCACTATGTTTTACCATAACTACACAATAATTATTGTAAAAATATTATACAGGGTCCGGTAGAGAAGTATGACGTTTTTGAAAAACTCCGAGAATTTTCAATTAAATCAAAATTTTATTTATTTAATAGGTATATATGGATTTGCTATTTCGTATTCATATCAAAGAAAAGGTTAAAAACATGTCATCTAAGTGAGTTAAGAAGTTGTTTATGCACCTTTCCATAATGTTGGCCGGAATCTCTTAGGTGATAGCCTTAGACAGATGATCAAGGGTCCGCAGTTTCTTAACAAATACGTGGGGGTATTTTCAATTCAGTATAATAATTGCCTTCTTTATATTAGGTTAGCAAAGTTCCACAAGTTTATCAAAGGATTCAAAATTGAATTCTGAATCTTTAGATATGCATCACGCTGCCATGAGATTTATTCGTTCCAAACCAATCAGTTTTTTAATTTCCCTATATATACTCAATGATCTTAGAAGCGTAACACCCAAAAGGATTTATTTATTTAACTTAATTTTTGCCAACATGGTTGCTTTATATCAAGAAAGAAATGATTACATTTTCGAGAAATTTTATAAACAAACAATTTAAAAAATCATGTGTTTGACGACCCATTTGCTGTATGCACTCCTATAGACGTCTGAGCATCGACAAAATGAAATGGTCGATGTCTTCTTGTGGCGTCTCGTTTCAAGCAACTTGAATTATGGACCATCTGGGCTAAAGTCTGTGGAGGACGGTGCAATGAGAATAGTCTTCTTCCCATGATATCACATACATGTTCAATGGGACCTAAATCCGGCGAACGGGGCGGCCACCGCAAAACATTAACACCAGCTTCATGAAGAAAGTTCATAGTTCGACGAGCAAATGGGATGTGCGTTATCTTGCTGAAAAAAATACGTCTGGACGGCCATCTAAATAAGCCAATAAAGTCGGTCGTATGACGCCCAGCTGTCATACTACCTCGAATGAATAAAAAAGTGATCGACTACCATAAGCAATAGCCCCCTAAACCATTACTCCAGCAGTCCTGTGTGCATGTACTACAAACCTAAGATCAGCTCGTTCTCTACGGTAGCGTCGTACCTTTCTACGGCCATCATGCATGCCTAGACAAAATCGCGATCCGTCGCTGAGTACATTATACTATTCTGTCTCCCAATGCTGCCGTTCACTGCACCAGTACAACCTTTGGCGACAGTGTCTCGCTGTCAAAGGAAACACTAATCTTGGACGGTACGAAAGAAGCTCAAAGGATTGAATGCGGCGATATAGGGTTCGCATACTAACGGGCCTACCTTCTTCTCTAAACCATTAATCATCGATCTGACGTGTAGTAGTGAAACGGTCTCGCAGGGCTATTTGTCTTGACGTCCTGTAGTACGTTGACCAATTGGTCTTCTTGCTCCTCTACTTTCCACTGTCCATACCTGACACACACGCATTACAGTCGTTGCAGTAGAATTAATACGGCGATAGGATATACCATTTCGAGAAGTAACAATTCGTCTTCCGACTCCAGGCATTTTGTTTAAGCTAAACACTGTCAACAAAAACACAAAAACTAAAAACATCTGTACTAAACAGCTCTCATAAATAGTTTTGTTAAAAAAGAAAAATTATATCACAATATCTATAAAAGGCACAAGGCTAAAAATATTATCAATGTATATTTTAAATATAGTGACTGTTGACAAAAAATGAATTCCAAAAAATCATTCCTTCTTGGCATAACGCTTCTAATGTCATTATCTATAGTACATATACGTACTTTCCCTATATAGTACAAGGTGGCGCAAAAGTAATGTCATAGTTTGAATTGGCCGCCATTTTTGCAAATGGCGCAAATATCAGTGTGCTTTGACATTTATGATGTAGATGTATAGTAAATTAGTTGTCAATAGCCCATGGAGCAATACACACCTCAAGATCGTGGATTTATTGTTACCGCTTATTAGACAAATTTTAAGTCTGTTGTTCTAACGCAACGGGAATGTCGTCGTCGTTTTTCCTGTCGCCGTGTTCCATGTGTTTGAACAATTAAGCGTTTGACTGAGCGCCTGGTGCAAACTGGGTCCACTACAAATGTCGCAAGAAGTGGCCAGCCTCGTAGTGAGCGTTCGTATGAGAACATCGCTGCCTTTGCCAACAACGTCCGAGAGAATCCACAAGAATCAACGAGATGACGATGCACACAATTAGGTATCAACATACGTTCGTGGCAACGAATTTTGGTGAACCATTTGGAAATGTTCCCCTACAAAGTGCAAACTGTTCACGAATTGCTGCCTGCTGACCATCGGGCAAGGTTAACTTACTGCCAAACTCTGTTGAACTTGGTGCAAGAAGAGGATGACTTCGTATCAAAAATCATAATGAGCGATGAAGACCATTTCCACTTCAGTGGTTATGTTAACAAACAAAATTTGCGTTTCTGAGGTACAGAGAATCCACATGTAATGCAAGAAGATCCTTTGCATCCCCTCAAAGTGACTGTTTGGTGCAGCATTTCCAGTAAAAATGTGATTGGTCCTTATTTATTTGAAGACGCCGATGGCGCTGCCGTAACCTTAAATGGCGAGCGTTACAGGCAGATACTAAAGGAGTTTTTTGCCGCAAGTTGCTGCATTGGGTCTCGATCATTGTTGGTTTCATCACGACGGAGAAACCACTCACACAGCTCGGGTAACTACGGAGATTTTGAAAGTGATTTCCCATTTTGGAGATTTGAACTGGCCGTCCAGATCGCCAGATCTAACAGCACCAGACTTCTTCCTTTGGGGCTTTTTAAAATCTCGCGTTTATCACAACAAACCAGGAACTTTGCAAGACTTGAAAGCTAACATTGAAGAAGAAATCACCAATTTGGAGCCAGATCAACAATTCAAAATGCCGCAAAACGAGCGCAATTATGCATTAGCCCGTGAGGTGGCCATTTGAGTGATATATTTTTTTAGTAATGTAACCGATACACTTTCAAATAAACTTTTGATGAAAACAGAACTCGTTTTTTTATTTATAACAAAACGACAGCAAATTCAAATTATGACATTACTTTTGCTCCAACTTGGATATGTAGGGGAACTATTGTTTTCGTGAACATTTTATGAAATTATTTTTTAACGGAAATAACCGTTTTGAGGTCTCCTGTGCCCATTACACTGATTTCTGGGAAAAATGTGTCAATGTATGTGTGTATCTGATGGTGGTTTGTCCAAAATTTCGATTAAATTTGATATTCTGTGTTTTGGTACTCCAGTTTCCTCTTCGAGAAGTCACGCAAGCAGACAACAATTACTTTGAAGCATTTGTTTTGAGTTTTTAGATGTTTCCTTTACTACGAGTGCTTGATAATCGTCTGCAAGGTCATCATGACTGTCACTTAAGAGACCAAACAAACGGACAGAAAATGCATTCACATCTGTATACCTTTTTAAGAGTTTTAAACGTTTTTATTTTACATTTATTGAATTAGAAACGGTATTTAATATTCGTTCCATGTTTGTTTTCTAACAAACATACCCAAAATAACTACATACAATGTCAAACCATAGTGAAATATCATCAGAAATTGCTCAAATTTTGAGGTGGAACATTCAGTAACCATAATTTCCTTATAGATGCTGCGTTAAGGACTTTAATGAATCAGTCTCATGGTACCTGCAACAAATTGTAATTCCTTTCATATGACACAATTATAGCGAGTGGTAATTTCTTTCATAGATTCCTTATCTTATTACTTAATATAATAATAATAGTAAACTATTGATGATTTTCAACTTTTTATTTTACTCACTACAATTGTTTCGCTACACTGTAGCTTCCTCAGGTGAAGAAATATAATACAGAAATTTTTACAAACTTATTTACATTATATACAGATTTCAGAAGTGTGGGTGGAAGGTGTATTTTTCTTTAACTTAAGTAGGGGAGAGTTGGAGAGTTCTAGTTGATCGTTCAGCAAATTCTCTGAGTGAATATTTTTATTTATTTCTAAATTTTCCAATAAATTTAGTTTCCGTCCTTTGTTGGAAATGTGGAGGATTTTAAAATTGTTGTCAAAGCGGTGGTTTTCTTCAATCAGGTGGTTTGAATATGTAGATGTGTTTTTCTGGTGAATAAACGCTTTTTGATGTTCGTTTATTCTATCATCGAATGCTCTTCCAGTTTGTCCTATACAGGGTCCTGCAACAGTGCGTCAGGCTTTCCTAGCACCTTTCTCGTAAGAGATAGAAAAAAATGTTTCGTATAAAAATTTATTGATTTAAAAATCTCTATGCCGTAAAATTATTTTCAAATATACAGGGTGTCCCAATTTTGCGGTATAACAAAAGCAAACATTTTTTTTTAAATGGAACACCCTGTATATTCTTTCATTTTCTAATTTGGATAATATTTTATAACTTGAACCTTTTTTGGTTTTTAATTTCGATATGGCATTTCCGAGTTATTGACATTTTTCTGTAAAAAATGTAAAAAGCGGAGGTTCACAAAAAAAATATTCTGATGTTCTATTTAAAATTTAAAAAATTTTCTTTTTCCTATGGTTCATAAGTACTGTTTAGGTACCAGTGTTAAAAATTTTCACTTTTGAGGAACCCTGCCTTTGTAGCAGACACGCCATTTTCTAAAATTTCAAATTGTCGTAACTCTTGTTTTTTAAATAGAATCATATTTTTTTTTTAAATTTTATATTATTCTGCATCTAATTTCCTACAAAAAATATTAAGCATACCCTATACCTAAAATTGATATTTTTCAAGTTATAAAAGGATTTATATTTCAAACGGTTCTTGAATACGAATTTGTTTTTGAATAGATAGCTATGACTGAAAAAAATGCATCTGTCAATTAAACAATAAGCTTGGTATGTATGGTTGCATTGTACGTTACGATTATAACAATGTAATTTTTGAGAAGAATTAATTGATGTGATATATGCTACTGGAGAAGGTGGAATTAATTGTTTGCAAGCCTAAAGAATTTATGCTCAGCGCTACCCAAATAGGCGAAAACAATTATTTTTCTTATTATTCAATTAGATTAGAAAGAAATGCCAAATTTTGCAAATAATAAATTGTCTAAACCCCATAGTTGTTGATATATTTAATAGTTTTCACAAGAATAACCATTTAATTATACATACTTCTATGTACAGAGTTGATAATTCTGAGGCAAAATAACTAACAAAATGTAAGTAAGTGTGAATATGAGATAAATAGAAACAGATAATAAGATTCATTATTTTATTCCAAAGCCGTGAAAGATAACAAAATTATTAATACAAAAGAAGATACTACAGTAAATGTTCAAAATGTTTTCCATTTTCATTTAGGCACAAATTAATTCGCCGCTGCAAAGACCTTTCCACAATTCGTTGGTGCATATTCATTGGTGCTGTTGGTGGTTCCTTATAAAAAAATCTATTTTGAGTATCCCCACAAGAAAACGTCAGGTTTTGTTAGATCCGGAGATCTAACAGGCCATTTTGTGGGTCCATTCCTACCAATCCACTGGTTGGGAAGAATCAAATGCCCTTACGTCTTGCGAAAATTGGACAGGTGCTCCGTCTTGTTAAAACCATATTCTGTTTCTTGTTAGTTAGGGTATATTAGCTAACGTTCCGGGTAATTCAATTCAGGAAGTGCAAATACATAGGCCTATTGAGATGACCCTCGAAGAAATGTGGACCTACTACATGGTTTCTAAAAATTCCGCCCCAGACATTCAAAGACCGTCGATGCTGATGATCAGCTTGTCTCATAACATGCGGATTATCAGTTAAATAATAGTGAAAATTGCCTGTTGACAGATGCGTTGTTATGGGATGTCCTGAATTTCCTGTCTTCCCCAGATACAAAATTCGGAACGAAATTGAAAATCAGTATTACTCAGTTCTTGATGTAGCTGAATATGGTATGCATTATATCGATTTTTCTTCAGAATGCTTTGTACTGACTTCTCGCTTATGCCAGTTCCTTTACCAATGTCTTTTTGGTTTACGTTGGGATGCTCAGTTGCTGTTAATAGCACTGAAAATTGGGTTTCCTCGTTGATGGTAGGCTTTCTTCTTTCTTGTTTTTTGTAATTCACACTTCCCATTTCAATAAATCTATTGAGTAAGTTCCTAAAACATTTCTCCTCCGTTCGCCCTTTTCGAAATCCATGACGATAATTTGCTGTCTACTTATACCGCGAAATGGAGAAAATCACTTTGCAGAAAATATCAGAGAGATTTACATGTCAAACTAATTGTTTAATTGACAGATTCATATTTTCAGTCATGGCTATCTATTCAAAAACAAATTCGTATTCAAGGACCGTTTGAAATATACATTACTTTATATCTTGAAAAATATCACTTTTAGGTATAAGGTATGCTTAATATTTTTTGTAGGAAATTAGATGCACAATAATATACAGGGTGGGTCACGAATAACGACCATTAAAAGTTTACGGGGTTCCTGCAAGAGGAAAAATCTGAAAAAAAATCAACATTGTACGGTTTATTGGGATCTCCTCATGGAAAATATTTTTGACTTTCTATCACTTCCGGTTGTACCGGAAATGGCTACCAACTTTGTTATTTTAAATGGAACATACTGTATATTATTTTATTTTTAAATTCCTTGTTCGATTGCCTACCTCTCCATATGGGTTTATGTCCACTTAACTTTTACAGTTTTTGATTTAAAAATTTATTTGTCAAATATTGACCTCAAATAGGCGTTTAGAAAATTCCTATAACTTCTAGTAGGTACAAGATAGACACACGAGCGGCATCTTGTATTGTACCTAATGGATTCCTCTACAAAGGAAAAAAATTGCCATGTGTCAATTTTGACAGTTGGTATTTCAAAAATATCAATATTTGAGCGCCTACTTAAAAACATCATATTTCAATTTTTTCAAATGGAATGACCAATATTTTATCTCATAGTGTTATTCACAAGACCTTTTGCTACAAAAAAGTATTATACATCCCTATATCTACAGCCAGTAGTTTTTGAGTTATTTCGAATTAGTTTCCTCTCAGAATTTTTATTTGAATGGTTCCTGTTCTATTTACACGGGCACTATAGTAGGCTTCTGTCAATATTTGTTGAATCCAACGTATTAATATTTGTGTACGCTTCTTTCGAGTAATAATAAAATGAATACCTATACCAATAAAGAAATTATGAATTTATTTGTCATATATGGCCAGTGCAACAGAATTGTTGAGAGAACTTGCAAAACTTTCAACGAAACTTATCCACACTTACCGCCGATGGATAGAAAAAACTTTCGAAGACTCGAGTCAAATTTTCTACTATTTGGAAAACAAAACGCAGAAAAAAATCAACCAAAGCTAATAACCGAGAATGAGGAAATTCAAGTAAATATTTTAACTTATTTCAAGCAAATTAACGCGCACCAGGTTGCTAGGAGGATTTGAGAGTAAGCAGAACCCCACTCCAAAGAATTTGGAAAATGTATCGGATGCATAATTATAAATATAAATTATTTTCTCAAGATGCAGAGAACAGGATTGATTTTTGTGAGTTGTTGTTGCTTAAAATTAATATAATTTGGACGAACGAATCAAGTTTCTCTCATGAAGGTATTTTAAATAGAAAAATCAATCACATGTGTTTCAATTGAAAATCGACATATATCTTTGAGGACGTATAAAAAATAAAGTTTATGCAAATGCCGACAATACCCGAGAAGAATTGGAAGCGAGCTGGTGCGAGCTGCATTCGCGGAATCTTAATTCAGAAAAAATTAGGCGAGCAACATAAAAAGGTGACGCAACACGTGCTGCACAGTGTTTACATGTTAATGGTTATCATTTTGAATAATTGTTATAATTTTTTTCTGACAACTTTTTTCAGTTCCTGCATTTAATTACTTATTTAAAAATTATTTTATTCCAGTCTTCTTGCTTCAGTTTTCTTTGTAAGTTGTAACTGGGGATAACTATTCATTTTAATAATATTCGGACGAATATTTCCTAATTTGATTCAATAAATATTGACAGAAGCCTACTATAGTGCCTGTGTGAATATAAGAGGAATTATTGAAATGTGAGAGGAAATAAATTTCGAAATAACTTAAAAACTACTGGCTCTAGATATAGTGATGTATAATACTTTTTTGTACCAAATTGTCTTGCGAATCACCCTATAAGATAAAATATTGGTCATTCCATTTGAAAAAATTGAAATATGATGTTTTTAAGTGGGCGCTGAAATATTGATATTTTTGAATTACCAACTGTCAAAATTGACACATGTCAATTTTTTTCCGTTGTAGAGGAATCGATTAGGTACAAAACAAGATGCCGCACGTGTGTCTATCTTGTACCTATTAGAAGTTATAGGCATTTTTCTAAACGCCTATTTGAGGTCAATATTTGACAAATAAATTTTTAAATCAAAAACTGTAAAAGTTAAATTGACATAAAACCATATGGAGAGGTAGGCAATCGAACAAGGAATTCAAAAATAAAATAATATACAGTATGTTCCACTTAAAATAACAAAGTTGGTAGTCATTTCCTGTAAAACCGGAAGTGATAGAAAGTCAAAAATATTTTCCATGAGGAGATCGCAATCAACCGTATAATGTTGAATTTTTTCAGATTTTTCCTCTTGCAGGAACCCCGTAAACTTTTAATGGTCGTTATTCGTGGCCCACCCTGTATAATTTAATAAAATATATGCTTCCATTTAAAAAAAAGAGTTACGACATTTTGAAATTTTAGAAAATGGCGTGTCTGATTCAAAGGCAGGGTTCCTCCAAAGTGAACATTTTTAATACTGGTACATAAACAGTACTTATGACCAACCATAGGAAAAAGAAAATTTCTTAAGTTTTAAATAGAACATCAGAATATTTTTTTTGTGAACCTCCGTTTTTTTACATTTTTTTCAGAAAAACGTCAATATCTCAGAAATGCCATATCGAAATTAAAAACCAAAAAAGAATATACAGGGTGTTCCATTAAAAAAAATGTTTGCTTGTGTTATACCGCAAAATTGGGACACCCTGTATATTTGAAAATAATTTTACGGCATAGAGATTTTTAAATCAATAAATTTTTATACGAAATTTTTTTTTCTATCTCTTACCAGAAAGGCGCTAGGAAAGCCTGACGCACTGTTGCAGGACCCTGTATAAAACTTCGGGCAATCAGCACAATTAAGCAGATAAACCCCACAGCGTTGACCCTTTTTAGTTTTATCCTTATTGTGTTTTATGATTTTTGATAAGGTGTTAGTAGATTTAAATGCGATATTTATTTTTAATTTTCTTAAATATTTACTGATTTTTTGGCTCAAATAGACATTATATGTTATTGATCCATAATTTTCATCCTTGCATTTCGTTATGGGGAATATTAATTTATTAATGATTTCTTTTTCTTTGTTTATGATTAATTTATTTATTGTTTCTAATTTAAAATTATTTCTAACCGTAATATATTTAATTATGTTGATTTCTTTTTCAAAATTTTGTTTTGTCATTAGTATTGAAAATGCTCGGTGAATCATGGATCGATAAGCAGATAATTTATGTTGGATAGGGTGAAAAGAATTATTATTTATTGTCGTATCAGTGTGCGTTGGTTTATGATAGATTGAGAAATCGTGTTTATTATTGTTTTTTAATATGGTCAGATCTAGAAAATTTATTGTGTCGTGCATTTCGGTTTCTATAGTAAATTTAATTTTTTCGTGTTGAAGGTTTATTTCCTTTAAAAAGCTATTTAAAATTCTATCCGTGCCAGTGAATGCAACTAATACAACATATCTCCACCAATAGAGGCAATTTGTAAATTGAGGCAATTTGCATATTTTCTTTTCTATGCTATCCATAAAAATTTCTGCCATTAAAGGGCTTAGAGGGTTTCCCATTGCTAGACCATCTGGTTGAGAGTAAGTCTGTTCCTCAAATTGTAAATAATTTTGATGAATGCAAATATCTAACAGGGATAATATTTCATTTATTATTACTGGATTTACGTTCTTTGAAAAGAGTTGTTTTTTTATTAGTTGTTTTACTTCTATTGGAGGGACGTTTGTGAATAGATTTGTTACATCAAATGATGATGATGATCAAGTATTTAATCAGAATGGAGTAGAGTTTCTTTGCTATTACTTCACATGGTGCATTAGTATAAGACTCTACTGGTCTTACTGGATTATTTACTTTGTGAAGTTTTATAAGACCATATAATTTAGGTGGTTGTGGATTCATATTAGTAGCAATAGTATATTACACTACAAGTGGAGAAAGTACGTGTTTTGCTCACGCGTGTACCAATTTGCACACGAGGCGACAGCCGAGTGTGCGAAGGTACACAAGTGAGCGAATTCGTAACTCCACGAGTGGTGTATTACGTTTTGTTCAATCCTGCCGAAAATTCATTTTAAAACGTAGGTTCAAAATATTTTTCATTATCTGATCAAACATAATTAATATTATTCAATGTTTTTCTGATTGCTTGTTGGAATTTTATGGTCGGGTTTTGTTTAATAGGTATAAAATTGTTAGTTGACATAAATTCTTTGACTTTATTTGAATATTCTATTTTATTAATTGCAATTACGGTATTTCCTTTGTCAACTTTTGTGAAGACAATATTGTTTGATAATGCTTTATTTTTGATAGATTTAGCTGTAAATGATTCTCTATTTTTATATTTTTGATGTTTGGTATTTTTTATGGTTTTTATAATATTGTATTTTTCTTGTAAATCATTATTAAATTTATTTAGGATTAATTCTGTTTCTACGGCTGTAATTTCTATATCTTTTTGACTAATATTAAATTGTAAGTTATGTTTGAATCCTTTTTCTAATAATTCTGTCTCTGTATTATTAAATTTCACTGACGTTAAATTAATGAATCTGTCAAAGAATTTATGATCACAACATATTTTCTCTCGTATTATAGTACGACTTTTTTGTTTAATTAATCGTTTAAGTTTATTGTCTTTAATTATCTTACTAAATAGCTTTTTAAAGGAAATACACCTTCAACACGAAAAAAATAAATTTACTATAGAGAAAGCGAAATACACAATATAATAAATTTTCTAGATCTGACCATAATAAAAAATGGTGATGTGGCCATCATAGTACTTTCCCTATATTTTACTCGAAAACAATGAGGTTTACGCAAAAAGGCAATTCTTAATCATTTGTTGACATTTGAATTATCTACAATTATTTGTAATACAAGTTTCATGTAACTCTAATAGTTTATTAGCAATTGGCAAAAAATCTCAAAATTTTCAATTTTTATTATGTTTCTCAAAAGTTAAGAATTTTATGAAAAATATGTTTTAATAAAACTTGTTCAGTTTTTCATTCCCCTTTAACTTTTGTTTGAATCGTTTTTAAAAAATTCTCATATTTAGCAAAATATCCCGAAAAAACAAAAAAACGCCTCGAGTAAACATCCACTTCCGGTCTATGAGTTCCAGTTTTTAACGATAAAACCTTAAGTTTGAAGTTTCATCTCAAACAGATAATTCGTTTTTGAGATACAGCGCCCACCGACAGACAGACGGACAGACAGACACACACACAGACACAAATTTTTTTTTCCAGAAATTAGTGTAATGGACTCAGGGATATTTCCTCAAAACGGATATTTCCGCAAAAAAAAAATTTCAAAAAAAATCACGATCACAATACTTCCCCTATATATACTTCGTATATAGGGAAAGTAAAAACAATAATAAACACAATTTCTCAATCTATCATAAACCAGCGCACACTGATACGACAATAAATAATAATTCTTTTCACCCTATCCAACATAAATTATCTGCTTGTCGATCCATGATTCACCGAGCATTTTCAATACTAATGATAAAATAAAATTTTGAAAAAGAAATCAACATAATTAAATATATTGCGGTTAGAAATAATTTTAAATTAGAAACAATAAATAAATTAATCATAAACAAAGAAAAAGAAATCATTAATAAATTAATATTCCCCATAAAGAAATGCAAGGATGAAAATTATGGATCAATAACATATAATGGCTATTTGAGCCAAAAAATCAGTAAATATTTAAGAAAATTAAAAATAAATATCGCATTTAAATCTACTAACACCATATCAAAAATCATAAAAAACAATAAGGATAAAACTAAAAAGGGTCAACGCTGTGGGGTTTATCTGCTTAATTGTGCGGATTGCCCGAAGTTTTATATAGGACACACTGGAAGAGCATTCGATGATAGAATAAACGAACATCAAAAAGCGTTTATTCACCAGAAAAACACATCTTCATATTCAAACCACCTGATTAAATAAAACCACCGCTTTGACAACAATTTTAAAATCGTCCATATTTCCAACAAAGGACGGAAACTAAATTTATTGGAAAATTTAGAAATAAATAAAAATATTCACTCAGGGAATTTGCTGAACGATCAACTAGAACTCTCCAACTCCCCCTACTTAAGTTAAAGAAAAATACACCCTCCACCCACACTTCTGAAATCTGTATATAATGTAAGTAAGTAGTGAGTGTAATAAAAAGTTGAAAATCATCAATAGTTTACTATTATTATTATATTAAGTGATAATGGATTTTCAAAATATAAGTGCCCTAACAATCAACGACCTTATCTTATTACTTTTCCTATATAGTATTTATAGGGGAAGTATTGTTTTCGTGCGTGAAAATGTCTGTGGGCACTGTATCTCCAAAACGAATGATTCGATTGAGATGAAACTTTAAACTTAAGGTTTTATCGTTAAAAACTGAAATTGAGAAGCTTTTGGTAAATATTAAAAAACCGAAAGTGTATGTTTACTCGAGGCCGTTTTTTGTTTTCTTCAAATATTTTTTTTTATATGAAACATATTACAATTTTTTTAAACAAAAGTTAAAGGGAATGAGAAACTGAACAAGTTTTGTTAAAAAATATTTTTTATAAAATTTTTAATTTTCTAGAAAAAGAATAAAAATTGAAAATTTTGACATTTTTTTCCAATTTCTACTAAACTATTGAAGCTACATAAAATTTATATAACAAATAATTGTAGAGAATTCAAACGTTACTAAGAATAGCCTTTTTATGTAAACCTCATAGTTTTCGAGTAAAATATAGGGAAAGTAATATGATGGCCACATCACCATTATTAGTATTGACGTAACATTTTTACTTTCCCTATACACGTAGTATATAGGGGGAGTATTGTTTTCGTGATTTTTTTTTGAAAATTTTTTTTTGCGGAAATATCCGTTTTGGGCCCCCCTGAGTCCATTGCACTGATTTCTGGAAAAAAAAATTCTGTGTCTGTGTGTGTGTGTGTGTGTGTGTGTGTCTGTCTGTCTGTCTGTCGGTGGGCACTGTATCTCAAAAACGAATGATCCGATCGAAATGAAACTTTAAACTTAAGGTTTTATCGTTAAAAACTGGAACTGAAAAGCTTTTGGTGAACATTCATAAACCGGAAGTGCATGTTTACTCGAGGCGTTTTTTGGTTTTTTACCGATATTATTCTAAATATAAAAAATATTACAAAACTTTTCAAACAGAAGTTAAAGGGAATGAAGAACTAAACAACTTTTATTTAAATATGTTTTTCATAAAATTCTTAACTTTCGAGAAAAAAAATAAAAATTGAAAATTTTGACATTTTTTCGCCAATTGTTAATAAACTATAGGAGTTACATGGAACATATATAACAAATAATTGTAGAGAATTAAAAGTTGAACAATTTACTAAGAATAACTTTTTTACGTAAACCTCATAGTTTTCGAGAAAAATATAGGGAAAGTACTATGATGGCCACATCACCATTTTTGTATATTCAATTAATAACTCATTGTATTTTCGACAGCTATATTATTAATTTAATCCATGTTTGTGAAATATTTTTGGTACTTATTCTTCTAATCAATACAAGTGTTTTATTATGAACCTTTCAATATTTAAGTTAAGCGTGTTATGTCTAAATAAAATAAATTCTGATGAGTTTTGCAATACCCTTGGCATTAAAGGAAGCCTATTAGTAATTAATCGTTAATATTATTTTTGAGATCTCACAAATAATTTTAGCGCTTCTTTTCCGTAATTACCGGTTTAATTGTAAGACCAATAAACATTTAAATTCTGGCGATTTTTTCAATGTCCTTCGTTTTGTGCACATTCAATTACACAGGTATTTTTGCCTGTTGACGTGGTCAACGACAATGAAGAGCTATGGGTTTCCCCGACTTTAAACGCGCTTATTGTCTGAACACTGTATATAAACCTGTTAAAATTACGTTTGTAAATACATTATTCTTGATAATAGCCCAATGCCGAAACTAGTCGGATAATAAATTAAAAAATAAAAAGAAACGAACCAAGTGAATTTTTAATCAACTACCTATTATTAACGTGATGTTTCACCAAGTGATAAATGAGAAACAAAAACAAGATATGCGATTTAACTCTCGAAAAAAGTTACATTACGTTCATTTTATTTGTTTAATTTTACTATCTAGTTAGTAGTACATGAATAATCGTACCTAATGCGCTTAATTATCGACATCTATTCTTTTATCATAAAACAAGTACCTAATCATAAAAAGGATGAGCCATTAAATTTGTCCATGATGGGAACGGAAGGAGTTCGGGAACGTCTCAATGCTTAAGGGTGGATAGAGGGATTGTGGCACGTACAAAGAAATTGAAAGGAGCCTTGAATAACATCGGAAATTGTGACTTTGATTAAATCAAGAGGGTGATCGAGAATGAATGATACCACTCGAGCGCGCAAACTTCGCGTGGAAAAGGATATTCGGGAGGATGTTTTAACGGTCCTCTTATTGCGACCTGTCGTCCCACCTCCTTTCATTCGTCGGATTCCGCACAAAACTCCCTTATTATAATTTCACTTCGCCGTGCCTGCTTAAAGCCTCATTAACGCAGGAAACTCAGTCCATTCATTTAAACGCTATTAAAAGTTTATTTTACATTCAATGTTCAGTAAGTGACACAAGATATAAGTAATATAAGGTTCGAAATATTTATGGCTCTTTATAGATCTGAAAACAATTTTTAAATATTGGGTTTCATTATTTAGTGATCAAAATATGTCAGAATATATAGTGTAATAGTGTAAACTGTTCATAAATAATATGCAGCACTCTACCACGAGCAGTATTGAAAATATCTAGAAAAATGTGTTAAAATTTCTTAACTTTGATGGCCTGTATCTTGGCCATTTGAATAGTATTTGTAATTAATTTTATTCCCCACAGTCACAGTAACACCCTGTATCACAACCGCTGTGTTGAATTACCTATTCTAATTTTTATATACTCCGTGAAAAATAATTAATAACTCCAATCTGAGGAATAGTACTAACGAGTAAAAAAAAATAAGTGTTTTTTGATTTGTTAGTTTTTTACTCAAATAATTTATTATGTGAATGAAACTTGCACTTATTATATAGTGGAAAATCATTACTTTATCAATGCTAGTTCTGGGCACTGAATTCAGTGAATTGGTCTATAGGGGTTACATTTTTAATGTTTATTGTTAAAGATTGAATTTGATGTAAAAAAATAATGATTTTATTGCTTAGAAACTAACGTAGTCTCTAAAAATTATTTTAAGAATATATTTAAAAAGAACACTTCAAAAAAGTAAGATATAAATCCAACTTAAATTAATCTTCCTAATATTTGGTTCTATTTGGATCGATAAGAAGTATATAAAATTAGGTGTTATTCCGGAATTAATTAGTGGTGTAACGTATAGTGGCATTTATGCAAATCTAATTTAGTTGGGTTAGTGTCGGGAGGGGGTTATAATCCGGCGCAATAACCTCCCGCATCACCCTTTAAATTATTACAGATTGCACCTTTATGGGCAAATAGATAAATAGGGCGCTGGGCGAAATTTACTGCGATAATCCCGGTCCCAATTGAGAAATATGAGCGCGCCAGATTCAGGGTGGCGGGGACCGTGGGGCAGGCGTTGCTCAATTAAAATCTAATTAGGCGCATTTTTAACACGTCCATTAAAATTCCGACGGATTTTATTTAATTACAAAATTTTGCGACCGGCTTCATAAATATTCAAGGTTTTTTTCGCGCGCGGCGCGAACATCCAGGACAGCGCCCGTGGGCGGGCGTTTACGTTTTTGAGGCCGCAAGGGGGGGCTCTTAATAGGGAGAGGCCAGGAGGGTATTCCCCGCGGTAATTAGAAAACCAAATTGAGAATGCGATAACCGCAGCTGTTAAATCTGAGGGCCGGCCGGCGAGCAAGCCGTGTGTACATTAATTACCATAACAAACCCCTGGATAACAACTCCCCGTGGACACGGCGCTCATAGTTCCGACAGTCTCGGGGGAGGATTGAAAGGAACGGCCAGTTGGACGTTCGGGGGGATACTGCCCCTAAAACGTCGAATATCTAGGGCCACATTATACGGAACCCCTGGAACGGTCCTAAACTGGGGCATTCGGACGTTCAAAACCCTATTTCAGTTTTGAACGGCGCATAATTTAACCTCAACCGCCCTTAATTCTACACTTAACATTTTAATTAGGAATTCTCACCCCTGAAAAAGGTCTTTTCTACTCCTCCTTCTTAATTAATCCAATTTACATAAATCAATCTTAATTTATACACTTACGTTATTTACAGATTACTTTGTGCAAACTGACATGAAAACAATATATTATTCCAAAACTTATATATAAACATTTAAATCTATAATAAGTACGCTAATACAATTTATACCCATATTTTGTGTATAATTTCGACATAAAGTTATTTTTTGCCACCTTTGCGTTTGAATTAACATTTTTCCCTCTTAATCATAATGATGTTTGCGACTGCTACTACGTGGTAATTCATAATGAACACTAACACTGAATAAAGCACTTACTATGTTTTTTAAAAGTCGAAACATAAGTCCTGTATGTTGTAATATATTTATATATATATTCGCGGTTTAGATCCATTTTATTAAGTTTTTGTGTAATTGTTTGTATTGAACGACCATCTTCAGCAATAAACTACAAAAATTAATTTAAGCTAAAAGAATATTGTATTCGTATAATATAAATATAATTTAAATATAGTATAAAATGTTTTTTTATTAGTGTCTTATAAAGTAATTGTGATTTTATACAAAGTACAATTGTTAGGATGTATAATATATATAATACTTACACGTCAAATAATAAAATAAAAAGATAAAATAGACACATATTCACAAACACAAATTCGTAATAAAATTATGAGGACAGAAATACACAAACACTACTCAACACTTAATATTATTAATCAAAAACTGTAATATACTTACGATACACTCTGATCACGATTGCATTATTTGGAATTAAACGAAATAATATTTGAAAACTATCAAACACTACAGACACTGGTCAAACAAATAACTCAAATTAAAGAACCTCATGCCTGCCAAAAAGAACCACATTAATCAAACCAGACCTAAATTTACAACACACAAATTTCATGAACGTATTACCAATCTAACTAACACCATTTTTACTGAAGACGAACTAGAATTTCTCAATCACGGACACAAATATAGCCCAAACATATACTAATTTACCACTGTTGGCAATAGAACTTGAAGCTGCCATTCATGGACCACCACAAGAAACCAATCTTCGAGGCGAATGTATTGAACTGCTTATTAAACTCACAAAACCAACATTAAGCAAGTTTACTAACAAGCTTCAACTAATATCTATGAACCCTTCACCACCTAAATTATATGCACAACCAAAATTGCACAAATTACATACACCAATTAGACCTATTACTACTTTCTATAATACTCCGGTACACTATATTGCACAAATAATAACACACATTTTTGAAGTGCATATAGAATTCAAACCCCAACATACCATACAAAATCGACAAGAACTAATTCAACAATTACAAACAATAGAGTTGCCACATAGCTATACACTAATCTCATTCGATGCCATTACCCTTTTCAAACATACCAGTAAATGAAACAATCGACATAATTATAAATATATTAAACCATAAAATCGATAACATTGATGACAGGGAAAATATACTTAAATTAATTAAATTAATAACAGAACAAAACTTTTGTCTCTTTAATGATACATACTATCAAATGACTGATGGTATCCCAATGGGATCATCTCTCAGTTGCTTGCTAGCCGACATCTTTATGGATAACTTTGAAACTAAAATATTAAACAATGATAACGTGAATAACAACATACTTATATGGAAACACTACGTTGATGATGTGTTTTGTATCTGGGAAATTAATATCTAAATTCCATACATTCATTAATTCTTTACATCCTAAAATAAAATTGACTATAGATACAGAAAAAAACAACAAAATTAATTTTCTAGATTTAACTATTATGAAAAACGAAAAACTACCATGCTACTCAATCTACCGAAAACCTACTCAGACTGATACTATAATCCCCTGTAACTCAACGCATCATCACTCAAATCGCTTTGCTGCATTCCATTCACTAATTGATAGGGCCTTAAATACACCGCTTAACCAAGAAAACTACATTAAAGAAATCAACATCATAAAACAGATAGCTGCTAATAATAAATATAATAATAAATAAACATCATCGATAAAATCATAACAAAAAAGAGACATAAACAAAATTTACAAATTTTACATTATAGAACAATAACTCAATACTACCATATTTCCCACAAAATAAAGAAATTTTTTCGTAGATATGACATCACCACTATATTTAAAAGTTGTAATACCATTAAAACTATATTCAGTAAACCTAAGGACCCAACTAACACCATGGACAAAAGTTGAGTTTATTCCCTTACATGTGACCAGTGCAATGCTACATACATTGGTGAAACAGGTCGAGCGCTAAAAACACGTTTTAGAGAGCATTTAACGCAAAGACATATTCGAATTTCGGGAGACACCTTTTTAAACATAATCATACCTGCACAGATACTAAAAATATAAAAATACTTCATAACACTAATATGGGAATATACCTCAATCTTCTCGAGACATATGAAATCGACAAATTTAAAACCAATAATATACACGTACAATGTCTTAACAAACAAACTCAAAATGTCACAAAACCACTATTTTAATTCTTAACAAAGGAACTTAGGAAGTACTAGTCAATACAAACAATTATATATTTATATATTATAATAAATTATAGTGGTTAAGTGTTTTATTTAGTGTTAGTGTTCATTTTTCCCTGTATTTATCTCGAGAAATATTATCATAAAATTCTTTTTTCTTCCGATTTCGTACATTTTATAATCTATTCCATTATATTATTATCAAATACTAAATTAAATGCGGTGCTTACGTATCCATCATAATTTGACCTATCCAAAACCATTGAAATTAGTATGAAAAGGTCTTTCATGAGAGGAACTTGTTTTGATCTTTTCCATCAACAGCAATATTATTAATCCGTTAACAATCTTATTGTCTTTTGTTTTCTACTTACATTACTATTAGTAAGTGCCCTAATAAATCTACTCAAATGACCTAATTAAATATATAATGTGTCGGTTGTTAAAGTTTTTGTGATGGTGCGATTTGATACAAACTACAGTCTGAATTAAAACGTTTGTCTTTGTTTCTGAAGTATGTTGGTTGACGTCCTGGTTGGTAAGGTAGGTGTTTATCAGGTCCGCGTGGACTTTTAAAATTGACGAGTTTAGGGTGCTGCAATGAGAATGGTGGCATGTTTCACCAATTTAATCGAAGACATGTGTGTGGGTGGTTTGTCTTCGATTGGTAATGCTGGATGCGGCATATATGGCTCTGACGCCTGGTGTATTAGTACCGTTTCCTTGGTTTATACTTCCAGCTTTGTTCCGTAGGGTGGTGAATGATGGTGATGAATTTTGTAGATAATAAATCCAGGTGAATGTCTATCATATTAGGTTTTCCGTGGTACAGACGTGTTTTCGCGGGGTCTCAGTTTGGTTGAAAACAATTATTTACACTTAAAACTAAAATTACTATCCTAATAAGTTTTTAAGAAAGAAGACTAAAGATCTAAATAAATAAATAAAATAAACCTAAAACTAATCAAAAGTCTTAGAAAAAAATAAATTCTCAAGAGAAAAAAAAAACGTCATTATATTTCGCAAAAATGGTGACACGGACACGTATTACTCGAATTGGACTGAAACTACGTTAATCTAGATGATGGTAAATTACTGGATCAGATAATAATTGTAAAACGTCTCTTTACACACATCTAATATTATATGGCCGTGCTATATAACTTTTTTTTAAATAGTAGACACATATGGATCATAACAACGTATGAAATAGATCG
Organism: Ontholestes murinus; assembly: GCA_963969525.1. Taxonomy (NCBI): domain Eukaryota; kingdom Metazoa; phylum Arthropoda; class Insecta; order Coleoptera; family Staphylinidae; genus Ontholestes; species Ontholestes murinus. The sequence goes on along the minus strand of OZ018397.1, from coordinate 21,872,284 downwards.
GTCATGTTTAAAATTCGCGAAAATTTTCTTGTGTGGAATTCTCTATATTTTCGTATATCTTTATTGCGCGCCTCTAAAGCTTCTTCTGAGAACAGTCCAATTGGTAGAACTGCCGACTTGATTATATCCGCTCCATGCAAATCCTTGTTTCCGAACATCTACTAATAAAACTAGTTCTTTCTTTTATCCTTTTTGAATTTGCAGCTTAGCTTGCTGCAACTTTTCTTTGTCAGTTTTTCCACGTACATGCCACTTCTTTATATCGCGACGATAGGTAATAGGAAGCACGCACTCCAGGCTCCTTATCCACGCATGCAGTGAAGAAATTCCTTATTTGTAGGTGCTAGCTTTTATTGGCAATTGTTTTAGTTTATGCAAATTATTTATTATTGAGATGAATTTGTGACAACATTGAAGGTTTTTCCATTAATCATAGTAATTTTAAATATATGATTTATTTTAAATGTTATTTCATTGAAAGTTTAATTTGATTTTCTATGTCTTCTATAACTCTTTCTGTTAATTCACGTCTTTCTTTTAGAAACAGTATTTTGATAAGCCTGCAAAATCTCGTTGATGAGGGTTTCGGATCCTGTCAAACAATTTTATTGTTTTTAGACTTTAGTTATAGGAGCACAATGCAAGCTGAAAACAGATTTGGATGCATCATCGTCTTCGGAAAATGCTTGTTTCTACAACGCATGTACTTGCTTCTCAGCCCCATTTATATATCATAACTAGTTCTTGACTAATTATTTTATAATTTTGAGTTACAACAGCTTTTATAGATTTCAATAATCTAGTGACAGTATGTACAAGAGCTTGTAATGAAACCTCAGCGGATATTTCGGTAACTTTTATTTGTTCTTCGCCAGGATAACACGCTTGTTTCGCTTTTAGTTTATAGCCGTAACTAGAATGGATATCAGCATTTCGGACTTTTGCTCCAGATTGAATTAATCGGTAAGAATTTATTGTGAATCTACCATCTATATATAGGGTCTGCCAATAAGGGCGCGTGAACTTTAAAATTGAATAAAACAAGTTGTGTGTGAGGTAGAAACGAAATTTATTTTTCATTCGAAAGGGTATTCGACCCCAATAAGTATGGAAGATAACATCGTTCAAATGACCATCGCGGCTCCGTTTGGTAGCCTGGATCCGGGAGGTCCAATTTTCAATGACTCTGGAGCACATATCGGCCTCAATTTGAGCGATGGCGTTGCGTATGTTGACTTTGAGGTCATCGGTGTTTAGAGGCTTGTTGGCGTAGACCAGCGACTTGAGATAGCCCCAGAGAAAAAAGTCTAAAGGCGTTAAATCGCAAGATCTCGGTGGCCAGTTGATATAGCCTCCGCGCGAGATGACCATGTCCGGAAATCGCTCGTGCAGAATGTCCATTGTGGCATGGGCTGTGTGGCACGTGGCGCCGTCCTGCTGGAACCACATGTCGTCCGTGTCCATATCATCCAGTTTAGGCCAAAAGAAGTTGGTTATCATCGACCTCTAGCGCTCCCCATTGACGGTTATGGCCGCCTCAGCTTCGTTCTCGAAAAAGTACGGACCGATGATGCCGCCGGCCCAAAATCCACACCAAACAGTGACTTTCTGGGGATGCATTCCCACTTGGTGGACCTCGTGTGGGTTGTTCTCACTCCAAATTTTGCTTGTTCACATACCCGTTCATCCAGAAATGAGCCTCGTCGCTGAAGATGATTTTTCGGCCAAAATGGGGGTCTGCTTCCAACTGCTCCAGAGCCCAGTCAGCGAACGCCCGACGCTGTCTGTGGTCGTTTATCTTGAGCTCCTGGGTCAATTGGATTTTGTACGGGTGCAGACTCAAATCCAGATGCAAAATTCTGCGAGTTGATGTCTCCGAAAGGCCAAGTTCCTGTGCACGACAAAAAATGGACTGCCTCGGGTTCTCGCGCACACTCTCACCGACAGCAGCAATATTTTCGTTCGATCGAGCGTTTCGTCAACGTGTCAGTGTTGGCTGGTTGTTTACTAAACCAGTCGACTCGAAGTTGCCCACCAATCGACGGATAGTCGACTCTACAGGCCGATCATCGCGACCGTAAAATGGGCGAATTGCGCGGAACGTTGCTCGAACTGATGACCCATTTTCGTAAAACAATTTAATAATTTGCACGTGCTGCTTGACACTCAAACTTGCCATGGTGATTTGGGGTTATATACTGAACAAATGACAGCAACTTTGACAGCTCTACCTCGAACAACATGGCAGCACCCTTCCGGCAAACTTCGCGCGTCCCTATTGGCGGACCCTTTACAAAGCAAGCGCTTCCTCAGGCGAATATTTTATAAGTTGCTTTGGAAAAGTCTTCCAAGCTTTTTTAATCACTGTTGTCCTTGTGGGTGAATAGTCAGTAACTTCTCTTAACATTTTTGCACTGTCTCTACGGCCAGACGATCGCAAGCTACTTTGAGTTGCAAATGATAATTCCTCTTGTAAATATGTTTCTAGTAAAGGTTTTATTTTCCTTTTCTTCGAACGGGACGTCAAATCCAAGAAAGCTCTATTTGGTAATCTGCCTTTACTAGTTGATGGTCCTGGCTCGGATGATGTATTTTGTAATGTAAATTCTCTCGGAAATTCGTCGGCACCAGCAATTAAGTCGGCCGACAGCTGCAGGCAGAGGCTGCCGAGCGCGTCTCCGGGTGGTGGATAGGAGAAATCGGCCAGTAACTGGCATAGGGTCGGGCAGGTGAGGGGAAGGGCCTCCGGCAAAGAGAACCATCAGTGACACACTGACGGGAATAGCGCTCGCTGTAATACCGAAAGGATACCCAGAGACGAGCATAAATGCAGAGGAAGCCGAGGCTATCAAAGCCTCGATAATCCAAAGCATTGATGCTACGGTGAAAGGACAAGCCTCACCGAAATTTCAGGAATGCACCCATAAAGAGGGATTCTTGAGAATAGTATGCTCCGACCTTCCAACCAGGACATGGCTCGAGAGCATAGCCAAGGAGAAGAATCTTCTGGGGAACAAAAAGGAACTTCAGATCATTGATTTGAAGGACCTACCGGAACCCAGGAGAGTACTAACGTGGGCTCCAGAACCACCAATAGAGGCAACCACCTTCCTCAAAAGAATATCGGTGCAGAACAACGTAAGCACCGATACCTGGAGAGTAGTCAACCAAAAACCGGACCCCAAGGGAACTGATGGACAAAGTCTCTTGGGGGAAGGTGAGCGAAGGGAAGAAGTTGCACTTTGGCCTTTCAACCATCACCCTCAGGGCGCTGGCGGCAAAAACCGTCGGCAGACCTGAGGAGACCGAAGAGGTAGCAATGGAAGGAATTCCAGTGCCCGGAGAGGGAGCAATGAACGACAGTCCGTTGCCCGAATCGTCGAAGGGTAAGTAATGTTCAAATTACTACAGATTAATATACACCACTGTAAGGCGGCATCTGCTGCCCTCAGTGCATATATCCTAAGAGAAAATATTGACATTGCACTTGTACAAGAGCCATGGCTTCGCAAGGGAATAGTAAAGGGGTTAAACATACAGGGCAGGCGACTGATTGTCGCCGAATCTATGTGTAACCCACGTGCATGTATAATAGCAAAACATGGACTGAATTTAATGCCATTATGGGACGTATGTTGCAGACACCTAGTGGCAGCACGGCTGGAAGTAGTGGAAAGGGGAACGCGGAGGGAGTTTATACTTGGATCCGGCTACCTTCCCTACGACCAACCAGGACCACCGCCGCCAGACGAGATTCAGCGGCTGATACACAGCGGGAGCCACAAGGGAATAACGCTGATTCTTGGATGCGATGCCAACGCGCACCACATTATATGGGGGAGCACAGACATCAATCCAAGAGGTGAGAAACTATTAGATTTTATCTTAGAGAATGACATTGAAATAGTAAATATTGGAAATGTACCCACGTTCCTAAACGCGGTGCGAAGCGAAGTAATTGACATAACACTTGCCTCTCGCAAGGCAAGTGAAATGGTAAAACACTGGCATGTATCTGAGGAACCATCACTCTCAGATCATCGATATATACGATTCGATATCGAATCAGAAGAAGCATCTGAAATCCAAAACAGAAACCCGAGGAGAACTGACTGAGACCTATACAAAGAGGTACTAGCCAGCCGAATCGGGGACTGTTCAACAGTAGCGAGAACAGCATGAGTTAGAGCTCAAGGTGCAAAGCATCACAGACTCTATCAATACTGCGTTTGAAGCAAGCTGCCCAAGAACTACCAAACCTACCTCAACCAGGGTCACCTGGTGGAACAAGGATCTTGATAGGGCTAAGGCACGCACCAGAAGACTGTTTAATTCAGCCAAGAGAAACGGTGAAAGGGCGCAGTACAAAACGACCCTCACGGCATATAACAATGCCATTAAAAAATCCAAGAGGGAATCTTGGCAAAAACTGTGTGGGGACATAGAAAGTGAACCCACAAGCTCCCGTCTACTCAACACGCTCAGCAAAGATCATGCTGGGAACATCGGCTCACTGTAGACCAAAAATGGAAAGTACGCAGACTCGGTAGAAGAGACCCTGCAGGTAATACTGCAGACGCACTTCCAGGGTTCTGCAATACTTGACAATCCTGTTTCCGAGGACCTAAGCGAGCCCAACGCAGGGGCTCCAAAACGGGACTGGGAAACAGCGAAAATGATAATCAGACCAGGTGACGTTAAGTGGGGAATTAACACGTTCAAACCATTCAAATCACCAGGTCCTGACAGGATATATCCTGTCATGCTACAAAAGGGGATAGCAACGCTGAGGAAACCACTATGTGATATCCTCAGAGCAAGCCTTGCCCTTTCATACATCCCAAGCAGCTGGCGGACTGTAAAGGTGGTATTCATACCTAAGCCAGGGCGTGATTCCTTTGCCCAGGCTAAATCTTACAGACCGATCAGCTTGTCATCATTTATTTTAAAACTACTAGAAAAACTAGTAGACAGGCACATACGGGAAGGAATTTTAAAGGACTCGCCACTACACCGTCAACAATATGCCTACCAAGCGGGAAAGTCATGAGAGCTAGCAATCCACCAGCTAATAAGCAGATGTGAAAGGACCCTACAATGCAAAGACGTTGCGTTAGGAGCCTTTCTGGATATTGAAGGGGCGTTTGACAATACAACCTTCAACTCCATAGCAACAGCAATGGAGAAAAGAGGAATTAACCCGCAAGTCCGACAATGGGTAAACAAGATGCTCAGAAGTCGGACTGTGACAACTACCCTATATGGAAATACAGCAGAAGCGTTAGTCGCTGGCGGGTGCCCGCAGGGAGATGTTCTCTCGCCGCTCCTATGGTGTCTCGTCATGGACGACCTTCTGCTGCTACTCGAAAGCCAGGGCATATATGCACTAGGGTATGCAGATGTTCTGACCATTCTAGTAAGCGGGAAGTTTGGGACCACTGTATCAAACTTGATGCAGAAGGAACTAAATACCGTAGAAAAATGGTGAAGGAAGGATTAACTGTAAACCCGGACAAAACGGCGATCGTCCCTTTTACTAGACGACGAAAAACCAATGACATAAAATCACTACGTATGTATGAAATGGAAGTTCCAATCAAAAATGAAGTAAAATATTTAGGGGTCATACTTGATACCAGATTGAACTTCAACTTCCACCTAGAGAGCATCAGCAAAAAGGCCATGAGAGGACTTTTTGCGAAAGAGTGCAAAGACAGGCGTGTCGGCTAATCACTGGGGCAATGAGGACAACGCCCACGGCAGCCATGGAACACATATTATCGCTACCACCACTACATTTATTTGTAATGATGGAAGCTAGACAGGCAGCCTATAGGATGCACATAAATGGACATACTTTAAATATGGGGCCATCAAGACCGGCAACATTTAAAGTACTACAAGAAGAAGAGACACTAACAATTAGGTCCGATTTCACCAAAATCGTACACCCATCCCGCAGATTTAAAACGATCATACCACAGCGGAGTGAATGGGCAAACGGAACATGCCCGGGAACAAGTAAAGGAACCATCTGGTACACAGACGGGGCCAAAAATACTAAAGGAACCGGGGCTGGTATCTATGAAGGCTACAACCGGAGCTACAATTCGCGATTGCAGACTGGATGCACTGGCGACAACAAGAGAAACACAGCTAGTATGGATACCCAAGGACCAAAGAATTATTGGACACTTGGGGGCCGACTTGCTGGCTAAACAAGGAGCAGCAGGTGAATTCATAGGACCTGAACCCGCTTTCGGTATACCCCATGAAACCGGAAAGGAAATAATCCGACGCAAGTTAGCAGAGGAGCGCAAAAAGGCATGGCAAAACCAAAATGGAATGAGGCATACGAGACTCTTCCTAGATGGTCCGGTACCTGACAGCATGTTGAAGCTGTCTAGACTGAGCAAATTGAAACTAAGAAATATCACAGGACTAGTCACTTGACACTGTCACCTGAACAAGCACAAACATAGGATGGGCATTGAGACAAGCCCCCTATGCCGTGGGTGTCTGGAAGAAGAGGAAACTCCCCAACACCTGTGCACTTGCGAAGCATACAAACAAGAACGCAAGGCGAAACTCGGGAAGCCCATGCTTCCTGTAGAACAGCTAAGGAATATCCCCTGGCAGAAACTCCTGGACTTCTTAGAAGATACAGGAGTTCAAAAGGAGTAAAACAACCAGAGGCGCACAAAAGGACCATGGAGACCGCAGTGCAGGGACGCTAAGCGACACCACCTCGTAAGGATAAAAAAAAATATAAATTCTTCTAGTTTATCTATCCATTTCAAAAAATTAGAATCAAATGTTGGGAGATGACGAGATGATTTTTTCAATTTTAAAGTAAATTTTGATGTTAAATTTTTAACTTGGTGACACAAATTTTCCAAATTTTCATTTTCTGTCTCTTCATTGCTTAGCAATGCATAAAAAAACTGCAGCATTATTTTCTTGCAATGAGTTTTCTGCGCGCCATATATCAAAATAACGTCTGCGCGGGAACAATACGCGACCTAAAAAATAAATAAAATCGTAACCTGTAGTTTACTGCACCCAATTTTCTTTCAGTCCAGAATCGAACTTCACCCATTTTTCTTTGAATAAAGACGTTTATTATTATTATTATTATTAGTAATATTACTCATAAAAAATATTTCAGCCTAGACCCAAGCGGATCTCACTACTAATTCACTTTTGAATATCAGTAATTCAAATTACTGATAAAGCGGGCAGGTAACACAAATTGGCTTATTTTAATTACAAAGCTTTATAAAAAAAAGTTTAACTCAACACGGCACTATTATATTACCACAAAATCAACCCGTCGAAACAAGAATGATTCGATAATTAAATGTAGACTGAAAAGTATGGCTTTTGGTACGGAGTACAACCGCACCAAGAGGGTTGGGGTTTTTATGATACTACCTCTTAACTAACTGGACATTATTGTATTGATATTTTCATAAAAATTCCCAAACCCTCGAACTTGCCGTTGCAAACCGAAACTGGTTCTACAGGGGCTAATAAGCCTGGAGAAATAAGGAAAGCTCCAACGGAAAGCTCAACCAAGAGACCACCCGAAAAGCAGGCTATTGTGCGTCCAAAGGGCTGGGACATGCCCCAGGACAAACTGAAGGATGCCAGAAGTAGTGTTCATTCCAAGGCCCATAGATGAAAGGTAAGTGGCAGTGCCTCCAAATCAACCTGCAGCACTTGAAAGCAGCATCAAGTCCAAGGCTAATTCAAGAGCCCTGGGTCCATGGAGGAGCGATTAAAGGACTGGTATGAAATAAGACGTGCGACAAGCCACGAGCCGCCCTGATTTGCAAGAAAAATACTAATCATGCCCCACAGTTCGTCACACAGGACCTAGTGGCAGCGGTTATGGACATACCAACGGGAAATGACAAAAGGCAAATTGTACTTGCCTCGGCCTACTTTCCAGAGGACGGAGACAACCCGCTACCAGAGGCAGTAAATGACCTCACGGACTGGTACCGCAGAAATGGGAAACATTTTATTATGGGCTGCGACGCTAATGTGCACCAAACAGTATGGGGCAACTCGGATATCAATAATAGGGGTTAGTACCTTAATCTCTAGGATCGCCGGATAAGTACCATTTTTTTTTGGAAAATTAATATCAAGAGTTTCTGCGCATTTAAAAATGACCTGAAAATGTTAAAATTATAGTATTGCAAATATCATCTATAAAAATCTGATGTTTTTCTCAGTTGTTATTTTTATTATTTGCGTAAGATATTTTGTAAACAGTTCAAGAGCTATACTCAAGAAGAATCTAAAATCTACGATGCATTTATTTTTTCTTCCAAAATTAATCATATTTACAAAGTTGTTAATAATTCTATTGATAATATACTGTGTTAAATATAATCAACATTATTAATTTTTTTTTATTTCGAAATATTTATTTTTATACAAAATTGAAAATTTTATAACTAAAAATATATATTTTTCAATAAACAACTTTGTTTGTTGAAATGTCACAATAGTTTTCAAATGAAGTCGTTTTTCGATCAATAACTGAAAGAAAGCATTTTATATATATTAAAATATGATGTATTTCATTTATTTAGAGCAGATTTAAATTAACGCCGTGTTCTTTATTGTTGTATGTTAGGCGAATTGCTATTGTTGCACTCTGATATACCTGTTTTTTTCAGCGGTCTAGATTTTTCAGGAGTACAAGGCAACTGATTTTCAATTAAAATATTTAAATGTGCATGGGAAACGTTCTATGTTTGGGTAATTTTTCTTGTAAGCAAGTTATTTACTTCGCGCAAACATGGGCTGCAGCGGCGAGCAGTAACAAGGGGAGCCCGTGAATTTTACGACAGTTGTTAAATATTTAGTTAGGTAAATTATATCTAGGAGTTACACAAGGAACACTTAAACTTACAATTAAATTTAATTAGACACGTAGAGGATGAACTCGACATTCCGTACAAACTAGTTTATTGTATTTAACTGAATAACCCTCTCACACAAATATAACATACATTTCACACCATTTTTCACCTTCCAAAGTGGGATTATAAAATTAATTAAAGTATACAATATACTTTATATATCATGACAACAATTTTAGTAAAAATAAATTTGTTTGATTTGTATAGGTTTTGTATTTTTAAACTTATTACTTTATTAATCAGTAATAAAAAGTTGTAAAAAATAGAAAATTGTGTTTAAATTGAAAAACACTTTACTATGATAGAAGAAAACCTTAATTTAATGTATATTATTTATTGTTATTACTTTCGTTTTACAGCTCATATTAGAAATAATTTTATATGAAAAGTACAATACTATTTAATATTTTATAATAATGGAATATATAATGGAAATGAATTGACGAGGATGTTACTTTGGTTTCTAAACTACGACATATGTTTTGCCTCATCATAGCTTTACCAGGCAGATGATTAGGGATTATTTTAAACTGCAACAGTTTCTTAAATACACATTCGTTGGAGTGGGGAGAAGAGTGGTTTACAATTGTATAAGTGAATTATGGAATATTACATTTAATATTTATAAATTAATCAAGGGGGAATTGTTGAAATCCAGCTGGTAATTAAGTAATAGGCCGCGTTTGTTTAACTTGTTGATTTAAAGGTACACGAGGGGTTCAATTTCATGCTCGTGTTGCAAATGTATAATATTTTGAAATTGTGTTTAAATGTTTTTTCATTTTTAATGAGGTTATTGGCATATTTTGAGGATTATTTTTGTTGATGAAATTTTTCTTGTCTTCGGATATCTTCTCCCCGAAACTGTAGCCTGTTTGTCCAACACACACAATCACCACCCTCTAACAAGAAGATAATTGATTTTTTTGTTGATACAGACATCTTTAAAAAACCGGTAATAATTCAATTTATAACAAAGCCATTGCAAAAAATCGTAAATTATAAAAATTTCATTATTCAGCTAAAATTAATGTTACTAGGGGGGTGGTCGTGGCCTAGTGGGTAGAGTGCCTGCTCACCGGCCGCGGGCCTGGGTTCGAATCCTGTTCTGGCGGTGGATTTTCAAAGATCCATGGATGTTTGTATGTGAGCCCCAATTTCATATATATGAAATATTAAATATTATAAAATTGACATTTTTAAATGGCCAAGTTGCCTACGACAATTTCTCTCAATCATTCACAACCCCAACCCGAAATTCTATCCAACCCACTTCCTTAAAAAATATTACTAAATCCAATAAAAATAATTCAATAGAAAATAAAATTGCAATCACAAAAGCAGATAAATGAAACATTATTATTACTATTCCAGAGACTGAGTGTAAACAAAAAGAAAATACATTTTTAAATGAAGATGAATTTAAATTGTTAAGTCACAGTTCTCGGGACACAACAAGGGTATTACTAACTGAATAGTTGAGGCTGTTAGTTGTTGAAAGTTCATAATCTTAATCACTTTGGTAAATTTTCGTAAATAAAATACGATAACACTTTCAAATATTTATTTTGCTGTTTTTTTTCTTCGCCTGAAGAAGACACAGTGTGTCGAAACAATTGTCGCGAAGAGCAAAATAAATATTTGAAAGTGTTATTGTATTTTATTTACAAAAATTTACCAAAGTGATTAAGCGTATTACTTCTCTCAATTTAAGCGTATTAAATATATTTAATATTTTCCACAAACCCAGATTTAATAATATACTTTAAATCCTTGTAGGCTGTGCCTCATAAACTAGCTTCATATAAATGATTTATCCATGGACTAATAAACATCCTTTTTTATTAAAGAATAATTTTTAAAAGAAAAATGTATTATTAATTGCTACAAATAATGAGTTCCTCACAAAATTGATAATTAATAAATAATTTAAATAAAAAACAACAAAAAAATACTGAACTAATTATTCTATTCAATAATAGTAAATCAAATTTAAATTGTATGTGTTGTGATTACTCACTAGTGTATTTTGTGCAAACAAGTCGCACTTTTGAGGATAAAATATCTGAACAAAAGAAAAGTTTCATGAACAAAAAGTAAAATATCTTCAAGATATTCCAACATCCAAATTGAAATATAATAGATTTGTAATAAGAACGTGAAATTGACCCTGTTTCCAGTAACTGAATAAATGACTTGAATTATCATCTGGATGTCAATAATTCCCATTGATTAATAATATAATAAAAATCATTAATCATGTGCCTGACGAAATCAGGGTGTATTGAAATATATGTCGCAGTTTAAACATTAAATTTGTGAAATGTTAAAGCAAATATAATCCAAAAGTCAACATTATGCAAAGTTTTGTCACTTCTCTGGAACTTTTGACAAAAAGTAAGTGAATTGATTAACTAGTCATCCTATAGCAGTGATCAAAAGATGGAAAAGCAAATCTAGGAATATCGCTATGTTTTACGGTTTTACTTTAGATCTAAGTCTAAATTAACTTAAAGAAATTCATTTAACGAAGCGCATACGCCCCTGCGAAAAGATCTTTAATAATAATAAAAATTATCCATTTCTCAAACTTATATTGTGCGGCGATTAGAACTGAATAGTTTACGACAATGTTGTGTGGATACGATCAACAAGCTGTTACCAGTAAGATACATCAAAAGAAGGTTAAGCTCTAAATTTTGTCGGATTACAAAAGACTCGTGTATTTTCAGCAGGACCAAACCATCAATACTGCCGTGTACTATCACAAATTGGATAAATACAATGAAGCCATCAAGGAAAAGCGGCCAGAATTGCAAATCGTAAGAGTGTTCTATCATGATAACGCACAAGTTTAATGATCTGTCAGAAGTTTCCAGAGCTTGGATGATATTTGATGCACAATCCACCAGACCCGCCAGACGTTGCGCTATTCGACTACTATTTGTTTAGATCTTTGCAAAACTCTTTGAATGGTAAACAATTCAATCCAGGCAATGGTGTCAAAGAGCACTTGTTTATTTTTTTCTGAAAAGGCCGGAACTTCTTTGGGCATCGCATCATGATGTTACCAGAACGATGGCAAAATACAGAACTGAATAAAATTATTTCTTTCTATAAAAAACTCCTTTGATTTATATAATCTGTAATAGAAACGAAAAACTTCTTGACCTGTTTTTTTCTAACATCAATAATGTCATTTATAAAAAAACATTAATAATGTGTCGATTCACCACGGTGGGCTAGACACTCTTTAAGGCGCCTAGGTTCGCTTCTAATTAGGTGATTGATGTCCTCCTGTGGTATCTCATTCCAAGCAATTACTGACGCATTTCAAAGTGTTTCTAGAGTTTGTGGGGATGCTGCAAATAAAGGTAGTCTTCGGGCCATGATATCCCACACATGCTCAATTGGAGATGGCCAGGGCAACAAATTGATTTCAACGTGCTCAAAGAAGGTCATTGTGACTCTTGGTCTCTGTGGTCGGGCATTATCCTAGTAAAAAGTTGTACCCCAACACTGTGATGAACGTGCCTTTCGACAAAATAATAGGATTTCTTCTTTCTCCACGTCGTCTTCTGACTCTGTCCCACATCAATCATTCTCTACACCACTCGAAACGATTTCGTCGATACTCAGTGGTTAAAGGAAGCATCCAGCGGTAAACTGTTTGCATTCCAATCGGTATTCCGTGCTCTTCTTAACACTGGTTTGCAATGATCCTAATAGACAAGCGACAATCTCTTAAAGCCAACAGTCTCAAGCGTCGATCTGCACGCTTTGTTATTCTTCGACATGGTCCTGTACCTCTAGCTCTTCGCGTTCGACTCTCTCTATCCCATGCCCACACCATCTATAGTATCTAAACTTCTGTGCACCCTGTCCCTAATTTCTCGGAAAGAAAGTCCAGCCTCTCTAAATCCAACTATCCGCTCTTTATCAATCGCAGAAAGTAAAATTATAAAAATAATAACAGAAGCTTACCAGTAAAATTAAAATCGTTACCATGGCAAAAATGTTAAATTTCACATTGTGCATCAATAAATAAATAAGTTGAATAAAAAAACGAAAGCTTTATCTGATACAGCTGAATTTTAAATCTTTTTTCATTTCACCAAGATAAGATTAATATAATTTTTTTTCAAAATAAAATGATTTATACGGCGTGTTCGGATTTCTGTCACTTAGTATATGTATATAATGTGCCAAAAAACAATATTCAAACATTTGTTATATTGTTCTCTATTGACTCCCTGCCACAGCTTGTTGAAGATATAATTTATGTTACAGTCAATGATGTTCCCTTTTATAATATTGTAATTAGTCCCAGAGGAGCCTTCACAACCGTAAAGGTGATACAGCGTAACCTACATCATTGTAGGGCGGCCGTGGCAACCCTTTGCCGCCACCTCGATACTATGCAGGACACAATAGCCGTCATCCAAGAACCATGGATTGTTAAATCGAAGGTTTGTGGATTTGGTAAGTTAAATGGGAACATATTCACACATCCCACAAATAATAAGACTAGATCATGTATTTACATACCTAAGCACATAACATCCTATCTTATGCCACAGCTTTCCACCAGTGACATCACAGTGGTAAGGCTGTCAGCAGGAGACGGCAACAAAGACCCCATTCTGGCGTCAGTTTACCTCCCTCACGACGCCCCCGCACCAACCAGGGGGCTGGAGCAACTCGTGCTACACTGTGAGACGGAGAAACTTCACCTCGTCATCGGCTGCGACGCTAACGCACACCATATCATGTGGGGCAGCGTGGACACCAACAACAGAGGTAAGTCACTACATGAATTTATCATTAGTAACAATTTAGAAATACTAAACCGAGGATCTGAACCCACGTTCGTGACAACTCGGAGCCAAACTGTAATAGACATTACATTGGCGACTAGCGGTATCTCAAACAAAATCCACGACTGGCATGTATCACCGTCGGTTTCAATGTCAGATCATAGGTGGATCAAATATACACTAACACATACAACCGGTAAGAAAACACGTTACCTTCGCAACCCGAGACTAACGGACAGGAATGCCTACATAGACAACCTCTCGCGGAGTCTGCGAACTTGCGAAGCTACCGGCCAACTTAATACAGTGGAAGACATTGAAGCCTATGTAAATACGTTTCAACACTCCATTTTAAAAGTATATAAGGACTCCTGTCCTGCGAAAAAGGTGGAAGACTCCGAGAACGCCACACCCTGGTGGTGCGGAGAACTCGACCATCTCAGAAAAGCTGCGAGAAAATCCTTTAATAAAGCAAAGAATTCTAAACAACAGTCAGACTGGATGGTCTATAAAAACACCCAACAAGACTACAAAAAACTAATAAGGCAAAAACAAAGGGCAGCCTGGAGGTATTTTTGTGAGGAGGTTAAAACCACCTCGGCAGCTGCAAGGCTCAAAAAGATCCTCTCCAAGGATCCCTCACGACAACCAGGTTGCCTAAAACGAGAGCATGGAAGTTACTCTTCTAACCTCTCGGAAGCAGCTGAGATTCTCAACAACACCCATTTCCCAGGATGTACGAACACCTCCGATGAAGGTTGGTCAGAACCCACACCCTCAAACCCCTCCAAGGAGGGGAGGTGGCAGAACACCTCACGGAAGGGACACGTATAACCTGGGCAATCAAAAGCTTCTCACCATTTAAAGCGCCAGGCTTGGACGGTATATTCCCGGCCCTTCTCCAATGGGGGCTGGACATATTATCAGCCCACCTAGCCAAAATCTTCAGGGCATGTATTGCGTTCAGATACATCCCTCTAGCTTGGAGAGAAATAAAAGTTATCTTCATACCAAAACCTGGTCGTATAGATTATACACTAACCCTCAAAATAATCGAATACTGGTGTAACGACCAGCCTCTGACCATAAACCCGTCAAAGACTGAAATGGTCCTCTTCACAAAGAAAAGGAAACTAGGTAAGCTAAAGCTTCCTATGCTCCTCAACACCCAGTTGACATTGTCGTCAGAAGTCAAATACCTGAGAGTGATCCTCGACGGAAAGCTGACGTGGGAACCACATCTCAAAATGAAATGTAAATAAGCATGCGTCTCCCTCTGGCAATGCCGGAGGGCTGTGGGGCAGACATGGGGGCTATCTCCCAAGATAGCACTTTGGCTGTACACAGCGGTAGTAAGACCAATGCTAATCTATGGAGCACTGGTTTGGTGGCCCAGAGCTAGACAGAAAACCTCAGCAAAGTAGCTTACTCAGTTGCAAAGGATAGCATGCCTCAGCACGACCGGAGCAATGTGAACAACACCCACTGCAGCAATGGAAGCAATGCTCTGCCTTCCACCTCTCGACCTATACGTAGAGGAGATGGCCACGACGGCAGCACTGCGCCTAAACTCAGTTGGACTCTGGTACAAAGGAGGCAGGGCTGGCAGACACTGTCACCTTTTAGAGGAGGCTGTCAAAAAGACACCCCTCCTTGGAAGGAAGACAGACAATTTGCCACCCTGCTACGTCTTCAATAGACCCTATAATGTATCGATAAAAAGAGGAACCGGGAGTGTAGAGGGTGGGCAAACCCTCCGAATTTACACCGATGGTTCTAAAACCAAAAGAGGATCCGGGGCGGGAATCTACTCGCAACAAATGGACCTCTCATTAGCTATTATACCCCTAGAGAAGCATACAACTACTCTGCAAGCAGAGATCGTTGGCATCAAACATCCGTGATAGGAATATCCAAATCCTTACAGACAGTAGGGCAGCAATACTAGCAGTGAGTAGTCACAAGATCACCTCAACACTAGTAAAAGAATGTCACAACACTCTTAAACAAGCAGCACCATCAAATAGTATTGAGCTGCGCTGGGTCAAGGGACACAATAACGAAGAAAGCAACAGCAAGGCAAACGAGTTGGCGCGAGCTGGATCGGATGTCAGTGATACCACGGACGGGTCCTCGATCGCGCCAACACCGAAATGCCTCACTGATATCCTCAAACAGAATACTCTCAAGATGCTAAAACAACGTTGGGACAACACCTCAGGCTGCAGACAGGCCAAGGAAGCAATACGCTCACCCAATCTGAAAACAGCTGAATGTTATTTGCGACTATCCCGGGGGAATCTGCATCTTATCACAGGTATCCTTACGGGTCATTGTCACCTAAGGAAACACTTGTTTACTATGGGACTGGTGGAAACCCCCATATGTAGAGCATGTGAAGACTCTCGCCCACCTTAGAGAGTCCATGCTAGGGGAGCTCTGGCCGAACATGGCCAACATAAGGGGTAACCCTCCAAGCGTTGTGCTATCCTTTGCTCGCCACCTTGGGTGGCTAAATGAGTGATAGAACAACGCAGGGCTGTCCCAGTCAGGGGGGCACAATGGGCCTAGTGAGGCCTAAGTGCTCTGGTCAATGATTTGATCACCCTTGGCAAACTCAATCCAGATGGCAAAAATGTTAAATTACACCTTGTGCATCAATAAATAAATAAGTTGAATAAAAAACGAAAGCTTTATCTGATACAGCTGAATTTTAAATCTTTTTTCATTTCACCAAGATAAGATTAATATAATTTTTTTTCAAAATAAAATGATTTATACTTTATTTTTCCATCCGCGTGGTCCCTTCACGAGGATCTAGATCAGAGAAGGTTGAACCCTGCGAACCTCTGCGAACAGCGATACGTCGCTTTGGTCCGCATTTCCACTAGACGGGCGGTAGAGACTATCCAGCGTCTATCAAGGCTCTTAGGGACACCGGCTGAGTCGTCCGTCAAAGGGCCGTCAGGGTGAGCTGCATTGGTGGGAAGGGGCTCGCAGGCGCATCGGATAATTCTTTGACTGGATGCGACTCGTGCGCAACTCACTCTAGGCAACTATGTCCCCTTTGATAGCCCTGGGCTCATAGACACGTGTGTGCCCGAGACTCCATTATATGTCGAGGCAGCCCAAGGATTAGCTACGAACTCGGAGGCACCGAACGGGACCGCTTCGCAACTGTATCGTGTACCAACCACACAATACTACCCACTGGTATGAAAAGGTAGGTATACCCTTCTTAGTGGGGTGTGACTCCAACTCACACCATCAGCTATGGGTCCCAAGGAAACAACAGTAGAGGTAAGTTGTTGCATGACTTTATACTAAGTAGAAACTTATACTTAGTATTATACATATATTATATATTATTTAATTTGATATGTTTAACTGTAGTATTATTACTATTTTCTGTAAATTTTGTTAATAAATGTTATTATTATTAGTATTATTTGTTTGTTTTGTTTATCTTAGCTTATAGCTAGTTTTATCTGAATAATAGCAAAGCAGTTCAGCTTGAGCTATTATTTAAGAATTTCCGCACTATATGACATGTTTGTAGTATTACTGCTTTTTGGATAGGGATCAGAAGTTTCTTCGGAAGTTCACAGCGCTCCAAATTTTGTTGTAATTTCTGTTAGACTACACCGTTAGAGGATATTACAATTGGGATAATTACTACTGTGTTTAGTTTCCAGATGTTCTTTATTTCTATCGCCAGATTTTCATACTTGGTTATTTTTTCAGCCTCTGTTTTGCTGATATTGTGCGTCAGAGGTATTTCAACATCAATAATCAAGCATGACTTTTTTCTTTATTAATTAATATGATATCAGGGCGGTTGTAGTCGACAGTCCTATCAGTTATTATTGGCCTGTCCCAGTATAAGACAACTTCAGTAGATTCAAGAACTGCCTCTGGTTCATATTTATAATGAGGTGGTGGGTTCTTGATTAATTTGAACTTTTGTGCCAACTGTCCTCTATATTGGCTTTGAGGATGTATTTCTCATAATTACGCGTGCGTATAACACCATCTTGAATAGCAGTTAAAAAAAAAACTCCGTTTCAGCGTGGAAACCTGGAAAAAGAGCCAATGAAAAATATACTCGAACTGGAGGGCATTTTATCAGCGTACAAGAAAGCAAGCCATCTAAAAACCAGAGAAGATGAGAGACTCACAAGTGCGTGGTGGTGCACAGAACTTGAGGCACTGAAAAAACAAGTAAAAAGGGCACACAACAGAGCCATAAATATTCAACATGACTCAGAATGGAACAACTATAAAATAGTACAACGCGTCGTCAAAAAAATGAGTTAGACAAAAAAGAGAGAGGCCTGGATGCTTTTCTGAGCCAAAGTACGCCTCAAAAACCGTACGACTAAAAAGGCCCTCTCGAAAAAACCCTTTCCAAAACTCACTAGCTTTAGAAGAGAGAGCGGTTTGTATACAGACTCACTTAAAAACACGGGCAAACTTTTATTGTGGACCTATTTCCTGGACTGTTCCTTCAACCAGGAGTGAGCCCGATGCCGAATTAAACCGGATTGGGATCTGGCGGGCTTTATCGTTAACAGGGAAAGAGTAGAAAGGAATTTATCCGGCTCTCATATAGTGGGGCATAGATGGTATCCTGGACATCCTCGTGGGAATGTACTAGGGGTGTATTGCCTTCACTTACACACCCCATTCATGGAGAGAAACTAAAGTTAGTTTTATACCAAAAAAGATACTGGAGAGGCTATGCGACCGGACCATTAGGGAAACAGTCATGGTTAAACGTCCTTTACATCCAAATTAACATTATACTGTGAGGATGTTATAGTAGGAGCCTTTTATAAAACGTCCTTCCCAAAGATAACAGCTGCACTTCGACGTAGAGGAGTTCCGGTGACCTTAAGCCAGTAGATTTCCAATATTCTGCAATGGAGAACAGCGTATATTGTAATAGGCAACACGGTACTTGTATGTTGGGTCGCAAAGGTTTGTCCACAGATGGTGATGTCCGCTTTACTATGGAACCTAGTCGTCGTGGATTACTGCATAAGCAGGGCTTCTATATGGTAGGTTACGCCAACGAAATCACGATCCTACTTTCCTCTTCACATAGTAAACAAATGGTGCATAGACCAAGGATTATTCGTAAATGAAGAAAAAATAAAACTGGTACTGTTTACATAAAGGTGAAAAATCAAGGGTTTCAAGCCACTAAGAAGTCAAATATTTAGGCATTCTTCAAGAACAAACTGAACTGGAACGCCCATCTGACGGAGAGATTCAAGAAAGAATGCATATCTCTCTGACAATGCAGACGAGCTGTGGGAAACATGAGGACTATCTACAAAGGTAGTTCTAAAGGTAATCTTTGACAAGATCAAGGAAAAAGCATACACATCATAACAGACAGCAGAGCGGTAATTTCGTCTATTGCTAGCCTTAAAATTACATCAGAGAACTTCTGAACTGACTGCGCCTGATCGCAACTAATCTACTTGGTTTTATTATGTACATTTGTAGATATTTTAGACATCCATACGTCATGAAATCGTTGTACTCTGGCTTTTGTTCGTAGCAAACTTTAATGTGCATATTATACCTGTTTGTCGCTGTTTGTATATTTCATTTTAACAGTTAATGGATTCAGAAAAGGTTCTTTAAATATCACTCATTTAAAATCTATGGAACATACCAAATAGGAAATATAGATTATATCCATTTATTATAATTGATCTGCCATGATTATGAATTACTATCGAAGCGTCGGAATTATAGTAATGTTGCAATAATGTTTAAACTTTTAGACAAAATAATTGATTGTCCATATCTATTTGGTAAAGTGCAAATTTTTGTCCCCACACTACGTGGAAACTATACACATACTTTTCACTCAGCATCAACTGTCAGGTTTGATGCACTTCTAAACCATTCTATTTTTATAGAGAGTAAATACGCCAATGATCTTCTAGAATACCAATATTAGGCAAAATATTCGAAATAGCGCTTAAATCGAGACTTATTACTTATTTTAAAGAAAATAATCTTCTGTCATCAGAACAGTTTGGTTTCCGAGGAAATAAGTCAACTGTGACTGCACTGACAGAATTTGTTTCTTTTATGTATTCCAGTAAAAATGATGGCCAATATGTAAGTGCCCTTTTGTGCGATCTAACCAAAGCCTACGATTGTGTATCTCAAGAAATTCTGTTAGATAAGTTATAAACTGGACAATAACAACATAACCCTTTTTGAATCGTATTTTTTCAGAGAGGTGCCAATATGTTGAGCTTAATAACGGAAAGTCACCTACATTAGCACTGACACGCGATGTATTACAGGGGTCAGTTTTAGGGCCTTTACTTTTTTATAATATATATTAATGATTTGGAGAAATACATAAATGTTACAAATCTTATATTATTTGCAGATGATACGTCAGCATTAAATTCAAACTTGAATGTCGAGGAACTATTTCTACAACAGAGGATATAAAAGTTATGTTGAATACTTATTTTAGAGCTAATGAACTTTCACTTAATGAATCAAAACCACATATTATGAACGAGCAACATTGAGAATAAATACAAGCAACAACGAGGTAAACTACTGGGGCTATATTTTTAACCAACTCTAACATGGTTTACTCATTGCGATAAACTTGCAAAGCAGTTAAGTTCATTAATTTTTCTATTTAGAAATATAACAACATCTCAAAGCGTACTTATTAATGCATACTCTAAAATGAGTTATGTCCCTTAGTATGGGGACACGCTTCATCAGAAATAATTTTCCGACTTCAGAAAAAAATAATAAGAATAATTAGCGAGGTTCATTATAGACATGAGACTAGAGAATTATTTAAATCTCATTAAATATTGACATTGCCTGGTGTCTATATACTTCAAGCTTTTTTGTATCAAAATATGAAATAATATGTGATAGACACAACTATAATAGGCGTACGAAATATAAATTGCACAATCCGTATGTCAGATTAGACAGAACTCGCTGTGGCATCAATTATTATGGAATAAATTTAAATAATACACTCCCTGAACATGTACGACTTCTAGATGTTAAACATTTTAAAAGATGTATTAAAAACGTATTCTGTTATCAAAGTGTCCGTTTAAGATAGATGATTTTTGTAATTGTAGTTATAATTGTAAATATCATAGGTATGTAAATATTTTGGCACAATAAAGAAAAATATTTGTTTTATTTCATATAAGTTTAAGTGTTTGGTAATGTAAACATATAGTTTTAGTGTTTGTTTTTTATTATGTTTCTATTTCATTTATTATTCATTTGTGTGGTAAATAATAGCGTATAATAATAATAATATAATTCTAAATAAGCTAAATTTACAAACAAAAAATACGAAGAACTAAATATGAATTTATAAATATAATAAAGAAATGTTATTAATTACTAAATAGTTTTTCGTATTTTTTTGTAAATTTAGCTTACTTATATTTATTGGGCATTAAATACTATTATTATTTAAAAATATATAATGAAGAAGGAGGCACAATTACTTTGTTTTGTCACTTTATTTTAAATTACACAAAACTATAATTTCGACTTACAGCTAGTCATTATCATTATATTCAAGATTTACTTTGGTACACTAAACGCCTAGACTATTACCGATAATAGATAATAATCACATGTGAAGTTTTACTTTAAAATAAGATGACTATTTTTTAATCATTGTGGTTAATTTCTTACCAAGGCTTATATGTTTAATTAAATAATTGGGGTAAGACTGGATGTTTAATTAAAATATACAATGCAAAACACTATTCACAGTTATAAAAAATATATTACATTACGTTACTTTTCTGCTATAGAGAAAAACTAAATTAAATCTTTCTAAGCATATCAAATCGCAGGTCATTTAATCTATAAAACAAGATTGAAACAATACCTATAAATTATAGCAGCACTACAACAAAAGTATTCTAACCTAACCTATTATTTACTAAAAATCATATTTCTTAACGTATCAATTCAATAACTTGTCAATATGTTAATATATTGTAAGCAATGCTGGTCTCTATAAAGAATAAATAACTAGGCTCGCTATTCAAATTAATTACATATATTTGTTAATACTAATTAAAAATCACCAGACAAGTACCAATATAATATTCGAGACAAGTATTTTATTAAAATATGTTTATCGGTACAGTGCAGCTAAAGAATGTAGAAGTATCATGCATAAATTCAAGAACAGCTATAGACTGAATCAGAATCCCAATTTGTATCTCGTTTATACACACGATTCATCTTTTTTTAATTTGATTGTTTCACGAACATGGAACTTGTCAAAGTTAAACAGATGCGCCTATTGTAGAGATCAAAGGACGGGGATCGAATCTGGGGCCCAATTAAGCTTTCGATGGCCAAAGCTTGAGATGGGAGAGGTGAATAAAGTGAGTAAAAATTGAGCTATCGTGAGAGGAAAATCAATTACCGATATTTTAAGATACTTATTAATAACAGTAATAACAAATACTGATATTAATATAATTTTATTATAAGAGTATTTTTAAATTATATTATATAAAATAAATACTTATTGCAAACACTTCTTAATATGATTCATGTTCATTTTCAACAACCACCTCGAATAAATTAATCTATTTTATTATTTCAGTAAGTATTTACGTTGATGAAAATTATTATTAAGAATCAACGTGCAGCTCTTAAATGGCTCCTATAGTTAAGGAACTTAGAAAATATAGTGACCAGGGGGAATGTACCGGTTAAGTAACATCAAGAAAATTTAGTGCAATGGATATGATAATATGTCATAGCAATTTTGTAAGAAAATTGTAAGAATTTTATCAGGACCGACAGTGCTGTTTGGTTTTATCGAAATTACTGCTTTTGGTAAGTATAATATTTAAATTATTCAAATTTATAGAATATTTGAAAATAATTTCAAACTCATAATAGCAGCGGGCATTGAACCGTGGAAAAACAAGTAGCAAATAAGTTGTAAATGTATTTAGTCGTTGTCTTAATTATTTTACAGGTGCAAATGTAATGGCCCGCTATAACTTAGATGCCCACAGTAATACATTGTTCCGGTATACTACTGTTCTCGGGTAAAATATGTAAAAATAATAATGTTGATAACGTTCATGTTATGAATTGAATCCATTTTTATATTGTATTCAGGATTATTCACAGAACTATTCTTTTCTGAACTGATAATTAATTATCAGTGGTATACTTTAAGAATATTCATCGTACTGCTCTGCATCCATCACTACTAGATGAGAGGGGCGCTTAACGTGTTCAGTTGAGGGATAACATTTCTTCCGACTCTGACAAGTCGCTGACTGCCTGTTCTTCGCGATTGCCACTTAAGAAGTCTGGCAGCTCGTTTTATTCTCCGGGATTTCTAAATCGAAACTCTTCAACACTAGAGTCCATTTGATTAGTTTGATTAGATAATCTTTTTCTTAATTTTTCGAACCAAACGATATAATCATCCTTTCTCAATTTTACTCGAATAAACAAAGGCGCGACGATGTTTACAAAATCCACTTGCACATTCCTAAAAATTTATATCTGATTCTAAATGATTGTGTTCGGTCGCCAACGACTGTGAACCCTAAATATTCAAGTAATGTCTTTCCAAAGGCGCATTTATGTACTTCCAGTCGCAGATCGAACTGGCCAAGGAGTTCGAAGCCCACAGCTAGGTGCCAAATCGATTGTCTTATAAGAGACGATAATGTCATCAAGATATATCATCGCGAATTTACCATCTACTGAAGGGTGACTGAAGCATTTTTGAGGCCGAAAAACATTACTCTAAACTGATAATTTGATAATATCCACGATCTGAAGTAGAGAAGTCAAATGTTGAAAATATCTTGGCATCTCATAGGTCGTGCAATGTCTCTTGTCGATACAAAACCGACTATTTCCAAATTTGCTCCTTATTGACTCAGACAAAGCATAGAGGCTCCTACTGGGTTCGATAATTCCCTGGGCTTGGAGGTTTTCTATCTTGTTGTCGATCTCTTATTTATAAGCGACGTTCACTCGATACGTTTGAATCTTGACTAATAAATCTATCGCTGATCAGCCGCATGTTTTGTTCCTGGATCCGGTGAGCAGTCTTTTGCTTTAAAGGACAGTGCAAATCTTTATATCCTCATCTGCCTGGCTGCATTATTGAGTCCAGTGTATCGTTTGTTGAAGTCCAGTACCGAGATGGATAAAGCGTTTGTTGCAATCTATCTCAGCATCATGTTCATAAGAATTCCTGGCTGCGTTTTTCATACCATACAGTGGTTTGTTGGAGTCTAATACCGCGATGGTTACAACGTTTGCTCTAATCTATCACCCTCTTCATGATCGATAATGAATCTGATTCCTAGGATTGTGTCGTATAGTAGTCCGGGCATGATAAAGAAATTTAAAACGACTATAAGAATGTCTTTGATATTGGATACCGTATTATTGCAATTCATTAAATGTAGGTGCTTTACCTCGGAAACTATGACTAAAATATTGTAATACTGTCACAACATAGTACAGAAAGAAATTTCAAAACTCATGAGCAAATTAGAAAAGAAAAATATTTAATCATAGGAAGAAGTTACAAGTAATTTGCTAAAATTGGAATCGTTTTGGAATTCTATAGAATTGGACAATAGACTGTTAAAACGTATATTTAAAAATTTAAATCTTACAAAAGAACAGGGGCTGGTTCCTATTCTTAGAAGTGTTATATCGGAAGTGATTTGCGGATGTGGAAGAACTCGAGTCCAACTTAGAAATAGGTGTATAAAATGTTATTTTGAGCATATATTCCTAAAAAACTGTACTTTAAACTGTGCCAAAAAGGATTTTAGAGTATTAAACCATTAAAGACTATATTAAACCATTAAATAAACTAACTTCATGCTCAACTGTGATCAGTGGATATGATTATCCACTTCAATTTAATAAATGCTAATGTAACAATAAAGATTTTTAATCTTTAATAGCTGTGTAATATTTGGGAACTATAAAAGTTAATATCCGCAAATATTCTTAGAATTTTAAAGTCTACGTTAACGGAATCTAAGGGAGTTCCAACCCAATAGTGCGTTACCATAAGATAGTGTTTTTATCCTCATAATAATTTTATAAAACATATTAATTGATGAGGCCGTTATTTGTTGAAAACTTTTATTTGTTGGAATTACATGCAACAGGCCTGAAGAAGCCAAAGTGTGGCGAAATAATTGTTGCGTGTAATTCCAACAAATAAAAGTTTTTGAAAATTAAGAAAGTGATTTTACTTTAATACTTAACACATTTTATAAAAGGTAACTTACATATTTTTAATAGCCAAGTACTAGAGCATACGACACGAATTTAAAGGAATTCTATAAAAACAACTACAGCACGGATACTTTAACCAAATAAAACTGACTAATACTATAAATATATCTGCCCACAGATAATACGAGTTGAATAGCAAATATTTGCCTGCAAACATCAACACACATGACCAACTTCACGTGCGTTCTAGTTAGAGGCTAGATTACAAGACATAATTATTAGAATAATTGCAAATACTGCAAAATTCTTGTTCCAAACTTATATAAAAATTGTAAGCCTTTGAAAAATATACTTATCTGCAATAAATTGGAATATACAGGATGGTCCACAAAATTTTGGATTGTGAATTAATTTTACATTTTTCAACTTGATGGGGTTTCTCTAAAGCTTGCGGCAGAAAATTCCGGTACAATAGCAGATTAGGTACTGTAGACCACCCCGGCAAAAACCGTGATGCTTATCGGATATTATAAAGGGTGACTGACGAAAAACCTTTGGTGCTGTATCTCGCTTATTTTTTATCCGATTTTAATAAATAAAACATTAAATTAAATCATTTTTAAAAGACATTAATATGAACTGAACTGATATTTTTTGCGTCCAGTTTTTGACAAAAGACGATCAACTTTTTTTTTCATTTGATGTTTTATTTATTAAAATCGGATAAAAAATAAGCGAGATTCAGCACCAAAGGTTTCTCGTCAGTCACCCTGTATTTCGGCTAATCCAAAATAATTGAAGAGTAATAGTTTCATCAGCAATTTGGGAATTATGGACTGCAAGCATACTCTACGTTAATTTTTTATAGGTTTCCCATCTTCAGCCTTAAGGATCGGACGCACAAAACATCTCTTCCAGATGTATGGATAAATACCTTAATTAATGGATCTCGAGCATAAAATATAAATATGGTTCACCAGTGTAAAAGCGCATTTTTCAGTACACAAGAAGGAACTTCGTCGGGGCCTGTTGCATTATTTTGTTTTTAAAGTAAGTCAAGTAGCTATTCTTGATCGATATACAGTCTGGTGTTATGTACCTGTTCCTTAGCACGAGTCATATAATTGTCCACAACACGAGGAGCAACATAAACATATGAGAAACGCTTGACAAAAAGTTCAACAATTCTATTACCATCACAAGCAGTATTATCACTAGAGAGCGGATAAAAAAAACTTAAAAAATGTGAAAAAAAAGCACTTAAAAAGGTACCAAATTTAGAGAAAAAAAGCATTATAAAAAGAGGAAAAAAGCATAAAAAAACACGAAAAAAGCACTAAAGAAAACTATATTTTCTTAATGTTACACGTTTATCAACATATTTTACATAGAAATTCTGCTTAAAACTAAAATAAACATACTTTCTTTACGCAATATATAATATTATGTAAGTATTTAAAAATTAAATTGTATTTTTGTATACATTTCAAAATAACTAAAATCTATTCATGAAAACATTAGATCATTAAATGTTGTTCTAGGGGTTTAGTTGTAAAAATTATTACTTACTGACGCTCAATAAATTTTTGAAAGTGGAAAAGCTTCTCTTTACTTTAAATTATAGCTGTATCCATTTGAAAATTGCCATTCCAAATCAATTTTAATTTATTTAATATTAAAAATCCTTCATTTTCACCGTATACTTCTTTTGATATTATTTCGATTTCTTGGCCAATGCGTCCAGTTATTTTCTAAATTGAATCTGCTTTTATAAAGATTTGATTGTGTTGCTCACACAATTTAAACGCGATTTTATGTAACTAAATTGTTTTGAAGGAAGATCTTGTTTCTTAAGAACTGTTTGACGGTCATTAACTGATTTGCTTGTCGTTTCGGGAAAGTTGTATATAACCTTATTAAATTCTTCAAAATTGTTTGCATAGTACATCGTAGCATATAGCCTAGTTTCCCATTTTGTTAGCACTGGTTTATGGGGCAGTGATTCGTTTCTATCCATATGATAAACTTGTACAATGCACAAAATGCATTATTAGTAACATTTTGTAACTTGGTATTGTCAACGGCAAAAATAAGCTTGTCAGTCCATCATTTATGAATTTTGCTATAATGTTATTATCAGTTTTCTTCAATTCTTTTGTATATCTCAAAATACTATTGGTCGGATGTCTTCATGTTAAACTCCTATTATTATATTAAACAAGCGTCAAACCACATATAATTAATGTTAATAATATCTTTAATTTTTTGTATGGTTTCATAGTACGCAAGAGTTACATAATTTTTTCTCAGGAATGCGCATTTTACAATATTTTCCCAAAAAAGATTTAAATGCATTATTTTGTAATTTTCTTAAAGGGATATTCGAATGTAAAAGAATTTTGCACAAATGTGAATTTAATTTAAATTGCCTATCGTTTGTTGAAGATGATGCTAAAGATTGTGAAATTGTGCTGCTTTTTAGTTCAGCTTTGAACTTTTTCAAACGTTCTTGATGTAGTGTTGTTACAACATGTTTTACATACAAGTCTTGACTAGTTAGGATGCAGTTGGGAACTAAAATAAAACTTACTATTTTTAATCATGCCTTAAAAAATAATGTATTATTTTCACTTGTTAATTCTGGATAGTCTCTAATTAATTATTGTATTGTGATTTTCACTTTTTGCATCATGGGTTAAATATACATGTGAATTATATAATATAATTTATCTGTGATTCCCCAGGTTAATACGATTCACGCATATAGTAATTTTTGATATATAAGCAAAGTTTTTGGAACGTCAATTCAATAGTTTATGAATGTGAGTTTGAATATGATAATTAACGAAAACGATAAATATGCGCCAGTCGTCCCATCCGTATTTTTTGCCGAGAGTAGAAAATTGATACGGTTGCAGAACACCTGATTATTAGATATCACTTAAATTTATTTACATTTAATACTTAAGCCCTGTTTGGGCCTAGTTTAACGACGTTTACATCTCGAATATCATAGGTGTGATTCCTATTGAGCGTTCGTCTGTATTATCTAAATAATGAGACGGTATATTATATTTACTTATTTATAAACGAATCCATTGTAAATTGGTAATTTATACTAATATTTATTAATAATAAAATTCATTATGATTATTGTATCATATTATGAAGATTTTATACAATTATGTTGTCAAAAGACACGAAGAAAATATGTAATATAAATATAATCTATAAATGATGGGATACAGATTTTTACGAAAATTCTCTATATTAGCAAATTAATTTATTATCAGCGTGAAATTTTTATTAAATGTTTTTTAAATGTTTAAGAAAATGCTCTAAATAAGCGTCAGAATCTAAAAAAAAGCATGAAAGTAAGCACAAAAAGTCAAAATAAGCACAAAAAGTCAAAATAAGCAAAAAAAGCAAAAAAAACTTAGCGCTAAGTAATCACATTCTTCAAAATTCGTATAGATATTTAGAAATTTTTTCGATGCTATTATTATTACGGATAAGCATAATGCTAGAAATCCACTCTCTAATTATCACTGAAATACATGATACTGGGAAGTTCACTTTCTTGATTGAAGTCATGTCTAAAATTTTTTTAGGTTAGAATTAATTGCCGATTCGACATTCATAAGATAACGATGAAGAGTTCAGAATTAAGTTGTTTACAGCTCGATCTTAGTTTATGAAAAATTTGTAGTCATCGAAACACTTATCTTGTACTTAATATGTGCCTTATTTGTCCTTTTTTAATAATTCTTTAAGATTTTTATAAACCCATTTAGGAAATGCATCATTTTTATCAGGAACGTATTTAATCGGTATATCATGAAAGATGACCGCAGCAGCGTCCAAGTCCAGATCATTAGGAAATTCCATGCAATAGTACCAGAAAAGAGATTTAGATTTGCATGGAATAAAAATTTGTTCCTGTACGTTAAGTGATGAAAATTTGCACAGATTATTATAACATCATAGATCATAAATGATGATCAGTAGATTTATTATCTACAGATACGATAATACCATTAATATTACTGAAAACTAAATATAAAAATAAATAAATATATTACGAGTATTTGGGATGTAATTTACTTGGTTAAAATTAAGAAAACAATACGATTCCAGTAATGCATGTGCTACAGTATTGGGTTCGGATATATAAATACAATACCACTAATGTCGCATTTTAGGTTAGGAATAATGTAATCGCCACAAATGAAGTATTTTTGGCCATCGTTATTGTACACTAAATTTTCTAAAGCAAAACAATGATCTAGGAGGAATGTATACAACACCAAATATATATTTACATCATATTAAAACGAGACGAAAAACATTCCTTAACAGCAATAAAAAGACACGAGTGCTGCCCTTGTCATACCTATCAGATATATATTATGTAATTATCAAATCGTAACATTGGATTGGATGTTTCAATCAAAATAATTACATTAAAATGATTACTGTTTACGAATAACATAATATCTGAAAATGTTGTGCGAATACCACCAACATTTTGAAAATAAATTAATCTTTTGACGAATTATTTGAAATATTCTCAGGAGATTATCCTTTCTTACGAAAGTAAAAAATTGCAAACAAAACATTAAAATGAAAATAGTCTAACATTGAATAAAATAAATAAATATAATTAATAATATTTAAAAGTAGAATTAGAACACTAAAATCAAATTCTTTAAGTGTATAAAGTTGAATAAATCAAATAGGCGGACAACAGTTTAAAATAAGTAATAAAAAATCAGAGTTGACAAATGTTTCTTAATAAGATAAGTATAAAAATACAGTCACATTCAAACGAGTTAAATATATCAAATTAATAAATAAATCAGACAGACGTCAGATTAAAATGGATGATATATTAAAATTAGGAAAATAATTTAATAGAATATTATTAGACATTAACAAAATAAAATAATAATATTTAAAATATATGTTTTAATATATATTTTAATTTTTCAGTGAAAGTTTCTTGATGGCCCAAGGCAATAGATTATAGAGCTTTGGATTGTAATAGTTGCAGGCGCTTCTCGATTTAAATATGCGATGTTGGGCAGCTTATTACTGTTTCGTGTTAAATATGTGTATTCGCGTATAGGCGATAACTATAAGAGTTTATATACTTGTGAGTGTAAGTTACACATTATATAATAAAAAATAATGGAAAAGGATCCGTATTTTAATAAATAATTGCCGACAGTCTTCTGTATATGCCGCTTTCGCCAACACCCTGATTGCACGACGTTGAAGAGAAAATAGTCGATTCATTATTGATGAATGGCCCCACATTAATATACCATACGTCATATGACTATAGAATAACGCAAAGTATGTGTATCTTACACATTGCTGGGATAAGGAATTAATAAAAGAGTTGCTAAGTGTCAATAATAATAGTTACCTAGCTAATATTTTAGCATAAATAAATATCTATGATGGTTTAATAATGAATTGATAAATTTAACTAAGGCTAAGAAACAAGCTCATTTATAATATAAAAGCACTGGTTACAGATCCCATTACGAGTTTGTTTGATTTATTGTATATTGTATAGGAATTATATTGATTGTATTAAAAAAATGAAATTTTAATAATAATTCTAAATACTTTTGGGAACACGTAAATGTTTGTCTCAAGACATCTGTTTATCCCAAAGAAATGTATTTAAATGAAGAGATAAGTCACACAACAGCCCCTAGTGTGGATTTATTTGCATCGCATTTCTCAAGAGAATAACTTTAAGTGCAGTGCTTCAATAGATCTGTGAAAACTCAATGTTACTCCTGAAGGCGTATTTAACATCATTACTAGAGTTTTGCAATGCCGGTCCTGATGGTAACGCGTATACACGTTGAGTAAACCTATATAATCTATGTTTACAAATTCATTATTGTCGGGGATTTTTTCAGGATGTTCGACAGAAAGCTATGTGGTACCAATATTTAAGAAGGGTTGTATCGCAATTATTGAAAACTATTGTGGGGTATCAATTCAATCTGTTATTCCCAAAATGTTGGATTTGTTGGTATATGAACAATTAATGTGGTCATGTTCGCACATTATTATCAATGAGTAGCATGGATTTCTAAGAGGGAAATCAAACATAATCAATGTATTTATTCTTTGGAGAAGGGGTCGCAGGTAGATTCAATTTATACTGACTTCTCTAAGGCTTTTGATCGAGTACAGCGGAGTATATTATTGTACAAATTAGATTTAATGGATTTTGGTGCAAGTGTTAGAAGGTAGCTAGGTAGTTTTTTGCTTTCAACGTGTATGCATAGGTAAGCACAAGTTAATTACTACCTAGGTAACATCACATTGTGAGCCCCTGTTATTTTTATTTGTTAAAAATGACATCGGATTAAATATTAAGAACAGTCAGTTTCTTCTCTTCGCTGATGATTTGAAAATGTATAAAAGTATTATTTCTGTAAATGATCAACTACACCTTCAAAATTTTGTAAATAGTGTTGTGTTATGGTGTCAAGATAATCACCTAGAACTTATTTAAAAAAAATGTGTACGTATTTCCTTCTATCATGGTAGGTATAGCAGTTTTAATTTGTTATACAACAACGTGTTAAGTCAAACCTCTGTTATAAAAGACCTAGGTGTCACATTTACTTCAAAACTTAATTTTACCCAACATATTTTAAATATATGTAACAAATCTTTAATGCGTTTAAGGTTTGTTAATAGATTTAGCACTAATTTCAAAGCTGCTACCATAAAAACTCTTACACCAGCAATGCTACCCAGTAGCTTGAACGCATCAAAGGCAAGTTTTTAAAGTTTATGTTTCACAGAATGGCTAGACAAGTTACTAGTAACTATAGTCACAGTGAAATGTTATTGTTGTTAAATGTCAACTCGTTAGTCGAAAGAAGAATATTTTTGGATATGATATTTTTATGAAACTTAATAAACGGCTTGATTAAATGCAACAAGTTTGTTGAAAGGCTAAACTTTAACATACCACGCGGTCCTCAATCTAGGTACAAGCCGCTATTTGATTTAGATTTTCATTCTACTAACTATGAAATACTGTTCAGAGTAATAATGTCAACTTTGTTTCATTTGCTCATTCATTTGCTGCCTTCAAAAAACCGTTTATGTCGTATTAGTTTATCCGATGTCATTTTGTCCAATTAATATTATTTTGTTAATTTCTCTATTCTTGTTTATTTAATTTGCAAAAATTTAAATTGGTTGTTAAATTAGTTTTTATTAGTATTTTAATTTCCTTGTTATTGTTTGTTTGTCTATTTGATTGTCACACGTTTGTGATATACCACTTATTTTGTTGATATACTCTATATGTGATATTTTAGTTTTTAAATAAATAATTTATTTGTCTGTTTATTTAGTTTTATTTATACACTTATTTATTTATTTATATATTTATTTGATTTTACATATACAATTAATTTTTATTCATAAATTATTTATACAACGTGTCCACGTAAGTATGCAACAAATGGGAAACATTTTTATTATGAATTTCTCAGAAAATTGTATTCTTTATAAAAGTTGGTGATTGATCTTAAACATACAAAAAAGACATAACAAATGACATTCAACGCTATATTAGAAAGATAATGAACATTTTTTATAAGTTTTGCACTTTTTAAGGGAATTTTATCAAGTATCCTTAGTTTTGACGTATCTGTAAAAATTATGGCAGAGCGATTAACTTTACAAGACAGAGCAGAGTTGGTATTTAACGGACCGACCGCAAACTCTCATCCCCCGCCCCCAATAGGTGGTCCTCAGCGGATTCCCCTAACGTTGTCCGAGGCCCGGTTTCGGTACTTTTTTTAAGGGGCCGTTTTAACTCCGGGTGCTGCTGCCCTCATGAAATCCATGCACCATATAATAATAGCTAATGCGGTTTCTGAATATCTTATAATTCAATAATATCAAAATAAACAAATAACAATTTTTCATAATATTTTATTTAATTATAAATATTGGACTAAAAAACTAATCGCTGTCGTCGCTAGATTCATCGCCCACATGTATTAATATATCCGGTACCAACCTTCTCCTATACAGGTTTTCTCCACAAATTACATGTTCTACGAACTTTTTCCAGCTTAATGCGATGGCACCACTGCTAAATTTCGGGGACGTATTACTTCTCCGCAGATGCTGTTTCAGTTCTCCCCATATTATCTCGATCGGATTAAAATTGCAAGGATATGGGGGAAGACGAAGAACTTTAAATCCGCGTTCCTGTGCCATAATGTCGACATTATATTATATTTTTTTGAAAATATTTTCGTTTCCATAACCTCTAGTAACTGTTTTTTTTATATGATTCTTCAAAAAAGAGATCATTTGCATGAAGAAATTCTTGAATTTCGCCTTTCCTCGATGAAGTGTTTGGGATTTTTTCTGCTTGTACCGAATGGTAGCTTGCGTTATCCATCACTATCGCACTATTTTTTGGTTTTGTAAGCCTTTGCAATGCATACATTTGTTTGGAGAAAATTATACAATACGGTCCTGACTAGATCGAGAATATTTATGAGTTTGGTTTTACGATGTGATGGCCCTAAACTCATTAAGGCGGTCAAGTGGTAAAAGGTCATAAACGCCAAATATCTTTGGGACGACTATACATGACAATAATAACAATCAATATGAAATAGCCGTCTGAGCTATTGACCTGCGGTCTTTCTGCCCTTATTTATTTATTTGTCCGGTTATTTAATTCAATTTTATCTATACAATTATTTTATTTATTTATATGTTTTTAATATTATCTATAGATCCATTGCTTTCTTAAGAGAGAGTAGCATTGAAGTATATTGTTGGATTTTCCGTTTAAAACCATTTGGGCTTTTAATTGTAAGTGTTATATGTAAACGTTTTTATATTTTCCTATTTTGTCTGCATTTGTAAATTTGTAATTTGTAAATGGAAACTGAATTAAGTGAAATTGAAATTGAAAATTTCTTAAGAGAAAAATAGCAGAACATATTTTTTTGGAGACATTTCCATGGAAATGCCAATTTAATTTAGAATCTAAGTGTATAACTGGAAACTAAGTGGATAAGGTATTTAGAGTATTTGTGCTTAAGAAAAATATATGTAGCTCGATCTTTTCAGCATTTAGAGACAATCTATTGGTGTTAAACCACTCAAATACCTTAATGTTTCTATTATTGTTTTTAATAACAGGTTATGAATGCCAGCTGTTTGGTTTAAGCAAGTTGCATCGTAAAAGATCAACTCTGCATTATTCGTATGATGTAGCAGATCATTTATATAAATGAGGAACAGCGACCTAAAGGACCTAAGATCGAATCTTGCCACTTACTTTTATCCGCCGATGTCTATTAGGTAGATACGACGCGACGGATACTGGTAGGATGAAAATTTAAAAGTAGAGTTCACGTAGAAGAATCTCATTAAAGTTTGAAATAATGTAATGACATGTAGTGTCAAATAAATATCCCTTTTTAGGGCAAAAAGGCCATATTTGGCAAAATATATGATGAATAGTCATCAATAGAGTATTCATGTAGCAACTGTAACCAGAAGAATATAGGAAAAGAATCGAGGAACACATATTTTGTGAATTAAAGACTTGAACTCAAATGCAATCAAAATTTCTGTAAAAAATTGTCATATAAGAATATTAGAAACTTTTTGTTAACATTTTGGATAAAATAAATAATAAATAAATATACAAATAATCAAATGCTTTACTGAGATCAAAATTCGATGCCATTGTGTATTTACCTTCATTAAAACCTTTCAGTACCTCCTCCAACAAAGCACTGATTGCAACCACTGTGGACACTCCCTTAAGAAAACCAAATTGACCTTTATTCAGCATAAACTCAAGTATTTGTATATTTTTTAGAACCTTAGTAATAATTGGCAGAAAAGAAATTGGTCTGTAAATGTAAATGTTCTTGAAAATTGAAAAGATGTAGCTAATTTTAAGAGAGGAAAGATCAAATACAGGAATTATAATTAATTTTGAAAAGGGAAAAAATCAGTAACTCTTTTTAGAAGGTTTGAAGTCATACCGATTATGCCACGCGCAGAAGAATTTTTAATTCTTTGTATAGCATTCCTTACCTTTTTTTGCGCATCTTTGCCCGTTAATGGGAGACATTTAATTAGTTTATATGCAATTGAGCTAAAAATTATCTTTAATTCATCAGGTGTATTTCTATTTGAATTTAAAATAGACCACATAGCTTTGAGGCTGATATTTAAGTTCTTGATAAATTTTTCATTAGATCTTATTCTGGCTGCTTTCAGTTCATTGTTATAGTAACGTTTGTATTTTAAGTAACTATTTTTTTAATCAGAAGACCTATCACGTGCTGCTTTCAATAGCAGGGGAGTTTACCTTAAATTCCCGCTAAACCACGTGAATTTGTAAAGTTTAATCGTTTCATCAAGAGTGCAGTTTCTAGGAAAAACATTCACTTCTACATTAAATTTAATTTCAATGTCTAAATTTACATCATGAATAATTATGTATTTAATAAATTTTACAGGTTGAATATTCTTAATTCATTGGTGGGTTTAATTATTTGAGTTCTTGTTGCATTTGGTGTTAATCCAAATTAAACTCTAAATAAAATGCCTACATAATCTGAGAGTTCTGAATGACTTTATCTGATATTTACAAATAAATTATGGAGACAATTGCCATTAATGGTGTAAAATGAAACCATGTTAATGAGACCATAAGCAAGAACCTCACATAGAGTTATTGTGGAATTATCATCACTATTAAATTTATATTAAAATATAAACTCATAATATACAGTGGGAAATCAATAAGTAGGTAGTTTTTTTTTTGCAAGATAACTTTATACTTTTCCTAAATTATCAATTATAAAAAGCTTCTGAAGCAGAATAAAAAATAAAAACTTTAAGAAATGCGATGTGAAAACAGCGGGAGACATGAATATTTGAAATGTTATTTTCGCGATGATCACTTTAACGATTTCCACGTGAGATTTAGCGTGTCGACGTCGGGGAAAACAAGGGGATCACGTTTATATTCTTTTCTGGTGTCTGGTCCCAAGGGGTGTCCCCGATCAGAACATCACACCCAGTCCCCCTTTCCGCTGAACTCCGAGTAAATTCAGTCGTCGATGGCGTTACTATTAAGGAATTGGACGGGAGGCGATCGTTATTCCATCCTGTCTGGATGATATGTGGTGACCGCAGTATTGTACACCAATTTGCAAGATAAGTTCGCCGAAGATCTATTATAGTTCACTGTCATATATTTCACCATTTGGCCTCGACTATCGGTTCTTAAAGTTTTCCTTCCCTAGAAAAATCTATTGGTCGCATGCAAATTGGATTGTTTTGAATTTATAGTTTTCGCCCTGCCTCCACGAGAATAAAAAAAAAACACAAAACAACAGGGGATGAATTAAAGGCGCGTTTTTAAATTAAATCCGGCTTCGCCAAGAAGAGTTTGCTCGCCGTCGTTATAAAAAGTGTGGGAAACTTCTGGGTGGATAAAAAGTATCGCTGATGAGCGTTTGAACGCTTCACTGACCACATTTCATTTTACGATCCGACTTTTTGTTCTCAGCACATACAGTGTATACACACACGAATACGGAGAATCACCTTAAATCCTGAAATTTTATTGTCGACTACGTCTTAAATCCCTCGAGTCGGGCCTCGAGGCGTCCTCCAACTTATGAAAATAATAAAAACAGTTCTTGTGGACTCGTAAAAATTCTGGATATTTACTTCCATCTGCAATCCGGACAGGTTGCGGTTTTGCATTAACGTTGCAAATTTTGCATTACACGGCAATGTAAATCTTGTCTATATAATTACTCTTGTTTAATTTAATCCATTTCACCCACATAACAACGGATTTGTTTCACCATTGTATATACTAATATTCCATTCTATCATAATTTCTCATTGTGCGGCAGTTTACTAAATCACGTGTAAATTATACAAAATCTACTTAAATTACCAATGCTCAACAGTACGCTACATGAAAGGCTACTTGCATTCTCCAGCAGATGCAGTTACTTTACATAGGACCATATTTTATTAATGGTTAGAACGAAATTACTATTGAAATTGGTTATCCTATTTTATTTCATTAATTAATAATAATAAACAGGATAAGCTCTAAAAATAAAAATCATTACTAGCCTTCTTTTAAGTAGTAATTACTAAAAAATATTGAGCCCTAATAAAAAATATCTTGAAAATTCTTATCTATATCATTATACATTACAAAAAGTAAAAGTGTTTTCTTTATTCTTATAAAATAACTTTTATTTGGGCAATTTTATATTCTAGCTATGTTTCTACACTCGATCCTAATAATTTAAGTTTTAGATGTGATATAATAATTCACCTATTTGAAGATGCTCAACGTATCAGTGCAGAAGATGATGTGTTTTAAATATTAGTAAGCCCTTGCACTCCATTTGCGGATGATACCACCCTGACCAGCCTTATAGTTTTATTATGTAGTAATAATTCAGTGAGAATAGCAGCTGATTGATTTGTAGTTAAGAAAATAGCAGTTAATCCCGTCAAAACACAAACTGTAATATTTTGCTTACAACATGATAATCCACTTGGTAATGTACCACTTAGGGTTGGCCTCGATAGCAAACTTATCATAACAAGGGTTTGGAGATTACTGCTAGTCTCTGTAAAAACATGTACTTACTAAGACATATCTCTAGTTCTTTGCCAATTAATGCCTTAAGTGCAAAACAATTTGAACTAATACAATGCTTTATATGATACGGAATATTTAGTCTACCAAACCGTATACTGCGGATAGTAGAATCGCTTTACAACTAAAAAGATAGTCATAATTCCTTTATAATACCCATAGTTCATAGTAAATTTTAATTTTGGGTGTATTCTATTTAAATGTTGTAGGAACTCATTGAGACATTACTTTCTTGATCACTAAATGACAAAGATGGTATCTACATATCATAACCATAATTAACCAAATTAGCAAAAGTAATGGTACGATGAAAACAAACTTATTAACTTAAACAAAACAAAATTTATAACATTTTGTCAATTCCAACAAACATTGATTAAAATTGATATGTTCGTAAAGGGTGTATCAATATAAATAACCTTAATTAGAAATAACACGAAAACATTTAAGACTACAAAAACGAATCACTTTTAAACAACTATTTCTCTGGCTAATATCTCGACAGACATTGAATGATACAAAAGTAATTTGCGTGTTACAAATAGCAAGGCTATCAAAGCAACACTAGTTTGAACGTATTTGTTTCTGCAAATTAAACTAAAAATGGTTGAATGCACGTTAAATAGTTTGTGAGTGACTATGGTATAATACATTTGGAACAAAAAATGAATTTAAGTTGATGTAAAATGCTTTGATAGCCATGCTATTTGCGGCGTTTTTATCCGTACATAAAATACGTTTGTGTCTCTGGGTGGCCGTGCGTCTGTAGGTGGGAACTGTATCTCAAAATCGAATGATCTTTTTGAGATAAAACTTTAAACTTTATCGTTAAAAACTAGAACTGAAAAGCTTCTGGTGAATATTCATATACCGGAAGTGGTTGTTTACTCAAGTCATTTTTTTGGTTTTCTAAATATGAAAAATATTACATAACTTTTCAACAAAAGTTAAATGGAATGAGAAAGTGAACTAGTTTTATTTGAATATGTTTTTCGTAAAGTTCTTAAGTTGTGAAAAAAAAAATACTGACATTTATATAACAAGTAATAAAGAGAATGGTGGCGACTATTACTACGTGGTAATCCATACTTATACTGAATCGAAAAATTCACTATGTTCTAACCAAAAGTCCGTTTAAATTTGAATCGGTAGCTGCGACGAGCAGCGATGGTAAGATGGGGCGGAGGGGTTACAAAGCGCAAGAGCGGCAAATGGGAATCCAGTACCATGGCGTCGTTCAGCGATAAACAACGTTCGTTCTGTGTACGTGAGTACTACCGCAACAACAAAAATTTTGCGCTCATTACAACATACGGCGTAAAAATGAAGCTCCATCGATGAAATTGATTCGAAAATGGGTACAGAAGTACGAGGAGACAGGTTCAACAATGAATCAACCACGATCCGGTCGACCTAGAATATCAAGAGATCCCGAAAACGTCGAGCGTGTAAAAGCGACTATTAGTGAAAATCATGGACTCTCTATTCGGAAGCGGTTTAACGCCTTAGGTGTACCCAGAACATCTTTGATTCGTATTGTTCACAAAGATTTACATTTACATCTATACAAAATCCAAATGGCACAGGAATTAAAACCTCAAGATCCCGCTCACAGGCTCCAATTTATAAACGAAATGTTTCACCAGCTTGACCAACATTTTTTTCTCAGACGAGGCACACTTCCATCTAAATGAGCTTGTGAATAGGCAAAATTGCAGGTATTGGAGTGACACTAATCCTAAATGGAAGCATCAAAACCTCTGCATTCACCCAATGGTACTGTATGGGCAGCTTTGCCAGCAAGAGGCATTATTGGTTCATACTTTTTGGAAGATCGCCGAAGAAATGCTGTTACAGTGAATACAGAGCGGTATATTGCCATGCTACAGAACTTTTTTTCACCAGCGCTACCTCCAAAAGAGGAGCTATTAACTGGCCACCTCATAGCCCGGACTTATCCCCACTGGACTTTTTTCTTGGGGATACCTTAAAAGTAAAGTTTTCAACAGCAACCCAGTGTCCTTAGAGGAACTAAAGGAAAATATTCGAGAGGAAATGGAACACATTTCACGAAACACTTGTGAGGCCGTCATTGAAAATTCCGCTCCAGGTTGCAGCAGTGTTAAAATAGTCAAGGATTACATATTGATGATGTAATTTTTTTTAAATGGAATCCCTACTTGTGTACTTTAATAATAAATAGAAAGTTTTTATCTCGCATAAATAGTTTCTTTTAAATCATCATTTGAAATGTAAACGAACTTTTAGTCCACCCTGTCAAACTTGAAAGCACAATTATATAAACCTAAACAGCACAGCACACACGAGTTTCGATATTTTATCGTCATTCTCAAGTTGAATAATTATTTGTTCTTAAAACATAATTAATTTTCCAATTCAGTATAATAATTAATTGTAAATAATCTAAAATTAAGCAAATTATTAAGGTGCAACTTACATTCTACCTAACTCAAATGAGAGTCACACATTGACTATGGATCAAATTTGTATAGTTCAAAATATGTATATGTTGTATAGTTCAACAATTAGCTTTGTTAGTATCACTTTTTATTTACACTTGTAAGTATAGTTTCAAAAGAATAATTATTTTTTCGGATGTGGTTCGCAAATGTGGATTTATTATTTCCGTTTCTGTATGCACGTATATGTTCTTTCAAACGTGTTTTGAAATTGCATCGAGACTGAACGATATATAATCAAGAGTGTTTGAAACTGAAAATATTGTACCTAAATGCGCACAAATCAAAATGAATACCAACACCCTCGCCGGAAAGAAAACCAAAACAGCAGCCCAAATATTAAGGATTAAGGAAGAAGCAAGATTTTGGTTCCGAAGACGCGATGTCATTCTCGCATACCTGAAAGTGCTCCACACAGAATTGTTGTTTCGCCTGCATGCAGTTGAATTCGACCTTTTTGATGATTATGTGAGAAGCAAAGTGAGTGCCATCTACAAAAAGTGTCAGGTACAAAAGAAGAAAATCGCTAGCTTACGTCAACACGGGGTAATGTTTCACATTCTCCTAATGATATTACTAAATTTCACCCAAGAGTCATTAATTTATCAAATACCCAATTTTCAAATCAAGAGCAGTCACCCTTAGAATTAGGGCCTAAATATTTACCTCACATTAATTGTAAAAATTTTAAACAAACATTAATTGTTAAAACAGAAATAGCCCTTAAAAATGCCAAAGACTGCGGACTCAGTAAATCCAAAATGAGTAGTTTCATTTAACAAGAGGAACTAGACAGTATAGCAGATTCAAAAATTGTTAAAACTATTAAACATAAGGTCAAAACTAATGAACTGACAATTACCTAAGCCGACAAAGGAAATTCAATAGTCATTTTAAATAAAAGAGATTATTTTATATTTGATTAATTTAATTATTTAAATGTGTTTACATTCACGCTTATTATTATATATTGATGTATTTTTAAATTTTAATTGATTCAATATTCTAACATTTATATTTATTGTTTGTCATACACGAGTTGTAAAACTTCGTGACTTTCTGCGGTTTACTTATTGTTTTACGTTTATCATTGTATCTCAATTATTATGATCATCAATGTAT
Organism: Ontholestes murinus; assembly: GCA_963969525.1. Taxonomy (NCBI): domain Eukaryota; kingdom Metazoa; phylum Arthropoda; class Insecta; order Coleoptera; family Staphylinidae; genus Ontholestes; species Ontholestes murinus. The sequence goes on along the minus strand of OZ018397.1, from coordinate 21,830,901 downwards.
CTTTTTATAAACAATGAATAAACTCTATTTATATTATTATTATTTAAGTATTATTTAAGTCAAAAACTTTATTGATAAGTCTAATGTAAAAAAGTTGAAAAGACCCAACAAATTGTTTTACGAAAATTTAAATAGTATTTTATCATTTAAAAGTCAATTAAAAATTTTACCCATGAGCCCAATGTGTCTGAGATAGTACGCTTTAATTAATATTCCTAAATCAAGAGAGCCGTCACATACACAAACTCACCGGCACGGGATTTGTGTATAAAACTAAATTCAATTTTTAGGGAGTTAACTAACTTTAAAGATCCAAATTGTATTAAATATATTCTGTAGAGCTTACCAAACAATTAAATATTCATAAACTACATCCAAATTCAAAATTAGTATCCTTTGATGTAAGTATATGTTTTCTAACATACCACCACACGACTGTATCAGGCTATTAAAACCAACCTTAAAGGAATATAACGTTAATTCAGTTATAATCCATTAATTTTTGGAATGAATTAAAATCATTTTAGAAAATAATTATTTTTCATTCGAAAATAAAATTAATAAACAAAATGGAGGTTTAGCAGTGGGCTCTCCATTAAGTCATTTATTAGCGGAAATTTTCATGAATGATTTAACGAATACAATACTAAAACTAAATTCAGCTGAAACAAATATACAGTTCTGGTATAAATATGTCGATGATGTACTTGCAGCCTTCAGAGGAACAGATAGACAATTGCAACAGTTTTAAATGAAAATAAACATTAAATTAACTCAGGAAAAAGAAGTCAATCAAAACATTACATTTTTAAACATCTCCATAACCAGAATCTCAAAGATCACATTCATTTTTGACATCTACAGAAAACCGAAATTCACAGATACATTAATTCCTAATGAGTCCAGACGTACATTTAAACACAAATTAGCCGCATTTGAAACAATGATTTATTGAGCCAAAACAATCTCGCTTTCTGACCAATCTTATAACAACGAAATTAAAATAATTCAGTCACTAGCAGCAAATAATGGTTATTCACCAAGCATAATCAATAAATTAAATAAAAAACAAGAATTAAATTCATTACGTAAATACTTATATGTAGTCAATAAAAAACAACTTCAAATTTTAGAATCTTAACATTTTGCAACAATATTTCGCACAAAATTAAATCAGCTTTAGAAAAACATAATATTAACGTTTTTTTTTAAATCGCCAAACAAAATATGTAACATTATCTACAATAACAAAACACCCATTGAAATAATGTTAAAATCAGGAATTTACAAGTTAAAATGCAAATCATGTAAGGGATAATATATCGGTCATTCTGAGCGCAATTTCAAAACACGTTTAAACGAAAAAATACGTGCATATAGAAACGGAAATAATCCACTTTGCCGAAAAAGGGCTCAAAATACATTTACCCGAGTCCATCGAAGTATTCAAAGTAAAACATAATTCGGACATTCCGCTCATTAACACCAGGTAGATCTTATATCCTCCCCCCCCCCCTGTTATAAATTTGTGTGTCAAATGTAATTTTAAATACTATTGTTTGATGATGACAAGCTGAAGTTGTCAAAACTATAGTTACAAGTGTAAATAAAAAGTGATTCTCAACAAAGTTAATGGTTTTACTTATTTTAATTTATCAAAATGTATCACGAATTGAAAACCTTCACAATTACATATTTAAATTTGTATAGATTACCTTAATTTAGAATATATATTTTGTGACGATTATAATTTATAAAGTTCTCTGTACGATGCAATTAATGCATGCGTTTACTATTAATAATATGTGTTCACGAGATTGTCTAGCGTGTAATAATCTGAGGCACTGCAATTTGATTCCTAACAAGCGCGGCGTTTTTCCTGATTTAGTTTCAACCAATATTATACTGGTCGACCTAATTAAAGAACACCAAGAATTCGTCGCTCAATTTTTATGAAAATTTCAGATAATACGTAAAAAATCCTCACTAAGAAATCAACAAAAAAATCATGGTAACTTTTTCTTTAATTTCAATAATGAGTTGCTCCTCGATTTCATCAACTCTCCTAGGCATATTAGAAATCAAATTGTCAATGTCATCCTAATATCAGACAAAGCGAGTGCGGGTGGCTGAAGATGGCCCAACCTTCTGCCAATTGTATCCCATACTTATTCAATAGGTCATAGGTCTGGCAAACGAGAAGGCCATGGAAGTAAATCAACATTAGCTAGTTCCAGAAATTCCACAGTAAAACTAGCTGTATGCGGTTTTGCATTATCCTGTTACAAAAGGGGTTTTCCAACCAGCTCAGAAAGGGCAATAATGTTGGTTCTAGAATTGTGTTAATATAGCGATTTGCGTTTAATGTTCCTGGAATTAACACAAGAGGAGACTTACTTTCATAACCGATCGCCCCCTATACCATCACTCCGCGTGTAAGAGCTGTTAGGCGTTCCACTGCAAAATGTAAATTACATCGTTCTGCTCGGCGACGATTAACCATTCTACGATCATCGTGGACAAACAAACAAAATCTTTATTCATCGCTAAACATGCCTCCAGTGATCGAACCATTGTAGTCTTTCATTACACCATTCCAGACGGTACCTCTTATGGCGAGGAGTTGAGGGCAAACAAAGAAGAGAACGGTATGACTTAAGACCAAATGATCGAATTCTTCGGTAAACTGATAGAACGGAGATTCCCTGATTGTTGAACTTCTCCAATGGTTCTTGTTGTTGAAAATTGATTCCAGACAGCGACGAGCCGAAGAGCTCGATCTTCACGTTCTGTAGTGTTTCTAAGGCGCCCAAGTCGTAATCTTCGACGTTGTTCTTGTCCCTCGGTCCATCTACGCCAACATTGAGATATTGTACTGACACTTCTACCAAATTAATTGGACATTATCACGAATTGACACACCTGCTTCTCTGAGCCCGATTACTCTACCGCGTTCAAAATAGCTTAATTGTTGAAATACGCCACGCTGATGAACTCGGAGCATCTTTCTATTTAAATGAGGAACCAATTAACTGATTTGCACGATAAAATTGTAATGTCAATGCTCAGTTCATTTAACAAAATAACAGTTTTTTTTCAGTTTATATACTCCAAGGTAAATTGATCAAAAAGTTGCCATGATTTTTTGTTGAAATTTTAATCATTTCTTAGTGTGGATTATTTACGTATTATATGAAATTTTCTTTTACTTATGGCGGACAGTATATATAGCCTTTCGAAATCAATTGATTCTTTGTTCAATAATAATATTAATTGCTTATAGTATTAAATTTAATTTAGTATATGATCATCAGACATTATACACTCTTTTTATCGATTATGATTTTAAATGTGCCGATTATGATTCACTAAACAATTATTTAGCATCTTGGATTGTAATTCCCATTTGAGTAATGATGATTTCAATATTTCTGTTAATAATTTTTATAATATCATTAATAAGGGTCTTTACTTGTTTGTTCCAGTAAAGCCTAAGAAAAATTCATCATATCCATCTATCAATGGCGAATTAATCCAGTTAATTCAAAATAAGAAAAAGGCACGCTAAGTTAAAAGCCTCGGGTGGTTTGGAGAATTATGATGTGTTTAAAATTCTAAGAGCTCACTGTGAAAATTTAAGTAAGTCTCTGCGAATAATTTACTAACAATATGGAATTTAACGTTAAACGGAATCCTAAAATTTTTTGGAAATTTGTTAGTGATTGCACTAGGTTACGTGGGTTTCCTAAACAAATGTATTACAATGGTTTTAGAAGTAATGATGGATACAAGTGTGTAAATTCATTTGCTGAATTCTTTTTTACAATGTATTATATTGCTGATTCTCCATAAGTGACTGAATATGTAGAGTCTTTTTGTCTTGAGTCGCTCTAAGTTAATTCCGTTGAAATTTTTAATCATTGAAGTACTTTGAATGACTCTGAATTTACTGGTTCTGATGGTTTATCTCCATATTTTTTTAAAATATGTGTTTTCTCTCTTACATTAACCATCTTTACTTTGTTTAATTGTTCGTTTTATAGTGGTTCATTTTCGCACTTATGCAATGAATTATTTATTAATTAATTATTTAAAGATAGGGAAAATGTTTGCAATTATAGAGGTATTACCTTAAATAGACTATTCCTAAAATAATGGACTATTTAGTTTCAAAGCAAGGGATGTAGACTTATAGACACAGTATTTATGAAGAGCAGCATGGTTTGGTTGAAGGTAGATCTATTGTTACTAATTTTTTGTCGTATCAAAATTTTATTCTACGTGCTTTTGAGAGTGGTTTTCAGGTTGATGCAATTTACACTGATTTCTCGAAAGCCTTTGGTCATGTTAATCATAGTGCGTTGTTATTTAGATTCACTGCCTATGGCTTTAATAATATAGTTGTTTGTTGGCTTTGTAGTTTTTATGTGATCGAAAACAACATGTAAAAATTGGTAATTACATATCTGCTTCATAACATGTAACTTCTGTCGTACCTCAAGGTTCTTATTGTGGACCTATTCTATTTTTGTTGTTCATAAATCATATAGGTAAATGTTTCAATACTTCCAAATTCCTGATGTTTGCTGATGATTTAAAATTATTTTTACAAGATATGCTATGCTTTACAAGATGACATTAATAATCTTTCATCTTGGTGCACAAATAATAATCTTGACTTTAATATTAATGTGCTGTTTTAATCTTTTCCTCATAGTAATTTATTAAAATTTTTATACTTCATTAATAGTACTAAATTGAAATCACTAACATAAATTAAAAATTTGGGTGTTATTTTTGATACTCGTCGAAAATTTTTATCGCATATCAATATTGTCTGTGTGTTCCTGTCCATACGCAAAATACGTCGTTTACGTATCTGCACAAAAGTTGTATGTGTTTTGTGAATCTGCCGTTAAAAAGTTGTTCTTCAAAATTTTTGCCAACAGTGGAGATAGTGGGGATCCCATCTCTAGTCCTTCTTTTTGTAAGTAGTGTTTTCCGTTAAATGAGAAGTAATTTTTTTCGGGGTACATGTTTATATATTTAGCAATTCGTTGGTGTGTTCATATTTAGATATTATTAACTTATGCTTTATTATTTGTTTCAGTTCTTCTTTGGCAATACTTGTAAACAGGCTTTTGACGTCGAATTAAAAGATGTGGTTTTGTGGTACTGTGAGGTTTTTGGTTTTTTCCACGAATTGTAGTGAGTTTTTGATGGATAGTTTTGATGCACATTGAAACATTTCTGGTATTGAGTTTAGGGATATATTTTGTAGATAGGTGCATTATAGTATGCGACTACCGGGCGGATGGGTTGGTACGGTTTGTGGATTTTAATTGTTCCATACAGGACCGGGGGGAGGGGTTCATTTATTTATGTTTGTACTGTTCTCGTTGTGGTATATATGGCGAGCAACCGCCGAAATACGTGTCAAGAAACTGATAGTAAATATATGAAACAGAACAAGTGTATCATTCCTAGTTCCTATCCAGTTTCATCAAGAGTGAAGCAAAGCAAGTATCAATCATATTCTAGACGCTAGTGACGTGAAGTTAACTACAATGTACCAAAATCAATGCCAAACAAGAAGTATTCAAACCATATATACTTTAATACTCAGTGCCTCAAATTAAACCTGTGCCCGAAATACATGAAGATATCGCGCTCCAACAGATCCAACGATTTTGTGAAGAAATAGTGAAGAAAGCAATAAAGTTCTGGTTAGAACTCGAAAACAGATATTGGTATTCAAGAAGATATAACTTGAGACAATAACTTAAAGACAGACACATAGAACTCCTCAAGCGCTGGGACAATATCACCTTCGACTATGTTTCAATGGAAATACGGGACACGGTAAATAATATAGTATATAAACATTACACCAACCAGCGGAAAAAAAACTTAAAACGCAAAGAATACCCCACAAAGACACAATAACACAACTTGCCAAACCAATAAATTCTTCCCCAGAGTACAAAATCGCACAGATACAAAATTTATCAACACTGAAATGACCCTACTAAATAAAGGACTAAAATACCCGACCTACACAAAAAACACTAGTAGGGACTTTAAAACACTGGCAATAGACACAGAGATTGCACTCAAACAAGCCAACTCTGATTCACACATATCAATATTATTTGTAATAAAGCTCTCAAAACTCTGGGTGCTATTAAACCTTTTTCTGTTGGTTATAGAATTGACACATTAAAAATTCTATACCTTAAAGTAATAGAATCTTAATTAGAATATTGTTCCATAATATGGAATCCATACTATACAATTACATCTAATAAATTAGAGATGGTCCAGAGTAAATTTTTAATTTTCATATCTTTCAGGCTTGGAAAATTATAATCAGAATTGAACTGCTTAATTTATGCTTCGGTTTTAATTTTTTTTAAATGGTATAATAGATTGTCCATACTTGATTTCGGTGGTAGATTTTTATTATTTTTTTCTGATAAGAAAAACGGGTACTATTTTTCCTTTTCGAGTTCCTCTCCATAGGAGGTTTCATCTTTTATATCGTTTAAATATAGCCTTAAGTTAATTTACTCGATTAATCGCCTTGAAGAAATTAGTTAATATACTATCCACTGGATTATAAGTTTCAAAGCAAGGGATGTAGACTTATAGACACAGTATTTATGAAGAGCAGCATGGTTTGGTTGAAGGTAGATCTATTGTTACTAATTTTTTGTCGTATCAAAATTTTATTCTACGTGCTTTTGAGAGTGGTTTTCAGGTTGATGCAATTTACACTGATTTCTCGAAAGCCTTTGGTCATGTTAATCATAGTGCGTTGTTATTTAGATTCACTGCCTATGGCTTTAATAATATAGTTGTTTGTTGGCTTTGTAGTTTTTATGTGATCGAAAACAACATGTAAAAATTGGTAATTACATATCTGCTTCATAACATGTAACTTCTGTCGTACCTCAAGGTTCTTATTGTGGACCTATTCTATTTTTGTTGTTCATAAATCATATAGGTAAATGTTTCAATACTTCCAAATTCCTGATGTTTGCTGATGATTTAAAATTATTTTTACAAGATATGCTATGCTTTACAAGATGACATTAATAATCTTTCATCTTGGTGCACAAATAATAATCTTGACTTTAATATTAATGTGCTGTTTTAATCTTTTCCTCATAGTAATTTATTAAAATTTTTATACTTCATTAATAGTACTAAATTGAAATCACTAACATAAATTAAAAATTTGGGTGTTATTTTTGATACTCGTCGAAAATTTTTATCGCATATCAATATTGTCTGTGTGTTCCTGTCCATACGCAAAATACGTCGTTTACGTATCTGCACAAAAGTTGTATGTGTTTTGTGAATCTGCCGTTAAAAAGTTGTTCTTCAAAATTTTTGCCAACAGTGGAGATAGTGGGGATCCCATCTCTAGTCCTTCTTTTTGTAAGTAGTGTTTTCCGTTAAATGAGAAGTAATTTTTTTCGGGGTACATGTTTATATATTTAGCAATTCGTTGGTGTGTTCATATTTAGATATTATTAACTTATGCTTTATTATTTGTTTCAGTTCTTCTTTGGCAATACTTGTAAACAGGCTTTTGACGTCGAATTAAAAGATGTGGTTTTGTGGTACTGTGAGGTTTTTGGTTTTTTCCACGAATTGTAGTGAGTTTTTGATGGATAGTTTTGATGCACATTGAAACATTTCTGGTATTGAGTTTAGGGATATATTTTGTAGATAGGTGCATTATAGTATGCGACTACCGGGCGGATGGGTTGGTACGGTTTGTGGATTTTAATTGTTCCATACAGGACCGGGGGGAGGGGTTCATTTATTTATGTTTGTACTGTTCTCGTTGTGGTATATATGGCGAGCAACCGCCGAAATACGTGTCAAGAAACTGATAGTAAATATATGAAACAGAACAAGTGTATCATTCCTAGTTCCTATCCAGTTTCATCAAGAGTGAAGCAAAGCAAGTATCAATCATATTCTAGACGCTAGTGACGTGAAGTTAACTACAATGTACCAAAATCAATGCCAAACAAGAAGTATTCAAACCATATATACTTTAATACTCAGTGCCTCAAATTAAACCTGTGCCCGAAATACATGAAGATATCGCGCTCCAACAGATCCAACGATTTTGTGAAGAAATAGTGAAGAAAGCAATAAAGTTCTGGTTAGAACTCGAAAACAGATATTGGTATTCAAGAAGATATAACTTGAGACAATAACTTAAAGACAGACACATAGAACTCCTCAAGCGCTGGGACAATATCACCTTCGACTATGTTTCAATGGAAATACGGGACACGGTAAATAATATAGTATATAAACATTACACCAACCAGCGGAAAAAAAACTTAAAACGCAAAGAATACCCCACAAAGACACAATAACACAACTTGCCAAACCAATAAATTCTTCCCCAGAGTACAAAATCGCACAGATACAAAATTTATCAACACTGAAATGACCCTACTAAATAAAGGACTAAAATACCCGACCTACACAAAAAACACTAGTAGGGACTTTAAAACACTGGCAATAGACACAGAGATTGCACTCAAACAAGCCAACTCTGATTCACACATATCAATATTATTTGTAATAAAGCTCTCAAAACTCTGGGTGCTATTAAACCTTTTTCTGTTGGTTATAGAATTGACACATTAAAAATTCTATACCTTAAAGTAATAGAATCTTAATTAGAATATTGTTCCATAATATGGAATCCATACTATACAATTACATCTAATAAATTAGAGATGGTCCAGAGTAAATTTTTAATTTTCATATCTTTCAGGCTTGGAAAATTATAATCAGAATTGAACTGCTTAATTTATGCTTCGGTTTTAATTTTTTTTAAATGGTATAATAGATTGTCCATACTTGATTTCGGTGGTAGATTTTTATTATTTTTTTCTGATAAGAAAAACGGGTACTATTTTTCCTTTTCGAGTTCCTCTCCATAGGAGGTTTCATCTTTTATATCGTTTAAATATAGCCTTAAGTTAATTTACTCGATTAATCGCCTTGAAGAAATTAGTTAATATACTATCCACTGGATTATAAATCTCCAAGGGGTTTGATATGTTTGTTCTGTACTACATTAAATTGGCGAGAGTGAACCACCTTGGTATGAACCCGTATTGCCTTAGAGAAATGACGTTAGTTATTACTGGCAACAAGACTGTTCAAAATATAATGTACGGCTGACTGAATATAGACGGTAGCTTCTACATTAACATACTTTCATAATTTTTAATAGGCATGAGATAACTTGATTTCCATTTCTTAGGTACAAAAACTGATCAAAGTGAATGACAGAGAAATTAATAATTGGTTTGGCTAGCGAAAAAACGCATTTTAATAAAAGTGTACTTGGTATATTACTGGTTCTACCGAACATAAATCGCAAAATCCTGATAATAATTTTAAATCAGTGTTATTCCAAACATTTTCATAGGACTCTTCGAGTTTATAAATTGCATTTTTGGCATGTTTTGGGCGAAAAGTATTTCGCAAACTTGTCTACTATTTACTTTCATGAATTAACACTTATTATAAACTGGAAAATCATTTTATTTATCTCTGGGGGGATAGTTAAATTAATTGAATATGTGATTATTTAAATTTTAATTTTAATTGTAATAAAATTAGATCAACAATTATTATTTAAAAATTTTCTAGTCTTTTCATTTCTAAAGCGCAAAGATATTTCAATAAAACATAAGATGAACGAATTCGCAGTATTTTTTAACTTTAATATTAATGGATTATTATTATTATATTTATCCCCTTTTATTACAAAAAACTTCAAAAATGCCCTTATATCGTACGAAAAGGGTTAATATAAAGTTATTATAATTCCGGATGCTTTGTTCGGTGTGGGTGTATGCGCACCCTTGAAAATTTACGAACAACAGCATATGCTTTATCTTCTGCTATCAATTTGTTGGAAATTTTGGTGAGTGGAGACCGCAACGAGCTTTCCGTCCTTGGAGCATTCGAAAACAGGCTACCACCACCATGAACCCGCCGTTATCTGGCGGGACGGCCGTCGACGTCTGCGATACACAACGACTTCCTAACTACGTTAGATGGGGCGTGCCGGGCAATTTATGACAATGGGAACGCACCAGATAAGTGTAATAGAAATTTAATCAAGCGTATTTTGTGTTTTCTTGAAGCCGGAAGTTGCCGCCGCGGAATGAGACCGCCCCTGACGGATCACTTCCTGTTTTTCCAGAATATTTTCAATTACGGATTACGTGCCGTCGCGCAACTACAAAACACCCTCCCACACACATATGCCACGCGATCAAAATGATTTATTGTTCTAACTACATAAAAAAACAACGGTTTAAATTCCTCATTTTATTGGTGCCACCCACAACTAAATACCTTATATGTTTTACTCCAAATTAACAAAAGACTTTATTACCCTATAATTGTATAACCCCAATCGGACGGAATCCGAATTAATTTTTTCCGGGCTCATCTCTTTCCTCTTACCCGGGGAAATCCAGCCGGAAAAAATAATTAAATCGATCGGAAGGCAATTCGGTATGCAAGGGGGTATGTTAATGGGAAATTTACCCGTCGGAGATTATATAATCGCGACGATTCGAATTGAAAATTGAGCGGAATAAGGGAATTAGCTTCTCCATAGGAAATCATTAAATTCACTTAGCTATATTAAAATTGGACACTGCGTAATACTACCGTATATTTTTTAATTTTTCAGTAACAATAGTTTTGATAAGCGTGATCGTAGTGATCAGCATTAACTGAAACGGTCATTCGTGCATTTCCTTGTAAAGAAAAAAGTATAAGGATTATAAAAATATTTAAAAAAATGGATCTATCTATTATTAGTATTGCATCTCAATGACTAATGTTATTAGTTCTTCAGTATCTATCTCTAGTTCAATATTACATATTACTTTTCAATTAGGACAATGGGAATATTGATTGTTTTGGAGGTTGTGGTTATGTGTAAGGGCTAATGGTAAGCCTATTCCGAATATTCCGAATATAGTGGTCTAATCGTGAGCTTTATAGGTATTGTTGAAAGCTTCTCTTCAGAGTTGTCATATGATCGCAACGTACAGCTTTTATCCACAGTGGTTATTCACGTACAAAGGCTGAAGATGCATGTACTAAAGGAATTATAGTAAGTAAATAGTATGTTTAATTTTTAATAATAGGAAGTATTACGAAAATTGTAGACTTCAAGTTGTACAAGACCTGGTGTAGTGAAAAAGAAATCCATTACTTTATAATAGATGGCTTTAGTTATCTGCATCTCGCGTTGTATAAGTCCGATCGGATTTCGTTAGATATTAAAGTAAAGCAGTAAAGATTAAGGACAGAGAAGGAAACCGTAAAAATTTGAAAAAGCACTTGAAAGTAGTCTTAATTTTTAAGCATATCAGTAAATTATTTATTGTTCCCTGTCAACAACAGCCACGAACCGGTTTCGATCTATTTTGGATCTCATCAGCGTAGCGCAGTTGTAAATAGGGAAACGGAGTTTTACTATTTATTATTTAGTATTTAACTCTCTGGATAAACCGTCAATCAAGATATTAGATAGATAGATAGATAGATGTAATATGAATGGCACCAGCGCCTGTTCCACCGCGACTTTTTGTGCTTTTGATGTCTAATCCTTGCTAGGCCCTCGCAATGGCATATAATGTGGAACGGAACGAGTCCTCTTATTTCTCTAGGCAGAATCTGCATGGTGCTTCTTCCACCAGGCCTAATTGGCTCATATGGTTGTTGAACCTTCATTGTACTGTCATCAGACCTACTATTGTTTTGACCATTTTCCTGCCATGGTTCAGAAGTTCGGTAGTGAATTTTGACGATTGTTTCTTAAGGAATTGATTCGCCTGCCTCTGTCCTGATGAATTTGTCCATCGGGTTTGGAACTGTGCCTGCACCCATGTAATTGTTACTTTTACCTACTTCATTACAATTACCAAGTTTATTAAGAGCACATATGCTTTTGGTGTCTTGCCGTGCCATTTCTCTTATGCAGTGGTAAAGAGCTATATCCTCTGCTTGGAACAAGATAGTGTCCTTGGTGGGACTGACAGCAATCCTTGTCTCAGGTTTTGTATATACCTGCTCCTACCTCTTTGTCGGTCTTTGAGCCGTCTGTGAACCAATTTGATTCTGCTTTGGTGGGTTGGCCGTCGCGTCGGTCCATTCTTTTCTTTGCGGGATCCGTACCTTGTATTTCCTTTCGAAATTGTATTTTTTCACCACGGCATCATTTGGCTTCGCTGTAATCGCGTTTGCCTTCAGCTCGTCTTCCAGGCGTTGGTGTGTTTTTCCGTGTGATCGGATTATGGGAGTCTGTTCTTGCATCAGTCTATATGATACAGACCTGCTCTCTCCTTGTATAAAGATGTGCAGTGGTGGTATATTCAAGATAACTTCTAGGATTCATGTTGGGGTGGTGCTTAGAGCTCCTGTTGTAGTGAGACATGCTAGTCTTTGTGTACTGCCCCCTTTTGCTTTATTCTAGTCCACCACAAAACTGCTCCATAGGCTATCATGGGTCTTATCACCCTCGTGTAAATCCATAGCGTCACTGTAGGGTTTAGTTCCCAGTTTTTTCCTATTGCTATAGATGCTTTTTTTTCTAACTTTTGTGATAAAATTTTGGCGTCGAAGTTTACTCATAGGTACTTGGCCTCCCCTACGAAGAAGATTACCATACTCCCAAGAGTCAGTGGCTTTAGGCTTTGCAGTGCTCGTCTTTTTGTAAAGATGACAATTTGTGTTTTTCGGGGATTGATCGCTCCTGTTTGTACCAATTGTCTACTAAGTTTAGGGTTCTTTGTGCTTGTTTCGAGAAAACTCCCCCCGAACCGGCCTCTGATGACTTTTTGGATAATTTTCCTAGAAGGTCATTTACTAGTGTAGCAGTGGAGAGAGTACTCCTTCTTGTGGGCAGCCTCCCCCTGCCTTAGCCTTAATAGTATGGCCACCCAAAGTGGATATAATTGTCCTTGCTTGTGACTCTACGAGAGAGGTTGTTGTGGCATTGATAAAAACCCCTCCTATATCTAGAAATGTTGCTATGGCTATATCTTTGTTTTCCATTGACTTTGTGATGAGCCTGTCGTCCAGTGTTGGGTTGGTATGCATATTCCCTGTTGTCAAGGGTACCTTTCCCCAGTATCTCTTCTAATAACAAAGATATCAATGGTGAGCATAGAAATTGTGTCACAGGTAAAGATGTAATAAAAAAGAAATCCATTATTTTTCCAATAGATGGCTTTAGTTATCCGTATCTCGCGTAGTATTAGTCCGATTGCGTTCCAATAGAGTGCGTTAGAAAGATGAGATTAACAGTTTTGTGATTAGTTGATTCAGTTTTGTTTGAGCGCGCATCAAAAATGGACACTAGCAAAGAGAAAATATGCTCCACCTTATAGTCCAGGCCTGGCACTAATTTCAAAAATTCGCTTTGAGAGAAAAAATCTATTGTCCCAAGTATTTGCCAATAGGGACGAGGGTTTCTATGAGAAAAGCACAATGAAAAAATTGTGATGTGGCCGTCATAGAACCTTCCCTATATTTTTCTCGAAAACTCTGAGGTTTAAGCAAAAAGGCTATTCTTAATAATTTGTTCATTTTTAAATTCTCTATAATTATTTGTTACAAAAATTTTATGTAACTTCAATAGTTTATTAGCAACTGGCAAAAAATGTCAACATTTTCAAATTTTTTTCTCAAAAGACTATGACTATGATATGACTATGACTATGACTATGACTATAACTATGACTATGACTATGACTATGACTATGACTATGACTATGACTATGACTATGACTATGACTATGACTATGACTATGACTATGACTATGACTATGACTATGACTATGACTATGACTATGACTATGACTATGACTATGACTATGACTATGTCTAAAGAAATTATAGGAAAAAACAAAAAAACGGCTCGAGTAAACACCCACTTGCGGTTTATGAAGATTCACCAAAAGCTTTTCAGTACCTGTTTTTAACGGTAAAACCTTAAGTTTAAAGTTGTATCTCAATCGGATCATTCGTTTTTGAGATACAGCGCCCACAGACATTTTCACGCACGAAAACAATACTTCCACTATATATACTATATAGGAAAAGTAATTGACTTTAAAATGGCAACAAGTTATCGAAAAAAAAAAACTGGGCATAATTTGTTTTGTAGTCTTAGTAGGACGCATTGTTGTAGATTCATGAAATGTTTTCGTATTTTTAAATTATTAGATATGTAGAAATTTGTAGCAAACATTTGGAAAACAACCTCCAAAAAAAGAATTGAGTTAAACATTCAAAAAGTTTGAAAATTAATATCGAAATTAAAAAAATAAAAAAAGAACATATTATTGAAAAAACAAAGGTTACATGTTCAAAATCAATTAATAACTATTAAAAACAATAAAGAAAAAACATACTAAAATTTTTATAAAATGACAAAAACGTAGATATTTATGAAGAAACTTTGAAAGTTCTCAAATAAAAAGAAAAACAATTTAAAAAGAATTACTAGGTGATAAATAAAACTTTTCGGTTTTAAAAATTTACACAGTTTAATGTCAATTGTTGTTTCGCCACGCAGTGGCTTCATCGGGAAGATGATTCATGGAATTTACAAACTACAATAATTACTAAAACACTAAAATATTGTTTAGGACAGGATGAGAGGTTTATAAAATTGTTAATATTTACATTTAATGTTTAAAATTAAGGTTTCACAAAAAACTCGTTCTTCCAAGCTGCGGCCTGTTTGCCCAACATATACCAAGGGGCAATCACCACATTCTAGCAAGTAGACTTCTGATTTTTTTTGTCAATTTTATCTTTAGAATTGTTTATATATTTATGTAAAATATTATTAGTCTTAAAAGCTATTGAAATATTATGTGAATTCAATTCGGTTTTTTTTATTTTAACGGAAGAGGTGCCAATGTAAGTTAGTGAGCAATAATATGTTTCTAATTTATTATTATTCGAAGGAAAGTTTAAATTCCTTATTTGTTTTTATTTTTATTTAAAATATGCATTACTAAGTTTTTGGGGAAGCCAATATTGTGAGCGATGTTTAAAATTAGTTCGATTTCAAAATTTGTTTGTGATAAAGGGATGCTAAGAAGTCCCTGGATATAGGAGTTAAATGCTGCTAGTTTATGGGGCATAGGATAAAAGTATTTGAAATGAATGGTAGTATCTGTATCACCTATATAGTGGAATATCACCAAATAAAAGCCTTTTCAAACCAATATTTAAAGAAGTTTTAGTAGTTTCCTTTAGTTTGAATAATTTTTCGTTAGTTGTAACAATTATGTAAACACTTATTTGAGCTATTATTTAAAATTGACATTTATGAAGAAAACACTTAAAAATTGTCAAAAAAACAATTAAAAAAAGTAAAAAAAATATGAAACTAAAAAGAAACACTAAAAAACTCTTCAAAAATAACTGACAGCCGTAAAAAAACAATAATCTAAGAAGATACGAACGTTCATGAAATATAATTGATATTTCAAAAACGTACCAATTTTTAAATAAACATTTAAAAGATCCTGAAAAACGTTTGTCAAATAAATATATACTAAGTGACATAGAAATCCAGTATAAATAATTTTATTTTCATAATATTTTGTACAATTATAAGGGAAAACATAGTAAACAAATAAACAAAATTTACCTTCGATTCAACGAACTTTATGAAGAAAAAACATTAATAATGTGACGATAAACACTTTCTTAGCACCTAGGTGAGCTTCTAATTAGGTGATGGATGTCCTTCTGTGGTACCTCATTCCATGCAATTACTAACGCATTTCGAAGTGCTTCTAGAGTTTAAGAAAGATGCTGCAAATTAAAGAGTCTTCGGACCATGATATCCCACATATACTCAATTCGAGATAAATCCGGTTACCTCAATGGCCAGGACAACAAATTTATTTCAGGGAGAGCATCATCCTGCTGAAAAGTTGGATTTGGTAATGTCTGAATATAGGGTAGCAGATGAGGTTTCAGAATTTTTTCGATGTACCGCACAGCGTTACATGTTGCCTCTATCAAAGATTAGAGGTGACCTAGAGCGAGCCATAAGCAATGGCATCTCACGCCATAAACCCAACAGGGTGATGAACATGCCTTTAGACAAAAAATGTGGATTTCTTCTTTCACCAGTTCGACTCTGGCCCGGCATTCCTAAACCGAATCTAGATTCATCACTAAACAGTGTTTAGTGAACACTATAGCATTCCATTCCTGGTCCCACGTCAATCGTTCTCTATACCACTCGAAACGATTTTGTCGATGCTCAGCTGTTAAAAGAAGCACCCAGTAGGGCCGGATTGAAAAAACGCCAAAAGTGCGAATTCGGCGGTAAACTGTTCGCATTTCAATCGGTCTTCCTTGCTCATCATACCACTGATTTACAATGGACGTGGTGGTGGAGAAATTATCTCTTAAAGCCAACAGTCTCAAACGCCTATTTGCATGCTCTGTAATTCTTCGGCGTGGTCCTATACCTCTAGCTCTTCGTGTCAGACCCTCTTGATCCCATGCCCGACAACATCTTACTATAATATTTGAACACCTAATTTCTCGGAAAAAAAGTCCAGCCTCTCTAAGACTAACGATCCGCCCTCTACCAAACTCAAAAAGTTGATGAAACTATGCACCCTAGGCAGATCCAGATCCAGATCCAAGCTTAAAAATAAATAAACAACTTAAATAAAAGCCGAAAACTTTATCTCATTCAGCTGAATCTTTACTCGTTTTTCTTTTCGCCAAAATAAGCCTAAATATAAAATGTTATAGAAATAAAATGATTTTAACTAGTTTTTAGGATTTCTCTGTCACTTAGTATAGTTGAAGCAACAATTCCTTGTAAGTTAAATCGCATTAAGTGCAATGTAACATATTTTTGTGATATTATTGTTTTTTAGACACGACACGAAATTATTACGTAATGACACATGAGACACGTATTTCGCTGTATCAAGCTCATCAGTAGAGCAATGCCCTTATTACGTGGAAAATTGAAAAACCCGTACGAGAATGAATCGAATTTAAATAAAATCGATGTATTGCCGCTGGAATTGTATTTTTGTACGCGTCTAAAAAACGACATCAGCACAAGGTAATAAACCCTGCTTTCGGCATTTTATGTGTATTAATTTAATTTCTTTGAACATTACTGCTATCTTACAAAAATTATGCAAGAACTAACAGCTATTAAGTCAAAAAGACTACTCCTAGTATTAAATTATGATCTACAGAAGGGCATGACAAGAAAAACAGCAGATTCAACAAAAAAACTACTACAATAATTACAATCGATTCACATAGAATTAAATGAAATTAAGAATACGGTTTAGACAATGATGGATTTATAACAATTGTGATTTATCACAACTATATTCTAAATAAAAAAATCAAGGAGAGTATGTGACAAAAATATTTTGAATATAAAATAAGTAGAATTGTGAAATGTCAATTGATAAATAAATAGTAGAAGGAAATAAAAGGCAGATCATCCGGAGTTAATGAAGGAGGCAACAATATCTGCTACAAAAGGAAGGGCAAATAGTGGGATAATAGTGAGTATAAAAGAGAGTATTAGAGAAGACAAGATGGAGTTCATGGGAAAGGTCTGGCTTGAATTAAATATCTGTAAATGTTGGAGTATTGTTGAATAATGAAATCTGGGCTGAAATACGAAAGGAAATGTATTATAGATAGAACGATAAAGGAATTAGTGAGGAATGTGTCGTTGGTTCGATGAAGAATATCGACATATAAAAAGAATTGAAAGAATGCATATGGTGAGGAGGCGAAAAGAAGCAAATGCAGTAAAAATAAAGTATACAGGCTCTGAAAAGAACTAGCGAAGATTTGAAAATATGTTGAAATGAATTAGATACGTGGAATATTCTGAAAAAGAAAAGAAAGAGACGGATAGAAGAGTCATTGCAAGAATGCACAAAAAGTGAAGAAACAGTGGACTTATATGGGGTATAAAAGGTGGTATGTTAATTACCCCTATTCCGTGACGTCTGAATACGAAACATTGATTTTATTGGGCGTCTTTAAACAAAACATAAAATATTTTATAAAACAACGAGAATGAAATCTCATTTTACTAGCGTGGTTTCCAAAATGTTGAAGGGAGGGTGTGTTGTTAAGTTTGTATGCGATAATTAGGGACGTATAGAAATCGCCACGTACATTGAATCCTCTCCGAGAAATCGGCACGTACTCTTAATCCTCCCCAAGAAATATGGTGTTTCCAAACAAATTCTTCTAGATTAATATAATCTCATTTTAAGAAGAAATGGTCACTTTTACATCGGACAAATTATTTTATGAGCAATTTTGTGAATGATTCCTTTATACCTGTACAAATTTAACACTTGTTTATCAAACACAGAAGTTATAATATAAATACAAATGTCATCGGATTTGAAAAGAAAAATATGAAAATATTGAAAATAAATGGGAGACGCATTAATTATTAGGAAAAATAATAATTTAACAGTGTATTGGCGTTTCAAAATGACACACCGGTAACCAGCCCCGTGAAAATGTGTGAAGTTCGTTTTCATCTGTACAATTAAATAAAATACATTTACATACCCTGATCTGGCAATTATCCCTATTTCTATGGAATAAAGCAATTAAACTATTAAAAAATATTAATTTGGCCCTTGTTTATGAAAAATCTTCTTGGGCGGCACGATGAGATAACTGTTAATCGACAATAATCTTAACATTATCCTGTTCTGCCTCGTCTGTGAGTATGCGTACTAGATATCCATCTCTATTAATTTCGTAAACTTCGTACGATTACTGCAGTGGCGATATACGGACATCGCCACTTGGGGGCGAATCCCGAAGGGTTATAGGCATTGTGTGGGGTGATTTCTAGTAACAACATATTGCCCAATTTGGAATTTTGTTTCTTGGTCAGGACGATCATAACGACGCGCAAAAATTGTAAAGGAATTTACATATGTCAAACTGGTCGTAACTTTAACATTAGATTAAAAGAACATCTTAAATCCTTCAGATTAAAAAATACAAATTCAACATTTGCTATGTACTCGAAATAATCCTTAGAAATTTTTTAAGCAAAGAGTAATCCAAAAATCCCTGTAATTAACGACCAGATAGACCTAGTATTTTCCTCTTTATTTCATTCTGTATAAATAAGTGTTTCATCGTAACATAATTTACATTAAGTTTGAAAATGATCAGTTAATCTGTTAACGGTGGAGGCTTCTACTTCGTTATACATAATTCTTCACAAATAAAAAACTTTTTTAACTTTGTTTGTATAACACGGACTTTATTACTATAGTCACTAAATAAAGTCCGTGTTATACAAACAAAGTTAAAAAAGTTTTTTATTTGTGATCAGTTAATGATCGAAACTCGAATTACTTAAAAATAATGTACACAATTTTGGAAAGCGTCATCGGCCTTTATGAGGACATCGTTTTACTTTCCTTCTCATAATATGACAGAAGAATAGTAGAAGTTAACAGTAAAATAAATATTATTATTAAATTACTATATTGAATTTCAAAATACGAATCAAATCACTTGTTTGATTAACTACTTCTCTGACTAAGTTAGATATACCTACAGTTATGTTAGTGACATTTAATAAACTACCTGCAACCTTATTGTACTTATTTTAAATAAAATATGTTACCTTATCATTTTTATTTTGTTTTCTTTAGTAAATTTGTTTAGTACATAAATAATTTATAGCATTAAACAACAGTTTGTAATTTTATGTAGTAGCATTTAAAATTTCATAATTGTCTGCTCAGTAACTCCGCGATGCAAAAAATTAAAATTAAGGCGGCAAAAACGAAACGTTTTTTTTATATCAAAAATAATTACGCCCTGATATGATTTGTTGATGGATGCCTTTTCTTAATTAAAAAGGAAAATACAATTAACTTAGCCGTCTTCGCGGCCTGTTGCATGCTCTGCATACCGAAGCAAACGCAGATTGCGCCGTAAAGTCTGTGACTTTAATTTCACTTTCTGAACGAAACAATTTGGTGGGTGGATGTAGGATGTCGAGTTAACTCAGTGTTTGTAAATGTATGTAAATTGCAGTGCGGAGCGTAATGATTTGTGAAAATAAATATAATTCGGGGTGCAGCGCCGTGTAAATAATGTATTCATATTATTAAGAGCTGTCTGTGGCCATTCTCGGCCTGAGGGCCGTAATTCACGGGGGCCCAATAAATCACGACGTTATGTACCATTAACTCATTTCAAGATTTATACGCGACGCCTTGAAACCGAATTTACCGAAGCACCCCGTTGCCCTATCCGACTGTGTATAGTCAGAGGCCTGTCGTGGGGCGGGGTGGTGTTGGTTGGGCCCATTTCATTTTCCTCTTTTACTCGCTCGTCGTAAAGTACAATATATGAAATATTAAAAAGGGCCGCGGAATCACAGTAATTTTCCATTTAGACAAGGCATTTGCACGGGCGAGTGGCCAGGTTAATGAAAAGGTGCAGTCACGTAGGAGAGGATTCCTCGGGACGGAACTGGAACGACACTGGACACTCACGACTGATTTATGCGTTTCCCGTCTTCTGTACATGTATAGATGAGAGGTGTGAGGGGAATATGAGGTTCTTCTACACCATTTGTCACTCATTTCTGAAATACATATATACAGGGTGAGATTTTTAGATTTTTAGATCTCGGAAGCTATAAGATACCCAAAAACGGTTAAATGGGGAAAGAAGTGCAGATTTACGAGATTAATAAAATTCAACTACACGCCGGTGGTGACGCATTCGGTTGCGGCCGAACTAGCGTTAGCGAGAATACAGCAACGTTAGTTCGGGTCAGCACTTGGATGGGTGACCGGTACCATTCACCATTGGGATACAATTAATGGTGCTTTAGAGTGCCGGGGGCAATCCTTTAAAGTAACAAGCTCATTTACACACACACACAAATACACAAACGACACATGGCGGAAGGACCACGTAGTCGATAGCCTAACACTACTACTACTAAAATTCCACTTTCAAAGTTTTCAAAAAAGTCAAGGGTACCTAGATGTTTAAAAAAAGTAAAAGTGTCATTTTTTCAAATAAATTTATCTCGGTTATTATAACAGAAAAAAAAACTATAAGACAAAGTAACTAAGAGAAATTTAATAATATAAATAAAATAATTAAAACAAAACTTACTTATCTACCTTTAATTTGAAACAATATAAACATAGATTATAATAAATGCTCAAATAAATCCCCATTCACCGCTTGGCAATAACCTAGCTAATAATAAAATTCACGCCTTAGATTGGCTATACATTTTAAATTATAACAAATAGGCAGAAATTATAGTTTTATAATTTTAAATATTTCGCTTTAAAATAATTGTGATGTGCTATAAATAGGTGATTTAAATTTTTTGTTTAACATCTATTGTATTTTTTTGCTAAAATAAAATAGGGAGAAAATAATTGCACATATTCTAAAAATACATTGCGTTTGTCACCGCACCACCCGGTATATGTCTCCTACATTCGTCATAAACCGAATCATTTCAATTTTTTCTTCTACGCTTGTTTATTTGTAATTGTTTTCTAGAAATGAAATAAAATGAATTCTGCAGAAAATAAATACTATCCAAATATTTTTTTGTCAGAGATACGCATGTGAGTCGACTCATTATCGTTTTATGATGAGTTTCCCAATTCCACTTCCATTTCGATTAATTGACGATGAATATCAATATGTGAAATCCGTTTTGCACTTAAAAAACGTATCACAGTGCGAATTTCGCATCTGGCGGTAACAGCGATGGGGAGCTCCATCTTCAGAGGCTGCTAGGCCGGCATTGAGCGATGTAGCGGCGGCAGATGTGGGAATAGAGAGAGGGAGATTTGACAGTGTAAGACAGTGTTTTACATTTCTTCCAGACGTCGCATTATTTCTCATGAGCATAGGGAACCTTACTTTACGAAATCCCCTCGTATTTCTCAGGAAATCCCATTTTCAACGATTTTTGCAAATTTTTAATTTTGTCGATAGCGTCGTCTGTCACGAATACAAAAAAGAATTCAGATAAAACTTTCTTATTTTTTACCGGAATATTCAAATCCTTTGAAAAAATGGAGGTTCCTATTTAACTTTTCTATTTCTCACCCCCTACCCCCTAGGGGGTTGACGGTAGTGGGTCGAGTTTCGTATCATTAGATGTCCCCCTCCGAGGCAAACAAATTTTAATTATATTTTTTTTTATGCAATGTGTAGTTTTCGAGATATTTCAATGTCTTCACTTAAATTAAATACCCTGTATATGCAGGGTGTCCCATTAATGTGGGGAAATGGCCGCATAAAATATCCAATCTTACTAAGAGACAAAAAGAGTTTTAAAATTAAATGGTCTTTCAAGTAGTATTTTTTAGTTTTTGTTGGATGTACCAATAAAAAAATATTTTAGTTTTTAGGAGGTGGTTCTACTGTTTTTTTATACTTCCTATCAATCAATAATGGCCATAATAACTGAAATGATGTATATCGACCATAATGTCATTATTAATAATAAATTTCATTCAAATCCCATAAAGCATTCAATTGTTATAAAAAAAGCAATAATTCCGGCTTAACCTTAAACTTTTGGACATAGTTATGTTGGGTTAAATCATCATATTTCGGATTTATATAAATATATGTTTTTAGAAGTTTTCGAGTTTTTTTTCTCGTGTTACTGAATTTGGTAAATCTCGACGTTTCGACGAAATCTTCAGGAGTTTTAAGTTATAAAGTTATGAAACGTCGATTTACCAAATCCAACAACACGAGGAGAAACCCGAAAACTTATATAAACAAATAACACTCGTGAAAACCTTAATTTCTTATTATTTTTAATTTTTTATTTCAAAAAATCCTCAATTTCTCAACTTTAGTTTGATGTATGGATATTTTTTTTTACAATTATATATTCATAAAAAAATATCCTTACGGATCAATAAAAAATATATTAGTTCATTTTACAGAAAGAAATACGATCAAACTAGTGTTGCTTTGATAACCTTGCTATTTTGTAACACGCAAATTACTTTTGTATCATTCAATGTCTGTCGAAGTATTAGCCAGAGAAGTAGTTGTTTCAAACGTGATTTGTTCTTGTAGTCTTAATAAGACTCATTTGTTGTAAATTTTACGAAAATATTTTCTTGTTTTTTTAGTGAATTTTCTACAACTTAAGGGACTTATACATTTTTATTAAAAAATATATAAATTACCTGCCGTTAACAATAACGATTATGTACAATTAGTGTATTGTCATATAATCAATCCTTTGCTTCTATTGATATGAATATTCTCGCTTTATTGCGTCACAAATATATTTATGCTTAGCTTAGCACTTACTTTGCTTAGTTTGTAAGAGTTATATTATAAATACCCCGTATTCCATTATTATAATTAATTGTATAGTTAGAGTCCGTACTCTTACATGTCCGTCGTATAAATAAATTGTTTTTAAAAATTCTGAAGTGAGTCCACGAACGTAACTGGCGCAGTAGGTAGAATTGGTTGAAGTGCCACTGAGCGGACATCATTGGTCACTTTTCGTCTCTGCGAATTTGCCAACCTCAAAATCCACAACTTGGACCTCGAAGACATTGCAACTTTGTCAAACTTCAGGAAACCAAACCCAGGGTCGTGTCCATTCGTCCACTTCACAAGACAATCGCAATCTCCATGGGCCGGATTTTTCTCCTGTAAGTGCATTTATTTTTTAGAGTTGGTAAACATTTTATGTGTCGTGTTACTGAAGGGTTTGGTAAACTAGGTATTCAATTCAACACTGCATCGCGCAGAAATTCAAGAAATTAAAAAATTGATAAACAATTGAAACCTGAATATCTTGCCATGATTCCTGATTTCTACGGGAATCCCGAAGTGCTTGCTAGATTCATAGACGTTTGCGAAATACTTGTCACACATTTTTATAACCTGGATGATCCAAACGATTTTCAAAACAAGTAATTAACGTCTACTTTATTGTCAAAAATTAAATGTGACGCCACTAAAAATATTTCCTCCTCAGTAATCGTACATGGAACGATTTAAAAACCGCGTTACGTAATACTTATGCAGATAAACGCGATCATCTTAGCCTAAACGCATAAATTACAAATCTTAAACAGTCACCGATTATCCTTTTGATTTTTATAACAGGCTAAATGATTTATTAAATTTACAAATATCTTACGCGACAAATCAGATTGATCACAATTTAAAAATATTCCATTTAATAGAATGTTTAATGACAATGCTTTACGTGTTTTCCTAAAAGGTTCAAAGTAACCTTACGGTAGTCAGATGAGGTTCAAAAACACCGCCGACCCCCACATTGCGCTTAACATGCTTACAAACGATTTTCAGCATGAATTTTCTTTGCAACCGTCGCACAAGTCTGATAAAATTCCGCGCCTTGTCAATCAAAACAATACCCCGCTAATTCCTCCGCACACTTATCGGCCGCCCACACATAAGCCGTCTTATACTAATTATCATGCGAAAAATAAATTCGCTCCTAGGCAAAATTACAATTCAAACTTCAATCGGAGACAAGAAACCCCGATGTCTACCTTGACGATCAATCCAAATAATAATCGAAAATTAAATTATACCGTGCAAGAATTATATAAGACATTTATTCAGAACCGAATCTTCAAAAAATTTAATATTCCATATTTTAGAATTCCACTCGGAAATAAGCTTTAATTACTTAAACAAGTTTAACGAACTCCAGTATACGAAGTGCATAGTACTGCCTGGTAGATCGGAAACAGTAATAGAAATAGATATTAAAAACGTCAAAAATGGCGATATAATAATTCCATTCACACATTATGGTTCAAACATTGAGACACCACAGTGTGCCTCCAAATGTAAAAAGGCGTTAGTTGTTGATAAGAATGAGAAATGTAGCCTGTAAGACGATATTATTATTTTCAGTACGAGTCTACAAGAACATATTTCTAGATTGCGTGAGGTATTTCAACGCCTACGTAAATCAAATTTCAAAATTCAACTTGATAAATCAGAGTTTTTACGTAAAGAAGTCTCTTACTTGGGAAACATTGTAACTCCGGACGGTGTTCAACCCAACCCAGACCAGATTAAAGCGATCCAAAATTATCCCATTCCGAAAAACACCAAACAGATAAAAGGATTCCTAGGACTTCTCGGGTATTATTGAAAATTTATCAAAGACTTTGCCAAATTAACTAAACCTATTATAAAACTTGTTCTTGTTTCAATCTATGTAAAGGTAACATAGGTTCATATTTACTAGTCGCCTACTCTAGGCGTACACTTAATGATTCAGAAGAAATTTATTCAACAATCGAAAAAGAACTCATCGCTGCCGCTTAGGCAGTTAAATACTTTCGACCTTACTTATTTGGTCGTCAATTCCAAATTGTCTGTGACCATTAGCCCCTACAGTGGCTAATCCTTAAAAGAACCTAACTCTAAATTAACTAGAATATGATTATACTATTGTTTATAAAACGGGTGCTATTAATAAAAATGCCGATGCTCTATCAAGAATTGAACTCAACCACATAACAGACCATACTTTCAAATTTTACGTTGACTATTCCACTCCTATTGCATGTAGCCAATGAAAATGAGGCATGTGATATTTTTTAGCCAATCACGTCAATTTATAAGTGAATAAACACCAAGTTGCTGTTTATTCACCTGAATAACCTGAAGTTAGCTATTTCCCGACAAATGAATTGAATTAGCCTTGATAAAAAAGCGAAAAACGTTGTTTCTACGTAGTAGGTTATAAAATCAAAAGGTTTGGTAACACTTCATCAAATCTGCGCCGATAAAAACTACCAGTTGTTAGCAAAACTTTCATGGAAACTCTTGCCGCGATTATGATGACTGGGCGTATAATATAAAGAAGGTAAATGCAAATGATTATAAGGGAGGTGTTATTTAATCAATGTCGAATTTTTCGACCAAAATACTGCAGGAGATATATCATAAAAATTTTAATATAAACATTGAACCATTCACCGATATTCGTTTCAAGTCGTGGAATAGTCTTTCCAAATACCATTCGTGATAACAATTAAATCGGAATAAATTTTGTTTTTAGCGCATTCAAGTTTGTTGCTTAATCGCGATTTTTATTCGAGCAACTGATAGAAAAAATCACTCGCCTGGCGGCTCGTGATTTTTTCGTGACGCTCTCATTAAAATCGCTAAGCAACAAACTTTCATGCAAAAACAAAATTTATTCGAGTAAATTGCCATCACTTATGGTATTACTTGTGATAATTTTGACGTGTCACTTTTGACAATAATAATGTAATTGATGATGATAATCAATCAATAATTGCGGAAATTGGTGAACAAGACAACCTAAATGATTTTCTAGATGAATTAGTAAATGATTGTGAAACGGTTCACTCAAATCTTGAAAAAACTCTTGCCACCATCCCAATTTTAGAAAAACTTGTAAATATTGGTGATAATCAAATAATAATTAGTGAACGCATTCATGTTCAAGTTTCCAAGAATAACTTTGAGAAACATGTGTTAGATTTTATTAAAGAATATATCGCTCCAAGGGTAAAGTATCACCTATATTTCGATAGCGATGTAGATGTTTACAGTTAACCCTTCATTCATGCACCATCTTTCTACAGTCTTTAGTGCCCTTTGCATCAAGTTTGGTACAGCGGTCCCAAACTTCCCGCTTTCTAGAATGGTTAGGTCATCTGCATCCCCTAGTGCATATATGTACTACCTTTCAAGTAGTAGCAGGTTCTTCATGATGAGGCATCACAGGAGCGGCGAAAGAACACTTGCCAGCGACTAACACTTCTGCTGTTTCTCCATATAGAGTAGTTGTTATAGTCCGGCTTCTGAGCACCTTGTTTGCCCATTGTCGGACTTGCGGGTTAATTCCTCTTTTCTCCACTCAACGTCACCTGGTTTGATTATCGTTTTTGCTGTTTCCCAGTCCTGTTTTGGAGCCCCTGTGTTGGGCTCGCCTGGGTCCTTGAAAACAGGATGGTCAAGTATTGCAGAACCCGGGAAGTGCGTCTGTAGTAATACTTTTACTGAGTCTGTGTACTTTCCATATTTGGTCTGCAGTGAGCCAATGTTCCCAGCATGATCTTCGCTGAGCGTCTTGAGTAGACGGGAGCTTGTGGGTTCACTTTCCCCACAGAATTTTTACCAAGAGTTTCTCTTGGCTTTTTGATTGCATTGTTATATGCCGTCAAGATACTTGCTCCACTATGTGATCCTGGTTCAAATAGGTAGGTTTGGTATTTCTTGGGTACCTTGCTTCAAAAGCAGTATTGATGGAGTCCGTGACGCTTTGCACCATGAACTCTAACTCATGCATTGTTCTCACTACTGTTGGACAGCATCCGATTCGGCTGGCTAATACCTCTTTGTATAGGTCCCAATCAGTTCTCCTCGGGTTTCTGTATTGGATTTTCGAAGTTTCTTTTGATTAGATATCGAATCGTATATATCGATAATCTGAGAGTGATGGTTCGTCAGATACATGCCAATGTTTTACCATTTCACTTGCTTTTACGAACGTGGTTACATTTCCAATATTTGCTATTTCAATGTTATTCTTTAAGATAAAATCTAATAGTTTTCAATCCAAGAGGTGTCTTGGATTGATTTCCGTGCTCTCCCATATAATGTGGTGTGCATTGGCATTGCATCCAAGGATTCAGCGGTATTCCCTTGTGGCTCCCGCTATGTATCAGCCGCCTGAACCTCGTCTGACGGCGGTGGTCCTGGTTGGTCGTAGGGAAGGTAACCGGATCCAAGTATAAACTCCCTCCGCGATCCCCTTTGCACTACTTCCAACCGTGCTGCCACTAAATCTTTGGATCAATAGTGCCCATAATGGCATTAAATTCAGTTCATATTTTACTATTATACATGTGCGTGGGTTACACATAGGTTCGGCGATAATCAGTCGCCTGCCCTGTAAGTTTAACCACTTTACTATTCGCTTATGAAGCTATGGTTTTTATACAAGTACAATGTCATTATTTTCGCTTAGGATATATACACTGAGGGCAGCAGATTCCGCCCTACAGTGTTGTATATTAATTTGTAGTAATTTAAACATTACTACCCTTAGGCGATTCGGGCAACGGACTGTCATCCATTACTCCCTCTCCGGGCACTGTAGTGCTGCTTCTTCTTCGGTCTCCTTAGGTTTCGCGGCGGATTTTGCCGCCAGCACCATGAGAGTGATAGTTGAAAGGCAGAAGTGCAACTTATTCCTTTCGCTCACTTTTCCCCAAGAGACCTTGCTCAAGTTGTTCTGCACCGATATTCTTTTGAAGAAGGTGGTTGCCTCTATTGGTGGTTCTGAAGCCCACGTTAATACTCTTCTAGGTTCCGGTAGGTTCTCTTTCGCTCCCCAGAAGATTCTTCTCTTTAATAATAATAATGTTTATTAACGGAAGCCATTTAAAATACAATTGCTGATTAAAATAACAATTTCAATATAAATAATTAAAATAGTTTAAATAACAATTACAATATAAATAATTTAAATAGTTAAAATAACAACTGCAATATAAATAATTAAAATAACTAAAAACTACTGTACAACAAAAACGAACATAACGATTTAATTGTAGTAATTGACGCAAACTACTTATCGAGTCCGCAAAAATGTTAAAACGAGTGACTGTGTTGGCGTGCCTTAAAACCCTCGTTGCAGCCAATAGCAGGGCACAATCCGTCCTCAGTATCCGAAAGTATCCCTTTCGGATACTTAATGTAGTAGTATCACGCAGACGACGAGATGGTACATGAATTCCTATTAAATTGAACAGGTCAGGACAATCTATAATATTTTGAACAATTTTATATACAAGTAAAACATCAGAATTAAAACGTCTAGAAACAAGACATGTAATGTTAAAAATGGACAAACAATTTTGGTAACCGAAGACTATGTTACACTTGTATAGTAAATAGATCACATGTTTTTTCTGAACCTTCTCGATCTTCTCTTTATCAACCCTGGTATATGGGGACCAAACACTGGAACAATATTCAAGTTGTGGACGAACAGGTCTATTATAAAGCAGGATCAAAGTGCGATAGTCGCGAAATTCCTTCCCATTTCGTTTAAGAAAACCTATAGGATAGGATTTGGCCCCAATGTTAGAAATATGAGTATTAAACAATAAATAAAAAAGGTCTTTAATACAATCTACTCGTGATAGAATTTCGCTGAAAAGGGAGTACGCATAACTCACAGAAGATACACGTTTTAAAAAAGTGATCACCCTGCATTTAGTAAGATTAAGTGCAAGCTTATTCTTATTACACCATTCACCGAATGAGTGTAAATCAGTCTGGAGTAACTCAGCATCTTCCATTTTTTTTCAAAAAGATTTTCATGTCGTCAGCAAACAACAAACATTGTGCTTTCGTGAAACAACTTACCACATCATTTATGAATATGTTAAAGAGGAGTGGTTCTCGATGTGATTCTTGAGGAACACCAGAAGATACCACTATTTGACGAGACACACAGTTACTAATTTTAACATATTGAAGCCTGTTAGTTAAATTTGATTTTACCCAGTCTAAGAGGGTACCATCAATGCCAAAGCGACTTAGTTTGTCAAGTAAAATCACATTTTATCAAAGGCTTTTGAGAAGTCAGTGTAGATAGAATCTACCTGACACCTCTCCACAAAAGCATCATGATATAAGACTCGTAAAGTAAAAGATTCGTCGAAGTCGATTTACGTTTTCGGAAACCGTGTTGATACATAGAGATTGGAGATTCGCAAGAGGCTGTTAGATGAATGGTAAGCAATTTTTCAAATATCTTAGGTACCACAGATAATAATGATATTGGCCTATAATTTTCAATATATTTTTGGTATCTTCCAACAATTGGGAAAAGTCACCGTAGAAAGAGATAGGTTATACCGAAGCCACAAAGTGCAAATGCACAGTTCTTAAGGAAACATGCAGATAGACCATCAGGTCCAGGGCAGTTATTTGTCTTTAATGAAAGAAGTTTACTCAACACATCAAAAATATTTAAAACTGGTGGTTTATACTCATTAATAATGGTGTTCGAAACAAAAGTATAGGGAAACATTTCATAAGAAAAATAAAATAACATAAAAATTCATTATTAACAATTTGCACCTTAATAAAGTAAGCTATATGCTGTATTAAAAGTTGATTACTTAAAAGAAGATAACAATAGACTAAAATAAAAAATGGTGATGTGGCCATCATAATACTTTCCCTATATTTTTCTTAAAAACTATGCGGTTTACGCAAAAATGCTATTTTTAGTAATTTGTTCAATTTTTAATTCTCTGCATTTAATTGTTATATAAATTTTATGTAACTCCTATAGTTTATTAGCAATTGTCAAAAAATGTCAAAATTTTCAATTTTTATTTTTTTTCTCGAAAGAATTTTACAAAAAATATGTTTTTATAAAACTTGTTCATTTTCTCATTTGTTTGAAAAGTTTTGTAATATTTTTCATATTTAGAAAAAAATCGCTAGAAAACAAAAAACGCCTCGAGTAAACATCCACTTCCGGTTTATGAAGCTTCACCAAAAGCTTTTCAGTTCCAGTTTTTAACGATAAAATCCTAAGTTTAATGTTTCATCTCAATCGGTTCATTCGCTTTTAGATACAGCGCCCACGGACAGACAGACACACACACACACAGACACAAACAATTTTTTTTCAGAAATTAGTGTACCTCAAAACGGATATTTCCGCAAAAAAAAATTTCAAAAAAAAATCACGAAAACAATACTTCCCCTATATACCGTGTGTCCCGTTTGAAGACGCATCATAGGGAATTCCCATGTAAAATTTTCAATTGCAGTTTGTATCTCTATTATTGAACGAAAATTATCAAAATAAAATTAGAATGATTCCTTTATCTTTTAAGATTATTTTGGAGGTTTTATTTTTGTTTCATCTTTACTTTTAGTCAAAATATACCTTAAAATGTGTAAGCAAATATTTGATAATAAGATCCTCATAATAGTAGTTGCTGTGAAAAGTCAGTGCTTGTCATCTAAATTCTATAACCCACAAATAAATAACTAAATTTTAAATGTGTGCTTACAACACAGAAGGAAAAGTTCAGTGCTTTGAAAAGTCAGTGTATAACATCTAAAATTACAGATGGCGAGTTCAAAGGCACAAATTCATTATTCTTGTTGAAACGAGTTAACTCAAAGGTACAATTTCCCGAAACAGAATAAAACTCTTTTTAGTATTTCTCATTTATTTTCTACAAAATTTCAAAACTGCATCCAGTTAAATTATAATTATTATACTATTCCAAATTTAGAAAGAATGCTTTTGTAAAGAATAAACATAAAGTGAAACCGATAAATACTTTAATTTGCTTTCAATAAAAATAAAACATACACAAAGTTTTTGTGGATATTCACTTCTTGATGTTACAATACGAAAAATGTTTTGAGACCATTGACGATTATTTTGTTCCTTATTATTAGACACCAAATAGAAAGTACATTCATCTGTAAAACACACACTATTTGGAAATCTCTTATTCTCGTTACACTTTTCCACAATAATTTAACAAAATTTAGATCTTGAATCAGGATCCACTGCTCAGTTCTTTATGATTTGTCTTTTATGGGGTCGGTAAATATAAGCTTACACTTTTTGTTAGATGTACTGTTATCCTTGCAACACATTTGTTACAGTTTCTTCAGATTTCCTCCCTTTATTCCTAACAATATGTTCGTCGTTTATACAACCATTATCCTGGACAGGTTTCAAAATTTATACTAAATAAGTCGCAAATGTCTGCCAAAACTCAATTTATTGATCTTAACTTTTTCTTTTGTGGTGTAAGCACCTATTTTGAATTGAATTATGTGTTTGTGGCTTAATCAATTTAGATGACAAACACTGACATTTCATAGCAACTACTATTTTGAGGATTTTTTTATCGAAAATTTCTTCACACTTCTTAAGCTATATTTCGCTTAAAACTAAAGATGAAACAAAAATAAAACCTCCAAAATAATCTTAATAGGTAAAGGAATCATTCTAATTTTATTTTGATAATTTTCGTTCAATAATAGAGATACAAACTGCAATTGAAAATTTTACATGGGAATTCCCTATGATGCGTCTTCAAACGGGACACACGGTATACTTCGTATGTAGGGAAAGTAAAAACAACAAATTCCATAACCTACAATCACAGGATAAACAACAATACTAAGATTTTATTCAAGCGAGAAGAAAAATAATTTCTCACTTAATCCGTGGTAAAATATGTTTTAATTATTTTAATTGATTGTTTCGATTATTGGTCATTCTTAAGGAGATATCTTCCTTGACAATAAGAAAAAAATACAGAAAAATGATCTAGTTCACCCCTTAGTTTTCTTCTAGCGGTAATCTTTGTGGAAAATAAAAGAAGCTATAGTAACAAGAAACCGATGTTTCAGAACAAGGTGAATTGCTAATCTATGGTAAGTTAACAAGGGTCATCTTGTAACCCTTCGAACGATTTATCGCAGAATTAGAACTTTCGACTTGCAATCCTATCGACATTTTGTGTTACCACTAACGGCTCAGCATCGACGTTAATGTTTGGAGATAATAATTATAATAAATGCTTTATTCACTTTGCCACAACACACATGCTGTACATCGAAAAAATATTAATGTTTACATGATGTGGGTGTGAACGTCAATATACAATAAATATAGATTTTGAATATATAGAAGCAAAATAAAATTTACACATAATAAAACTATGTCATTACAAGGATAAAAAATACACACAAAAAATGAGGTAAACAACACAAAAACAAGTTAAAAACGTGGCTATTGTTCGAAAAATTCCGCTATGGAATAAAAGCAATTATCTATGAGAAAATTTTTAAAACTATGTTTAAACTGTTTGCAATTTAGGGTTTTGAAAGCATCCGGGATTTTATTATAAATTATACTGCAGGAGTAGCCAGGTGATTTTTCGAAAATTGTACTTTGATGTTTAGGCAATCTTATATTTAGCTCACTAAATTATTTCTAGAACACCAAGTTGTTAATTGATTATTGTTCTGCTCTTTTTTTCAATTAGTTCATGCTCCGAGGATGCGTTGACTATTATGGAAGTGTCATCGGCGTACTTAATCACATAGCCACTTGTTATGCTTTCTTGAATGTCAATAAATAAAATAAATAACAAAGGTCCGAGAGTTGATCCTTGCACTACCCCTTTCGTAATATTATATTCACTGGAATCACACTTATTTACACGCACGTATAACTGTCTGTTAGTTAAAAACGATACTATTATATTTAGAGCAGTTCCACGAGTGCCTAATGCAAATAGATTTTCTTGTACCAGCTTTACGTCCATTGTGTCGAAGGCCCGCGTAAAGTCGTAGAATAACCCAACAACTAATCTTTTCGAGTCGATTTGTTTGGTGATTACTTCTATTAGTTTTATTGTCGCTGTTTCTGTTGGCTTCTTCTGTCTGAATCCATGCAGGTTTTCTCCAATCAATTTATATTTATTAATAAATTCCCAGAGCCTATTGGCGATTGCTGTTTCCTTAACTTCTTAACCTCTTGGGTAATCCACAACTTTTTAGAATGTTTTTTATTTGTTTCTAATAATTGGACAAGATTTTTTGAAAATGTGAATAAATTCTTCGTGAAAATCCGAATATGATGTATTTATATCCATACAAGATAGTTTTTCCCAATTAATAGTTTGTAAATGGTTTTTCATTTCATTTAACTTTCATATTTTAATTTGTATGGAAAATACATAATCATTTGATTTAGTTGAAATGTTTGGCATTTCACATGTGAGAGTCATAATTTGTTCATAATGATCGGAAAGATTGAAGTCAATATTTACACATTCATGTTCCATATTCGCAACTAAATAATCAATTTGCGACGATGATGTATCCGTTTCTGTTTCTACAATTCTAGTCGGTTCCAACAAGTTATTTATAATCCCAAACTGTGAAAATAGGTCTATTAATATGTTCTTGCTTATTGTATCTTTTAAAAGATCTATATTCA
This sequence comes from Ontholestes murinus, assembly GCA_963969525.1. NCBI lineage: Eukaryota > Metazoa > Arthropoda > Insecta > Coleoptera > Staphylinidae > Ontholestes > Ontholestes murinus. The sequence continues at coordinate 21,796,694 of OZ018397.1, read as the reverse complement.
AATCACCACATAGTATAATATATTTGTGTTTAATTTGGGCCTCTTGTATCATTTCAAATATATTAATGAAGAATTTTTTCATATCGCCACTTGGAGGCCGATAAATTGATATTAAACATATACTATAATCTTGCAAATCTTTATCAATTCCTATCTTTTAACGTGTGTGCCAAGTTTGGCTAAAACATTACTACTTCTTATTGATGTTACGTTAACTCTATCCACTCTTTAATTACCTTCACGGTAGAAACGGAGACTAACGATAAAATACATTCGCTAAATTTGTGCATTAATACATCGAATAACATTCTATGATTTGATATCTTTAGAAAACCCACTTTTAATATCACCATAATTCCAAATAACTCCCTTTTAAACCGCCATTTAACTTTTAAATTAATTGAGCTACCTTTAAGCATCATTTGACAAAGAAATTAACATAATTAAAGATATGGCATTAAATAACACTGGCCTGCAAAGATTTTCTGTCATAAGATAATTTAATGAAGATAAGTCGTGTCAAATTCCCTAATAACGGAAATGTTATTAGTTTTGCGTTATAACGTACAGATTTTGCACAATTCTATTTTTTATATATTTCCTTACCGTGCTCCTTGTATATTTAGTATTGCATTAACCTTGTGTCTGAGACCGTGTTTCGAGGTAAAATAAGTTTCTGTGTGTATAACAATAACAAGTTCGTCTAGAAGCTGAGTGAACAATTTTTGTTATATCTGTGGATGCTATGTAATAAAGCAGCAGAAGAGGAACATTACTCAGTTGCTTAAGAGTTTGTATCTGGCGTATTTTAAAATGAGATTGGGAGATCAGGACAAAAATTTTGTTCCCTACGTAGTGTATAAATCTTGTTCCGAAAGTTTAAGACAGTGGTATAAGAGGAACTGCTCAACTTTGCCTTTTGGCGATCCTATGGTTTGCAAAGAACAAAAAAAATAATTATAATGATGATTATTTTTGTATGCGAAAAATTTTGGGGTTTAATAAGCAAAACAAAGGTGCCAAAATCTTCCATCAGCAATTAGATCTAAAGTAATGGGCCAGATATTCCAATCCAACACCACCAACAATATTACAAGAGAGTAGTACCAGGTCTCTTTCCACCTCAAGCACAGAAGATGATTTCAATTTGTCCCCAGAATCACAAGATAACAATCCGCGACCTTTAAATCAATCAAAATTAAACGATTTGGTATACGATTTTGGCCTTACAAAAGAAAAAATGAACTTTTATGATCTAGATTGAAAGAAGACAATCTTTTAACTCCCGATAGAACTTTCTATTGGTATATATATATATATATATATATATATATATATATATATATATATATATATATATATATATATATCGTGAGGAAGAATTTAAAAAGTATTTCGTAATGAAGGCGGAGTAGTGTACTGTTGTGATATCCCTGGCGTGATCGCCTAGGAACAGTTTATGAATCCACAGATGGGCGTTTATTTATTGATTTTAGCAAAAGGCGTTCTTCTGCGTAATGGGAATAATTAGCTTCAGTTTCAGTAGTTCATTCAGTGCACATGAAAAAGTAAGATATAATGAACACAAAGAATGTAATAAATTGCCCATTAGTCGATGGCAATGGTGAAGTAATGCGATTTTGATGGCCCACAGATGAAGGATGTTTATTTAAAAAACTGCATATCTGACATGGAACTTTAAGCTTGGGAAACATACAAGGACGACATAGAGAAGTTTCTGGCTAATGTTAAAGATGATCAATATGAGGAAATTCTAAAAACTATGCTAAAAAAGTTCAGAGCACTGGGTTATTATATGAGCTTGAAGTTACACTACTTCCACTCTCATCTTGAACATTTCCGGGAAATTTAGGAGTACTTAGTGAAGAATACGGTGAGAGATTCCATCAAGAGATAAAAGAGATGATATCAGGGTCTGGGATATCTACGTGATGGCCAACTACTGTTGGTCTTTGGTGGGAGAAATTCCTTGCCAGGATCACACACGCCAATCAACTCAGCGTTAGATATAGATTAAAACTTATAAAATCAACATTCATGATTTATTTTCTCAAAACACCTATAATATTAGAAAGGATGTACTTCTAGTAATCCATTATGCGGACAAAACTGTAAAATGGATTGTCTGGAAGAGTTGAAATTCATAATGCCAAAATTAATCCAATTTTTTTGGTCCTTGATCACATTCTCTCCAAAGCTTTATAAATAAACCTTGTCCGTATGTTAGCTACTTTAAGTTTGATAATAACCAGTTTATTGTCGAAACTGTTTTCATTACAATGGAAATAATAAAAAGTTTTCTAAAGTGTTTTCTCAAACCCTTACTGCGAAAACACTATGTATGTATCATTGAAGATATGGTAATGCATATATAGATGACTTATGATTCTAGCAAGACGGCGCTATGAATATAAACCCAATAACGCATATTGTGCGTGAATCATATAAGGGAATAGTTATCTTTAATTGTTACTATTTGGCCACAAAGATGGTATGAACTGACCCCACATGATTTTTTCTAACGCCACAGATCTATGCCAATAAACGGCGCGAACGATTGATTCGCTCAAAGCCGACATAACCCATTAAAAATTGGACCTCTCGAATCCATTCTATTGTGCGAATCTGCGACGTATATTTGAACGATGTAATATCCCACGTATAATAGTATATATGGACCTTTCAAGCATAAATGAGTTTCGTTAATGCCTCACACGCAATTTTTTCTATTTCATCAACTAGCTCTTATTGAAAAATTGGTTAAACAATTAATTTTTCCAGTTAAACTTCATTACCAAAAAAAATTTAATGAAATATTAATATATTTTAATATTGATTACCCTTAACAAGAACAGACAAGTTAATAGTTGCTATTTTTGTGAATATTAACTTACAGAAGGTTCTACAAAATATAATTTCAGATACTTTATTATTAACATATCGATTAATTACTGTAACAATTTAATTAGAGGTTAATCAATGCTTATAAAAAGTGGATTTAATTAATTAATTAAAAATTAATCGTTGCAACATGGTAATAATAACGAATAAAGGGAAGCAGTTGTCGGCGATATATACATCCACTCGACGGACAGCGCCGATGAAAGAGACGGAAGAAATCGGAGGCGTCGCGACGACCGACGTAAACGCACGCGGTCGTTCGGGCGCTCAGTTTCGCGCCGCCCGCCAAACCGGTCACGATCCCGTGCCTGCGGACGACCAGTTTTCCGACGTGCACGATTACTTGTAAACAATGTTCGCGGACCCAAATTAATTACTCACACCAAAGCAGGATTAAGTAAGTAATTAATTACGCTGAAAAATGCTGACTTTTTTCACTGGAAATTCCGGCCGGGCGGGGATTTGGTTCTTAAAAATTAATTTGCATCAGAGCAAAAATTAGTCAATGTTACGAAGTTTAATTAAAACAGAAAAAAATGAGTAATTTCTTTATTAAATAAATTATGTTATAAACAGATTAATTAATAACTACGACGTAATTCAGTTTAATTAAATACCTTATATTTTTTAATACGTCAAATTAAACAATTCTCATTTTAAAAAATGTGTGTTAAAGTTATAAATTTAATATTTAAATATTTATTCTACTTCATTGTAAAATTAATTATATTATAATGATGTATATCAAGATATGCAAAATCTCTGAAAAAAATATGTTCTATTTGCACACAATTCGTTTGGAATATTGGGATATGTTTCATTAAGCTAATAATTAGTCGTTTATAATTGTTATTATTATTATAATATTATGTGCACATATAGATAGAGATAAAAATTGAAATTAAAAATAGTGTTACATTAATAATACGACAACAATTACTATGCTTCTCTTCTTCTATTTTTCATTTGCTATCTTCTTCAGCCCGTCCACATATATTTTAATGTATATTCGATAGGAAATATTGTTATAAGGTTTAATAATGAATCATAAATTAAATTAGTTGTGTAAATTTATTATCAAGAATCACAAGACAAAAATAAATAAAATCAATTGTTATATATTTAGTAGATGCAACTTATTATTAATAATAGTCAAATAACTTTTAAGCAATATTACGTTAAGAGATTAATATTTAACAACTGCAATGTTACTGCTAAGCTATTAATGAATTAATCGGAAACCGATTAGTTTTTACAAAGCAATTTATTTCCCAAATTAAATAACTAAATTACAGTAATAATTAATAGTTCAACTAGTATGAACAATTAATAACATAATGTGTGCCTAGTAATTAATTAATTGAATGTAGTGAATGAATGCAAAGTGTCATATTCATAATAAACTAAAACTACAAGCTAGGCATTTCGACATCTGGCATATAAATACGAAGTACAAAGTTTATTATGCTTATTATATAAATGAAATTCATTATAATAAAATAAAATAAAATAGTTAAATAACTATTTTTAAAGTTACTAGTTATAGTTATCTATAAAATAAGTCACACTCATTAGGCTAAATGATGAAGCCGTCTTTGAGGTCCTGGTTTTCGTCTTTTTCCAAGTGGTCCGTATTCTTTCATTTGCACTGAAAACAGCGAGGAACTTATTGGTATGTAGCCTGTTCTCTAAATCGTTTCTTTGAATTTCCAGTTTTGTTAATTTACATTTTCTGGTGCTTCCATCGATGAGTCTCACAATTTGCATTATATTTTAATACAAAATCGTCGATAAATTAAAGTTATTTTTCATTTTCCAAGCACATATATCTGAGAGGCAATTTTGAATTAATTTTTTATTTTCGTGTTACATCCGGAATTATAGTTACATATTTCGATTCAAATTTTAAAAGTACACAAGAGGATGTTAGTAAGGGATAGAAATATTTTCAACTCTTTAATTTTGCAAAAATCCAAAATATTTTCTGATTTTAATTAATAATTCATAATAATAAAATATATAAGTCCTTTACGTTGTAGATAATTCACTAATAAATAGAAAAAACACGAAAATATATTCTTAAAATCTACAAAAGTGATTTGTTCTTGTAGTCTTAATAAGACTCATTTGTTGTAGATTTTACGAATATATTTTCGTGTTTTTTCTATTTAATAATTCATAATGTTTATTGATGTTAGTCTTACATAGGTCGGAGAGGTAGTTAATCAAATACATAAATAAAGTACATACTTACAGTAACTATAATAGATCAGTATCAGCACTTAAAAAATAAAAATAAAACAAATATAAAAATATATAACTAATATATACTTAAAATATTTGAAACATAATAAAGTTAAAACCATTAGTGGGTCAAAAGAATAAAAACGCAAATCAAAAGCAATAAAAGACAATTGAAGTAAAAAGGTTAAAATTAAATTTCAGTATTGAATTTTAAGAATTCATCCGTTGAAAAATACGTATTGGGTATTAAAAAAGGTTTGTAGTATTTGATTAAATTGTTTAAGTGGAGTTGCTTCTGTTAATTTGTTAAAAATTTGATGTCAAGATACTTAACACCTGTTTGGGATTTTGTTAGCCTTAATTTCGTAAGGCATAAATTGTTTTTATTTCAGGTTTGGTACTCATGATTGTCATGTATGGGGTAATTTTGAATATTTATCTTTACATAGCATAAACATTCTAGTATATACAGGGTGAGTTTTTTTCGATGTTCTCTATGGGGATCTCGGAAACTATAAGAAATAGAGAAACGGTTAAATGGGGAAAGAAGTGTAGATTTACGAGACGAATAAAATTCCACTTTCAAAGTTTTCAAAAAAGTCAAGGGTAACTAGATATTTTGAAAAAAGTAAAAAGTGTCAATTTTTTCAAATCAATATATCTCGGTTATTATAACAGATAGAAAAAAACTGTATAGGACAAAGTTGTAGATAATTTTATGTAGATTAATAAAAAATAATCAAAAAATTTTATCGCCATTATTTTCCGAGATATGATGCAAACTTACATTTTTTTAAATGGAAACCATAGTTGGCTATGGCCTCATTCAAAAGGTAATTTTTTTCTCTTTAATCAAATATGACATACGACATAGTTATTTCTAAAAATAAGTGAATTATAGTCATTTTAAATTTTATTATAAATAAAAAATGGGTAGCCATGAAAAAGGTGAAAGTAAAACAATTGCAGTTGTTTACAATAATACCAATGTTGTAATTATTAGTTCTACAAAGTTAAATAAAAATGAAAAACCAGCATAAGATAATAATTTTGTAATTATCAAATGGCCTTCTGTATGTGGTATAAACCCATTTATCAAGAGGATAATACGTTTCTTACAAAAATATTATGAACAGATGAATCGCAATTCACTAATTGTGGTATTTTTAATCGCCACAATAAACATAGATAAATTTAAGAGAATCCACGAGAAGTTTCACAGAGAAAACTACAAATTAAATTTGGGTTTAATCCATGGTGTGTTTGGATTAATAATTTTCGGTCCATATATTTTTGAAAGCTCACTAAGTGAAACTGATTACTTTCATTTTCTTCAGAAAACATATGAAGATACGCTCGATTGTTTAAATTTATCATTACAAGTAAGATTAAAATGGTTCCAATATGACGGTGTTCCACCTCATAACTATTGGCTTAACAAATTATTTCAATGATGCTTTTCCTAACTCATAAGTGGAAAGAAATAAACCAATCCCAGGGCCACCTAGATCTCCCGATCTGCGCGATTTAGAATTTTTTCTGTGGGGTTATGTAAAAAACAAAGTATATGAAAAATCATATCAATTTGTAAAGGATCATAAACTAGTTGTTATTGAAACATTTAATTCAATTTACATGAGAATAGTCAAAAAGCCATAAATTCAATTTTAAAAAGATATAATTTATGTCATAATAGTATTAATAGTGGACTCTTTGACCATATTTTTTAAAATTAAAATTTCTTTCCCATTGATATATTGATAATTACAGAATTACTTTATGCAGTTGTTTCATTTTTATTTATCTCTGTAAAACTAATAATCACAATATTTCTAATATTATAAACAACTGCAATTGTTTTACTTTCACCTTTTTCATGGCTAACCATTTTTTATTTATAATAAAATTTAAAATGACTATAACTCACTCATTTTTAGAAATAACTAAGTCATATGCTATATTGGATTAAAGAGAAAAAAAATACCTTTTGAATGAGGTCACAGCCAACTATGGTTTCCATTTAAAAAAAATGTAAGTTTGCGTCATATCTCGGAAAATAATGGCGATAAAAATTTTCTGATTATTTTTTGTTAATGTGCATAAAATTATCTAAAACTTTGTCCTTTACAGTTTTTTTCTATCTGTTATAATAACCGAGATATATTGATTTGAAAAAATTGACACTTTTTACTTTTTTCAAAATATCTAGTTACCCTTGACTTTTTTTGAAAACTTTAAAAGTGGAATTTTATTCGTCTCGTAAATCTACACTTCTTTCCCCATTTAACCGTTTCTCTATCTCTTATAGTTTCCGAGATCCCCATAGAGAACATCGAAAAAAACTCACCCTGTATAGAGATGGTAATGTTAACAATCCCAACCTCTTAAAAGATAATTTACAGTCTTCTGTATATTAGCAACAATGCGAATGGTGCGTCTTTGTAATGAAAATATACAGTGTCTAACTACTGAGTGTCTCCGAATTAAAATACCCTATCTTAAATGCGAATCGACCAATGCCAAATAAACACTACGTAATATTCTTATTGACACTTTGCAAGCTAGGTTGCGACAAAATACATTTTTGACAGGGTAACAGCTAATTTTTCACCATGACTATTCCATGTTAGGTTAAAATCGATATGACCAATTCGATGCATTTCGTAACTTTGTTTTAAAGATTCCAAATTTTGTAATTTTACTGCGTCTACCATATTTGCACATATATTATAGTCGTATTTTCCGCAATGAGCAGTGTTTGGCTCTACGTTGGTAATCTACGGAAGAACACAACTGAAGAAAACATCATTTCATATTTAAATCAATCTCATCCTAATCGCAACTTTATTGTAAATAAAATATCGCACCACGAACATGCCAATGTTTCATTTAAAATAGGATTTGATTTTGAACTTCTGAATCAGCAAAATAACTGCGAATTCTGGCCCAAAGGAATAAAAATTAAAAGATTTCGCTTTTTTCGAGGAGCGCCCCATAAAACCCAATAAATTTAATAACTCATTTAATCTAATTCATATCAATATTCAATCTATAAGAAATAAACTTAGTTTACTCGAAATATTTCTCAAAAAGTACGATAAAATTGATTTTCTCTGTGTTAACGAACATTTTATAAATACATACGATGAAATAAATCATGTAAAATTAGATAATATGTGTATTTCTAGTTCATTTTGTAGAACCACTTATATGCATGGAGGAGTAGGCATTTGGGTTAATCCTAAACTAGAAATTTCACCTTTAAATAAAATTTCAAATTTATCTGTAGAAAAAGTATGCGAATTAGCAGCAGTTAAATTTAAAAATATTATTATACTTACTGTATACAGATCACCCAATGGTAATTTTAATATGTATCTTCAAATTTTATGTCAAGCATTGGATATCATTTGTTCAATTACTAATGATCTCATAATTACAGGTGATTTTAATGTTTCTTTTAATAAATGTAATCAAAACGCACTAACTTTAATTAATGTATTTTCCTCTTATGGTTTATATCCGGTAGTTAATGATAGTACTAGGCTCGGAAATTGCATTGACAATATATTTACAAATTTCAATATATGCAGATATGCAGTATCGGTAATCAGGGATAACATAAAAATATCGGATCATGATGGTATTAGTTTTAATTTCGTGAATGGTCTTGATAGTGTTTCTCACAGAATTAATTACAGACCAATTACTCGAAAAGGTCTTCACTTATTTCATAATTAAGTAGATGAAATTTGTTGGGATTTTATTTATTATAATAATGTAGATGTTAATAATAAATGTAATATGTTCATGCATGCACTAATAACCGCAATGGAGAAATCATTCCCGATTAAAACTAAATTGTCAAATGAAGCCAGACCACTTCATATTAATTGGTTTGATGATGAATTAAAAGATATGCGCAGCACTTTACTATTTCTGCAAGATTTTTATAAGAAATATCAATCAACAGGTATTTTTAATGAAATAAAACATTAAAAAATAAAATACAGATGTGCAATTGAGAAAAAAAGAAAGGAGTATCATGATAAATATATAAATGCTTCACAGAATCAACAGCGTGCAATGTGGAACATTATTACAGATAACACCAAACTAACTGAAAAAAGCAGTATTTCACCTGAAAAATTTAACAATTACTTCACTAGCATTGCTGCAAATATTGATGCCAACTTACCTAATTCTGTCAACGATCCATTAAACTTTCTATCTCATTTATATTGTCCGCCAAATTTCTACTTTCGGGAAATATCTTATAATGAGTGCAGAGATATTATTAATAATTTGAAAAAATCAAAAACAACTGATGCTTATAATTTCAATACCGCTATACTTTTTTCCATCAAGCAAATAATAGTGATCCCTTTGACAAATCTTATTAATATAGCAATAAAAAACAATCTCTTTCCCGACATATTTAAACTGTCTAAGGTGGTTCCAATATTTAAGAAGGGTGATATACATGCCCCTGAGAATCATAGACCTATTAGTTAATTATTTGGTAAAATATTTGAATATGCATTAACAATTCAACTGTCAACATATTTTGAATCTAATAACTTACTCTGTGCGCAACAATTTGGATTTAGAAAAGGCCTATCTACAATCCATGCGATAAATGAGTTAATAAGTTCTGTAACAGAAAATTTCGATAATGGTAAATATGCATATTGTCAATTTTTAGACTTGACTAAAGCTTTTGATTGTGTTTCCCACGAGATTCTGCTTAATAAATTAAAGATATATGGCTGCAATGCTGATAGTTGTATCATATAATGGTGTAATATCTCAACCAAAAAAAATATTATATGGTGTTCCTCAAGGCTCTGTTCTAGGCCCGCTTCTATTCCTCATCTATATAAATGACATTCCAAATTGTTTACCAAATAATAAATTAATTCTATATGCAGATAATACTACTATAATTAATACCAATAATAACCTTCTTGATTTGAAAATAAATGCCGAAAGAGCCATGTCAACAATATCTCAATGGTAGAAATTTTTATTACTTGCATTTGCTTTTAATATGCAATTTTCGTTTCTTGTATTAAAATATACCAGCTAGTTTAACTCATAAGATCTAGGGCAATCAAGTAGTATTTGAACCCTCTGATCAGTTTTGTTAAAATTAATATTAAAATCACCTCTTAAAATAACATGGCTGTGCTGATACTGAATTCTATCCAAAAATGATATTAATAAATTTAAGAATATATAAATTTCGAAAAGAAAGAGTTTTCAATATAAATTGTTAAAAAGTTAACAAATCAGTAGTTTCTTCTAATATGTTTTCATTTACGCTGAAAAGTAATATAAGTTGACAATATAAATTTTTGCGACCAGGCCATATTGATGAATCTGAGAAGATTTTGATTGTATGTAATATGCAGGATTGTGTTTTTGATACTTTAAATAATCTATATTTGTATTATAAGGGAATTTCAATTGGTTTTAAATTTTGTTTTATTAGTATCCAAATATTTTGAAATTTCATTAATTCTTTATTCGTCGCAAGGATCCGTGTTGCCGCTAATTGTATTAATTATTGTACACAAACTATCTATCAAACCATTTTTCTCTCTAGTTTAGGTAATTGTGAGCAACAGACCTATACTTTATGTAATATTTTTAATTTCAAATGAGGATAAATAATTTTTTTTCTTGGTTTAAATCATGTTATAATAATACCTGATTCTATTTTAATATTTGTATTAATTTTTATTTTAATATTTAATTATACTAATTTAACAAAGAAATAAAAATACTCTTTCTAAAAAAAATCAAAAAACATAAATGGACCGAAACATGTAATAGAATTAATGAAATGCAAACAAGGACAATAATAATAATTAATACTGTGGATAAGAATTGCTGCCTTCCTAATGTAATGGTGCAAGAAGGGTTTAAGTGAAAGAACATAATTTGTTATTGTAAACTCCTCCCGTGTTTCTTTTATTAAAAAATTTTACGTATGGTTTTTGTAATTGATTTATTTTTATATAATAATAATACTTAATACTTAATAATAGTAGGTATTATTATTATATAATAACATGTATAACATTGTAGACGCCTTCGGAATCAACGATAAAATTTGTTTTTATATGTATTTATTTTTAAAGAAAGAAGACCACAGAACAAAATAAATAAACTGACGAAATACAAAAAAAAATACTACAATAATAATAATAATCTATTTATTCTCAACAGATGAAGGTACAAAAATATATTAATGTGTAATTTAAAATATAATACAATTTAGGTAATTATAGAGTAAATAATTAATTTTAAAGCTAATATACATCGTAATACACATTCTTAATATTTTTATATCATACAAGATTTCAAATCAATTACAAATTTATTTAGATTAGGACAAAATATGAATGCATGTTTTGATACCTACGAATCATATTACGGAGAGATGACAATGCATTGTGATTTGTATGAGGTATTCTATGCGAAAATGCACGCTTGTTTGTTAATGTCGATTAAATCCAAGAAATTAGAGTTATCAGTTATGTTATATATATAACATATATTTGAAGACGCATCATAGGGAATTCCCATGTAAAATTTTCAATTGCAGTTTGTATCTCTATTATTAAATGAAAATGATCAGAATAAAATTAGAATGATTCCTTTACCTACTAAAGATAATTTGGACATTTTATTTTTTGTTTCATCTTTATTTTTAGTCAAAATATACCTTAAAATGTGTAAGCAAATATTTGATAATAAAATACTCAAAATAGTAGTTGCTGTGAAAAGTCAGTGCTTGTCATATAAATTGTATAACCCACAAATAAATAATTAAATTCAAAATTAGTGTTTACAACACAGAAGGAAAAGTTCAGTGGTTTGAAAAGTCAGTGTTAACATCTAAAATAACAGATGGCGAGTTCAAAGGCACAAATTCATTATTCTTGTTGAAACTAGTTAACTCAAAGGTACAATTGGCCGAAACAGAATAAAACTCTTTTTAGTATTTCTCATTTATTTTGTACAAAATTTCAAAACCGCATCCAGTTAAATTATAATTATAATACTATTTCAAATTTAGAAAGAACAAGAATAAGAATGCTTATGTAAAGAATAAACATAAAATGAAACCGATAAATACTTTAATTTGCTTTCAATAAAAATAAAACTAACAACGCTATTTTTAAAATCCATGCGCATACATTAAGTTTTTGTGGATATTCACTTCTTAATGTTACAATATGAAGAATGTTTTGAGACCATTGACGATTATTTTGTTCGTTATTTTCAGACACCAAATAGAAAGTACATCCATCTGTAAAACACACACTATTTGGAAAACTTTTATTCTCGTTACACTTTTCCATAATAATTTAACAAAATTTAGATCTTTAATCAGAATCCACTGCTCAGTTCTTTATGATTTTGGCTATTATAGGGTCTGTAACTATAAGCTTACACTAGATGTTAGATGTACTGTTATCCTTGCAATACATTTGTTACAGTTTCTTCAGATTTCCTTCCTTTATTTCTAACAATATGTTCATCGATTACACAACCATTATCCTCAAATTTCTGATCAGTTCTAATAATTGTTGATTGACACGGCACTGGACAGGTTTAAAAATTTATACTAAATAAGTCGCAAATATCCGCCAAAACTCAATTTGATGATCTGAACTTTTTCTTTTGTGGTGTAAGCACTTATTTTGAGTTGAATTATTTGTTTGTGGCTTAATCTATTAAGATGACAAACACTGACATTTCATAGCAACTACTATTTAGAGGATTTTATTATCGAATATTTCTTCACACTTTTTAAGCTATATTTCGATTAAAACTAAAGATGAAACAAAAATAAAACCTCCAAAATAATCTTAGTACATAAAGGAATCATTCTAATTTTATTCTTATAATTTTCGTTCAATAATAGAGATACGAACTGCAATTGAAAATTTTACATGGGAATTCCCTATGATGCGTCTTCAAACGGGACACACGGTATATATATATTCTGAACTTTTTCCAAAACATTTATGTATATTATGTATCCTGGTGCAACGTCTCCATATGCATACAGGGTGTCCCGTTAATGTGGGGAAATGGCTGGACCATAGATTTCTGGGGTCAAAATATGACGATTTAACGCAACTTATCTATATCCAAAAATTTACGGTTAAGCCGGAATTTATCTTCAAAGTTCCAATTTCTTTTATTTCTTTTGTTTATAACAATTGAACGCTTTATTCGATTTGAATGAAATTTATTATTAATAACTACCACAATATAATACATCATTTCAGTTATTATGGCCATTATTGGTTAACAAGAAGTATAAAAAACAGTAGTACCACCACTTAAAAACTAAAAAATTTTTTTATTGGTGCATCAAATGAAAACTGAAAAAATACTATTTAAAAGTCCATTTAATTTAAAAACTTTTTTGTCTCTTAACAATATTTGATATCTTTTACGGGTTTCCTACAAAAAAATAAAATATAAATCTTTTTATTTAATAAAAACAAAATCTAGTTTTCCATCGAATCGAAAATAAATGTTTTTCGTGGCTGTCTTTGTTTAAAAAATGTAAATTATGTATAATAATAATTATTTTAAATAGTATTTTTTTAGTTATCATTTGATGCACCAATAAAAAAATATTTTAGTTTTTAAGTGGTGGTACTACTGGTTTTTATACTTCTTGTTAACCAATAATGGCCATAATAACTGAAATAATGTACTATATTGTGGTAGTTATTAATAATAAATTTCATTCAAATCGAATGAAGCGTTCAATTGTTATAAACAAAAGAAATAATAATTTTTGGAACTTTGAAGATAAATTCCGGCTTAACCGTAAATTTTTGGATATAGATAAGTTGCGTTAAATCGTCATATTTTGACCCCAGTAATCTATGGTCCAGCCATTTCCCCACATTAACGGGACACCCGTATATGCAATTTAATAAATATGTTCAGAGATCCTCTATATTACACTTATAGCCGTTTTTAAAAACTGAACTTATGCGTAAACTTTTCCAACAATCCGGAAATCGTCACTAGATAAAAATAAGTTGAATAAATAAGTTGGTGGTTGAACAAAATAAACAGCACAGTATTTTGATAGGAATGCTGGTTAGAGTCCGGACCCATAGTTAATTTCACTACGAAGTTTCTCAAGACATGTTGATTCAATTGTAGATTGATTGAGAAGGTCTTAAATTATGAGGCAAAGCCTTCAGCTATGTCAGTAGGCGTCTCTAGAACGTCGTTATGGTGTTTCATGCATCCTGGTACAGGTGTATTTTTATTAATGTAGCTCCAAAATGTAGTAGGGTCATTATTTATGCTTTTCTCAGCAGTTGAAGCGTATGTTCAATAACTTATTTTATGTTTTTAATTGTTTGACAATTAAAATTTCAGTTCAATTTATTTGGCACATGTAAGAATCGACCTACGTATTTGATTCCAACCCCACCCGGGACTACAATATTTGTTTTCAACTGTAGGGACACCTCTAGCGTATTTAATAGTGAGATTTGTTTCTCCAGATTCTAAGCGGCGTTTTAGTTCTGATTTCACAAACTTTAAATAGTTCTGTTGCGAGCGTGTTAAATCAGATTTTATATTAATACCACCCTTCAGTTATAACTCTTTCGCATCTTTTGCGTTGGAAAACACAAGATTAATGGTTCGCGGTTTATTAGATAATTTACCAATGCGGAATAATTGTATCGGATTAACCTCAACAACATCTTTATATAACGCCTGTAGGGCAACATTATCATTTTAAATTTTATTACTAATAAAAACCTTAGTGGATTCAATTTCAGAAATTAATTCCGTTGTTTTCAAAGCGTCTTTTTTATTTTAAAGACTTATTTTCATTTTCTAAACATGCTACTCTCTCTTTTAATTTAATAATTTTATTATTAATTGATGACATAAATTGATTTTTGAAAATTTCAAATTGTTTTGCTATTATTGATGCAATAGTATTCTCTAAAGAGGTAACCGAGATATTGTTTGCTTTAATTAAATTATTGTAGTTCGAACAACGTCCGCAAGACCATAAATCGCCATTTTCCTTCTTAGCTTCATCTAAGGAGAAGTCAAGTTAAACTTCTCCGGTAGATTAGTACATAATGTATGACCCCACGTTTACATATTCGACATTTAAGAGATAAAGAACGAGAACTAATATTTTTATTACCAACTTCGCAACAAAGTACCATTTTAGGTTAGGGAGAGACAGGGTTACAGAGCATCCAAGGGCCGATCAGGGTGACTAACTACACAATACAGGTGGGCCATGGAAAGGTAACAAAGTAATACACAATATTTCATTATCATTCAATAATAATTCACGACTATTCGTGGCAGTGAGGCAGTACTATTGGTATTCGATAAAAACAACAACAGAAAAGAAAATGTGTTAATTATCAAATGAATTAATCAAGTTCTACAGCTGTTATTGCGCTAATTTACGTCACTGGATGCTCCGTAACTTAACGAATAAATTAGTACTTATCTGTTATACGAAATCTCAAGCTATGATAAAAACACGCTTAAAGCTGGAGCACATGCACAGCGACTTCTCACTCTCACTACATAGGCAGTTAGAGTGTACATTTAAACCATCAGAAAATAATTTAGTTTATAACTGATACCCTTCCTTTAAAAAATCTAAATTACCACCTCCAAAATGACGATTCAATAGACAAGATCTATTATTGTCCAACTTAATACTCTGGTAAAAATTTCTCTCCAGGTTATGATAACAACAATTTTATCCCCTCGAAAGGAAAAATGACAATTATTTGTATCTCTAAACTTGAAAATAGTCTCAAACTTATTTCTAGCTTCCGCCCCATCACACATCTTCCTTTAATTGGAAAACTCATTGAATCCCTCAATAAAACTCCTACAGACTTCAATTAAATCCATTCCTGATTTGCAGTTTGGTTTCCTTTCCAAAAGTATACCATGCTTCATCTCTTCGTCCTAATATCCAATATGTAAATTAAATACCTCTAAGATCAAAAGTCAACAACTATATTATTTTTAGATATTCAAAATGTATTCGCCACGGTTTGGGGTATTAGATTCCTGTATAAATGTTTCCTACTAAAATTCATCAGTTATTAATCCTTTACAATACTTCCTTTACAATATATCATGTCAAGTGAAAATTATACAAACGCTTTTCCATTCATTTCCAATCTTACAAGGTGTCCCTAAAGGTTCTCACTTATCCATTACAACATATTTCGCTACGATATTAGTAATGCTTTTCCTACATATTTCAACCCTTCGCAATATTCCTTGCCGATGATTCTTGAGTAAATAACTTTCGAAAATAAAGTCATTTGTTTATATCATTTATATTTATTAATTTTAAAATTCTGTATATTAATTTTTTATTAAATATTACTACTACGTACTTAATTATAAACACTTATATGAACATAAAAACGAGTAATAAAGACTAAATAATTTTTTTATTCATATTATTAATTTATTTCATCTACTCATATTCATTGAGCACGATCTGTTATTAAAGTATTATGTCTAATATATTCATTTTATTATTTATAAATTGTATGAATAAGAATAATTCTGATCTAAAGGTCGAAAACATTAGGACAGTTAGAGAAGACGTTTCAAAACACAAACAGCAATGTACAGTAACTGACGGGTTCAATTCTTTCGACAGATTATTACATACAACTGCATTCTGGTAAAAATTCCTCTTCTGGCCTTTATAAAATTCCTCGTCTACTTGAAAAACTCTCCCATGACAAAAGTAATTTGCATGTTACAAAATAGCAAGGATATCAAAGCAACACTAGTTTGAACGTATTTCTTTCTGCAAAATGAACTAAAAATGATTGAATGTACGTTAAATAGTTTGTGAGTGACTGTACTATGGTAATTTGGAACAAGAAATGAATTTAGGTTGATGTAATTAAAAATAAATTAGCAAAAGCAATTAAATAATTCAATACTCAATTTTATAACTATCTGTAGACACGTGTTTCGATATTTCAATCTCCTCAGTACAGCTTTATTATAAAATTGATTTCAAACATAAATAAAAATATTTAACACGTGTCTACAGATGGTTAGAAAATTGAGTATTGAATTATTTAATTGCTTTTGTATCATTCAATGTCTGTCGAAGTATTAGCTAGAGAAGTAGGTGTTTCAAAAGTGATTTGTTCTTGTAGTCTTAATAATACTCATTTGTTGTAGATTTTACGAAAATATTTTCGTGTTATTTCTAATTATGGTATTACAATATGCATTACAAAACTTGACACTGATCCTACACTAGTACCCAGTTACTGTCCCATTACATTCCTCTAGTAATAGGTAAACTTTTAGAATTCCGCTTCAAACAGAAACTGCTTTAGTCATCCAAAATTTACATCCTAGAATACCAGTTTGGTTTTCTACCAGAAAAAAAAACACGCAAGGTCATAATTAATAATATTAATAATAGGTACACAATATTTCATTATCATTCAATAATAATTCACGACTATTCGTGGCAGTGAGGCAGTACTATTGGTATTCGATAAAAACAACAACAAAAAAGAAAATGTGTTAATTATCAAATGAATTAATCAAGTTCTACAGCTGTTATTGCGCTAATTTACGTCACTGGATGCTCCGTAACTTAACGAATAAATTAGTACTTATCTGTTATACGAAATCTCAAGCTATGATAAAAACACGCTTAAAGCTGGAGCACATGCACAGCGACTTCTCACTCTCACTACATAGGCAGTTAGAGTGTACATTTAAACCATCAGAAAATAATTTAGTTTATAACTGATACCCTTCCTTTAAAAAATCTAAATTACCACCTCCAAAATGACGATTCAATAGACAAGATCTATTATTGTCCAACTTAATACTCTGGTAAAAATTTCTCTCCAGGTTATGATAACAACAATTTTATCCCCTCGAAAGGAAAAATGACAATTATTTGTATCTCTAAACTTGAAAATAGTCTCAAACTTATTTCTAGCTTCCGCCCCATCACACATCTTCCTTTAATTGGAAAACTCATTGAATCCCTCAATAAAACTCCTACAGACTTCAATTAAATCCATTCCTGATTTGCAGTTTGGTTTCCTTTCCAAAAGTATACCATGCTTCATCTCTTCGTCCTAATATCCAATATGTAAATTAAATACCTCTAAGATCAAAAGTCAACAACTATATTATTTTTAGATATTCAAAATGTATTCGCCACGGTTTGGGGTATTAGATTCCTGTATAAATGTTTCCTACTAAAATTCATCAGTTATTAATCCTTTACAATACTTCCTTTACAATATATCATGTCAAGTGAAAATTATACAAACGCTTTTCCATTCATTTCCAATCTTACAAGGTGTCCCTAAAGGTTCTCACTTATCCATTACAACATATTTCGCTACGATATTAGTAATGCTTTTCCTACATATTTCAACCCTTCGCAATATTCCTTGCCGATGATTCTTGAGTAAATAACTTTCGAAAATAAAGTCATTTGTTTATATCATTTATATTTATTAATTTTAAAATTCTGTATATTAATTTTTTATTAAATATTACTACTACGTACTTAATTATAAACACTTATATGAACATAAAAACGAGTAATAAAGACTAAATAATTTTTTTATTCATATTATTAATTTATTTCATCTACTCATATTCATTGAGCACGATCTGTTATTAAAGTATTATGTCTAATATATTCATTTTATTATTTATAAATTGTATGAATAAGAATAATTCTGATCTAAAGGTCGAAAACATTAGGACAGTTAGAGAAGACGTTTCAAAACACAAACAGCAATGTACAGTAACTGACGGGTTCAATTCTTTCGACAGATTATTACATACAACTGCATTCTGGTAAAAATTCCTCTTCTGGCCTTTATAAAATTCCTCGTCTACTTGAAAAACTCTCCCATGACAAAAGTAATTTGCATGTTACAAAATAGCAAGGATATCAAAGCAACACTAGTTTGAACGTATTTCTTTCTGCAAAATGAACTAAAAATGATTGAATGTACGTTAAATAGTTTGTGAGTGACTGTACTATGGTAATTTGGAACAAGAAATGAATTTAGGTTGATGTAATTAAAAATAAATTAGCAAAAGCAATTAAATAATTCAATACTCAATTTTATAACTATCTGTAGACACGTGTTTCGATATTTCAATCTCCTCAGTACAGCTTTATTATAAAATTGATTTCAAACATAAATAAAAATATTTAACACGTGTCTACAGATGGTTAGAAAATTGAGTATTGAATTATTTAATTGCTTTTGTATCATTCAATGTCTGTCGAAGTATTAGCTAGAGAAGTAGGTGTTTCAAAAGTGATTTGTTCTTGTAGTCTTAATAATACTCATTTGTTGTAGATTTTACGAAAATATTTTCGTGTTATTTCTAATTATGGTATTACAATATGCATTACAAAACTTGACACTGATCCTACACTAGTACCCAGTTACTGTCCCATTACATTCCTCTAGTAATAGGTAAACTTTTAGAATTCCGCTTCAAACAGAAACTGCTTTAGTCATCCAAAATTTACATCCTAGAATACCAGTTTGGTTTTCTACCAGAAAAAAAAACACGCAAGGTCATAATTAATAATATTAATAATAGGTACTTGATAAAAAATTCACTTGGCTCGTTTCTCTTAGTTTCTTATTTTATTATCCAATTAGTTTCGTGTTTGAAAAGACTAACCCGACTTATCCTATGCACACAGCGTCATATTCTTCACATGTAACCTCATATATTCCGCATCTTTTCATCTTATTGTTTTCTGTTTTGATTTTGTTATTTATTTGCCGTATTTGATAATTAATCGAACAAGACTATAATATAAAAATTTTAATACATCCTAACTTATAGTTCTACAATATCTTATTATAAAACCGAATAATTTGGAAGTTTTATTATAAATTAAATCTATAAGTTCTCCAAAAAGCTTTGTATCAAAATAAACTCGAAGTTCTCGAATATACCATAATTAACTCTTACTAAATATATTTAGGCGATGGTATATTTAAATTTAAGTAAGCTAGAATGTCTATTAAAAGTGTCAACTTTGCATAACTGTTATTTAATGCCACTCTCATAAATTATATAAATTAGAATTTAAATTTACGAGGCTATAACTTGGTAAAAGTCCATAATATATAAGGTAAATAAAACAAATGAAGCCACTATGTGGCGAAACATATGTCACAGTTTCGTCATTGAATCTCTGAAATTTTATAGATGTACGAGATTAATAATATTTCACTGTCAAAGATTTGAAAAAAGTCAATGGTAACTAGATATTTTGAAAAAATAAAAAGTGTCCGTCTTCTCTCATTCTTGTTACATGTCCGAACCATTTCATTTGGCTTTCCTTTTCTCCTGCATTAGTCTGATTTATAGCTCTCTTCTATATATTTCGATCTTTATTTTATTATTTCTGGATCTATTCTTCTGAGTATTCTCATCTCTATTGAATTTATTCTTTCTTTGTGTTTTTTGTCATTGTCCACATTTCACTGCTGTATATTAGTGCCGGCCTTATTACTTTTTTGTGTTGTTTTTTTAAATTGTTTTTCTGTTGAACCAGTTTTTAACATATTAAAGTTTTTCCTATTTCGTCTTCGATTTATTTAGATTATCTAACTGTTCTGGGAATTCGTGTGGATAGTCGTTTAAAATGGCTAAATCATATCGATATACTAGCAAAAAAAAATCAATAAGTCACTTTTCTTATTGAGAAAACTAGACAATTGGATATGTAAAAAACATTATTAAATGCCTATCATGTATTATTTAATAGTCATGTGTTTATGGTTTACGAATTTGGGGAAACTCGACTGGGTCATCTCGAATATTAGTTTTACAAAAACAGGCGATCCATATATTAGCAACCATAAACAGACGCGAATCGTGCAGGGGCCATTTTAAACAATTAAATCTGTTGACAGTGCCGGTCCGTCCTATTCATTTATAAAACTTGTGTGCATATACATAAAAATCGTAGCAAATTTACCAATGTAAACAGGTCACACACCTTTTCTAATAGGTACGGATCTCATATATTAAGCACATGTCAAGTATACCAGTTAACAAATTACCAGAAAACTTGAAACATATGTCACTAAAACTATTTAAATCTAAGGTAAGAGAAATACTAGTAAATGTAGAGCCGTACACAATTAATGACTTTATGAATTTTAGTTCTAGATAATTAAATTTAATTATTTACTGTGTAATTAAACTTAAATTTATTAATTGTATACTTTTAATCTGTTCCTTATAGTAATGTAAAATGTGTTATTATTTTAATATTTGTAAAATTATTTATAGTTTTAACTTATTTGTTATTGTAATATACCATGTATATGACTTGTGTATGATGGAATCTGTTAGCACCAATAAAATATCTTATCTTATCTTAAGTATTTACATTTATCACATTTTGCCTTTGATGTTTCAAATTCAAATATTAAATTACAGATATTCTGATCAAAGTTATAGCATTTCAGTTTTTTTTAAATTTAATTTCGTGATTAATTAAATCGAAAGCTTTATCGATAAAAGTTGTTGCATTAAAATTCTTTTCATATGTATCAATAATTATATTAAGTCCCTGAAACCGTATTGACAATTTTATTTTTAAATAATCTGTTCTCATTAAAAAATCTCTAGTATTTGAAGAAACAAAATACTTTTTATAATTCTGGAAATTATGGGAAGAATATTTGTCGATAATTATTAATATCATTTGTATCGCCCTCTTTGTATGTAGGCATAACTTTTGCTAATTTTAGTGCACTAGGATAACTGTTCGTTTCCAAGATCCTGTTTGGTCAATGGCACTACCAACAAATTAACGATACCCTTAATAATGTTAATTAATATATTATAAATATCACAGCTGTTATTTGACTTACAATTCATAATAACATCACGGACAATCACACATGATACTGTTTTAAAAGAAAATATTGGAATATCACAATATACAAGTGGTGTAAATATCACAGAACTATTATTACATCTTTCTATATAATCTAATAAATTTCTGGCAATTTCAGAGAAGTGCTCATTAAAATCATTAGCAGTACATGAATTAACTGCAAATTGCAATTTCTGTTTATATTTATTATCTTTCACATGGCTTAAGCACTATTTCAAGAACTGCGTATATATCTATCTTTTGCTATTTTTGCCCTTAAAATTTCATTTCTATATTCGTTTCTTAATTTACTTTTTGCCTGATGAAAACGAGATCATTATTTTACCTACAAACTTAATAGATAAAAGACAAGTTTTCCTTTAAATTTTTTAGATCTTGATTAAACCATTTTACTTTTACGCCACTACCAGTGTCACTTCTGATTTTGGTTGAAAAAGCTTTATTGAATCAGTAACTCAAATTATTAATAATAAGGCTGAAAGGCTGGACTCTTGAATTAATAGTCGAGATGTATTAATATTGGTGTAAATATTATCAATACATAAACGACCTCCAGTTGTATATATAACGGTAATAAAGAGACCGAAGCTATTTAGTAAATCATGCAGTAGATCTGCGTTTGTATCTTTTGATATAAAATTAATATTAAAGTCGCCACAAATGACTACATTTTTTTTTGTAAAGTTTAATTTACTTATTACACTATTTACGTTTGTTAAAAATATGTTAAAATGCCTTTAGGGGCTCTATATATGGTTAAAATAATTAAATTAAAATCAGTAATTCATATTCCACACATATGCAAGATGATCCGGATATTTATAGATGGTGTTGTGATAATGTTCTACAGTGACGTTTCAATTCAATTTACGTTTTTTAAGTGAATGAATAGGCTAATTGATGTTTAAGATTGTTCTCTTACAAAAGTATTACATGTAATTAGCAGCAAGAATCTACTAAATCGAAATTAATTTTATGTCTATCTTACATTAACAACCCACTTGACGTTTATGTGATGTTTTCAGACTTCTTGAGCCTTTAACCATGTTTCCCAGTCAATTTTAGTAAGCAAATTATTTGAATGGGACTTTAAAATTCTGCAAAAATATTTATTAAGAGCTAATAATCAAATGTAAAACAAAAGGTTTTAGTCAATATTACTTCCGACGTTCCTCAAAGATGTCACTATAGACAATAATATTTATAATATTTGCCAAAGTCTTAAAGTTAATTTTAACTTGTTTAAATGATCTTAAAATATTACTTAGCATTTATATGCAAGATAATCCGGACAACATTTATAGTTAGTGTTGTAAAAATGATATTTATTTGTTTGCAAAAAAGTAAAAATATTTTAAAAGAATTGGGCTTTTTAAAATTATTGGACTTTACTTACTAAGAATATATAAAACTAGTTAAAGAATTAAGTATATTATTTGACCATAATATCGTCTTCTCTTAATATAATGACATAATGTGTTCTTGTTCCAAAGCTTTGCAGACCCTGGGGTTTATACATAGGTTTTCTGAAACAATTTATTTTATACTTAAAACAACATGTTATTATATTTGACATATAAAAACACTCTATTCTACTTTTCTCTTTATCTCCCTCTCTCGCCGTAATTTCGCCAAAACCTTCATCCTCAGCTTCATCCGCACTTATTCATTCTATTAACCTCGTGTATCCCCTCAACCACTCATCATAAACCCATTTACGATCTTCTCCCAAATTACTTCATGTATCCCCCACCCCATCCAAAACTTTCTTCCTCTCTCTCCCGAACTGCATCTCGCTCGCGCCAGGTTAATCTTGTCTTCATTTAAGAAGTACCTTGGCACCCTCTCATACACCTGCCACCTTTCATAACTTGGATTATATGTACTCCTCCCGATACATCCTTGTCTCTCCTGCATCTCAACTTCTCTTCTAAGTATGCTAGAACATTTACCCCATTCTCCAACCATTTATTCATAATATTCTCAGATACTCATGTCCTCTTATACATCTTTCTGCGTTCCATCCTCCACTCATTCGCCCTTGTTCCCCTTCACGTTCTCCATACATCTTTCACCATCCATCACTATCCAATCCAAACAACTTTATCTCATATTTCACTATTTTCCATTGCCACCCCATCTACACTCATTATATTTGTTTCCTGAAGCAGATTGTACACCATGCACCACAATCACATACCATCTCACAGCTTTCCCAATTGGAAGTTGCCTGAAAAATGTTAAAATTCCTTCACCCTCTCAATCAACACCCATTCTAATTGACCCACTTTTCCTTCCCTTCTTCTATTCCTATATCGCATCCATTTTGTTTTCCTTGTATTTTCTTGCAGTCCTATTTTGTCCATATCCACTCTTCTTCATTACCTCTTTTATCTCTCCCCAATTTCTTGTGAAAAGCACTATATAATCCGGATACGTCATCCATACCTTCCTTTTTTATTTTTTAACTTAAACTTTGTTTCTGTTGAAGGACAATAGTTTGACCATTTCCTGGTTATAAATGTCAGTCGTCCGCCTATTTAGCCAACTGTCTTTGATGTTGTCACCTCCCAAAAAAAAGTTTCCACCACATATAAAGTGATTTTGATGGACTAAAATGCCACTCGAAAGAGTGTTGCTTTACCTCTGTCGAATAATGCGAGACCCTTGTCTTATCGCCCTGGCGAAATAGGCGGACGACTGACATTTTATAATCCGGCCCAAGAATATATTTTCTGTCATTTTATAACTCTCCGAAAACGAAAAAAAAAAGTTGAAATGGGTGTTGGTTTCTGTCATAAATGACAGATCATGAAACATATTAGGAATTAAGGATTTGAGAAAATACCTTAGGAGACTTTATTTTACTTACGTATAATTTAAAAATTTTGACTATACTTTCGATACACAAACTTGCCATTATCCATCTTAAAATGTTTTAATTGTTTTATCCAGTGATGCTTCTAATTGCCTGTATATTTAGAATTTAAATGCATTGTTGCGTTTTATAATCATTACAATAATAAAAAAGTATTTCAATTATTTTAGAATATTATTGGTACTATCGAATCTACGCCATTGAATGATCATTTGAATATTGTTATTATTAGTTTTAAATTTGCAATATTTTATAAATACATATAAACTAAAATAGTGAAAATTGCATTGTTACGATTAAACTATTACAGCTATCCAAATACACATTTCTGAAATCATTTAGTTTTTGATTCCCTCTCTGATTCCAAATTAATCTTTTCCATCACCGTGCGATTGTTAATTACAGTGGGAATTGTACGAACTTCGGTTACGGCGGATTTCTAAAGTTAATTATCATTTTCCGAGTGTATTATCGATTACCGTCCTTCGGTCCGTGACTAATGTAACGATAATTAAGAAATTGTACTTCTTCCAAAATTAATCTTGGGGAAATTATCGCGTTTCGACCCTTGTATTCCGATTGGGCGACTCACTCAATTAATCACTGTCCTAATTGCCCGAATTATTATCCAGGTTAATAATTCCTTCTTCTCCCTAAAACACTTCACTTATAATTAATTAATTCTTTTATTTCAATATGAAAAGTTCCATTTCAGAAGTTTTCTAAATTCAGAAGTATAATGTAAAATGTGTGTGTTATTATTATTATCAGCATTAATTAGTTTTATTTTTAATCGCGTTAAAATATATGAGTAATCGCAAACCTTTTCTGGATATATTTCAATCCGATTGCCTCCAGAAACTATGATGTCTCCCTTGAATTATTTAAATCGCTCGCAATAATTCACAATTAATGTCTCAGAAAACGGAGCACGTATATCTGCTAGACATGAATTATTTGAGTCAATGGGACGTCCATAATGACCTCCACCCGGATAATCCGGAAACCATCATTAACATATGCCTGGAATGCCCACTAATTGTATTCAAAATTGGTTCATATATTAATATAATTATTTCGTCTTCCGTAAACTAATATTAATAATTATGAAATTAACACAATCCTACGTAATTAATTTTAAGTGTCAAGAATAGAAATTCATCGAGCTTCGTGTCAAAAGATTATCATCTAATTTCTAATTATTAATCATTTATTATTGTTATCTGTATATTGTTACAAAATACAACAATTTGATTTAATTTAAGTAACAATAAATTAATTTTATTATGTTGATTTGTGATATCCATCACTTCTTATAACAAATAATTTTTAAATAATTGAAAATTGATATTTATTATTGGAACTGCAATTTTTACCTAATAATCCGTAATGAGCATCAGCACTTTTTATGCCTATGATAAATAATTGCAATAAAACTTCTATTTTTTGTATTCCTTTAAAGCAAAACATACTTTTATATCAAATATATTTTTTTATATTGTAGTTGTTTTTCTTTAGCTTGGATTTATAACTATAATTTATTTTTATTAAATAGTTCATTTATTTTTTGTAATATTCTAGTATGACAATTAAAGTGTTGTGTTTTAGTTTATTAATTATTATTTACACAATAAATTATTGCCCCTATTTTTGTTATAATTCTATTCTATCTAATTCTATTCAATAAAGCGGTATAATCCTGTTTGACAAAAATAGTAATTCCAATAAAATAATTCAAAGAAATATTTGATTAACCCTTGCACGTTTACTTTAATAAACAGCAACGATTATACTCCGAATATAGCAATAACGCTAAATATTAGATTATCTACTAAAAGCTATTTAATTGACGCTGTTTGCATATTGCATCCGTATACTTTTACTTGCAACCACTTCGCACATGTGGTGGATGCGCCGGGAATCCGCACTGCGGTTGCCATTTAAATTAGATTCCTCCGTTATTTGGTCGCGTGTCTATTAGTAATAAGAGGGATATTCATTCAATTAGAGGGGGTAATTTAATTACGGGTTTCTTGGTATATTAACCCTAGTATTACGTTTCAATTTCCTTATTAATTCGTATGTGATTTAAGACGTACGAAACATTTCGTATTTTAGTACATCATGAGCCATCAAATACCAAGAACTAATCTCTTGGATAAAAGGTAGCTTTAAACAGAATCAAACTAATCAAAGTAATAGCATACGAGAATTTTCAATCTAGTAAATGAGCATTAATATTATTTAAATGCTCACTCTCAAATGTTTACGTAGAAAAATTTAAATAATTAAATATAATATTGAAACTGAATTGTAATATTTTTAATTAATTAATTAAAACATTTTAATATTTTCACTTTCCTTTAACTACGTACGGAAACTGAAATTTTAAACTATTTTTAGTAGAAATATCTATTTTAAGATCTCTAGATACAATTTTGTGATCTTAATAAATGTGTTAAATATTTGTAAAAGAAATAAATACATTCTGTGCAGCTTATGTCGGTGTGAACTCAAACATTTTTGATTTTATAAATATGAAAAATGTAAGAAAAAGATAATAAACAAAACTAAGCTGCTACTTTTTTCTATTGTTATTATTTAATTAATTTTGTTGACTTTCTTTATTTAATAAAATAATTTAACAAAAATATTCAATTTTAATAATTATTATTTTATTTAAAAAAATATAATATACTAATACAATAATAATACTTATAATAATTTTCTTTTTCCTCCTTCTTTTCTTTCCTACCCCAATTTCATCAGAGTCTTTACCCCGACACCATCTTTCCTCATACATTCACTTACCTATTAGTTTCTTTCCATACATTCCTCACAAATTCCTTGTATCTCGCTTATAAGTATCCTTTACACTCATACATACACATTTTCCATAACTTTCTCCTATCCAGCTTTTCCTCCCTAATTCTCCTAACTCACTCTTGCCAAAGTTATATTGTCCTCTATACTGAGCTGACTGTTATTCAGGTACCTTCTCAACCTCCCATACACTTGCCACCTTTAAATCATGTTATTGTATCCTTTCCTTTCAGACAGGCATGTATTGCCATTCATGAATTTCTACTTGCTTCTATTTCTCTTTCACATGAGCATATAAAATATTAAAACAATAAAATAAATAATACCGAGCGTTAATAATTTGGATTAAAATGTCTGAAATGAGTTAAATACACAAGTAATATCTACGCATCATTCGATAAATGGTTTCGTTGTAACCATCATTTGTTTTTTGAGTGGGTAAATTAAATATTACTGCGGGTCCTGGCACCAACACACCTAACATTAAATTTAATAAGATTAAACACGTCTCACATCATCTTGTAACTTGTTGTTTGCGTCCAAACTTTTAGATTCTTCAAGATTAAATAACATTACGTTATTAGCTCGTATGCTGCATTCTTTAAACTCGTCAAATATGTCTATCTTTATTGAATCCAAATGAGAATGGTTTTTAATTTTTGAATTTAATCGTGAAGTAATTTATTTTCATTTTCAAGAGCAATTATTTTTTTATTTAAGTTGTTACTATTCATGTATTTTAAAATTACCTACTTAAATTGAAGCAGCTGATTATTAAGAACAAGACGGTTCGTTTCTTTTCTTCTCTATGTTATTGGGTTGTAACATTGAGGGAGTACATATGAATTTAAACTGTAATCTCCAGATTCCCCTTCGCTCACCTATGCTTTCAATACCCCTTCCACAAGTCTTTCCTCCTAAAATTTACAAACTTCATTTCATAACACACTCTACATTATCTCACACTGCAGACTTACTCTATGTTTCCTGAAATACTATATCTCCTAGAGTTGACTTTTTAACCCCTAAATATGCTTTAGAAATTAATCTACCATTTCATCGCACACTGCATACACACATGATCCCTCGTCCTTGCCAGAGTTAAGATCCAATCTCTGGACTGGTTTCCTCTTCTAAAATTCTCTTGTGTTTCTGGTAACAAGCTATTATTCTCAACGTCTTTCTTTAACCGGTGTTTCACCACCATACCTCATTACCGCCATTCCTTTGAAATTATCTACATCAGAAATATATCCTCCTTTATATATAGGGCACATAAACCCCACTATCCACGAAGCTAGTATTTTAGTTTCCCCTCTCCATATCTGGTTTAGCTGCTCCCTAAATATTTTCTTCCCTCTATTTCCTATATACTTCTTCATCTCAGCTTTTAGTCTGTTCATTATTACTCTTTTTTCTTGTTTTACTTCACCAGAAGCTTTTTCCACCTCAGTCCACTCTTTCCTCTACATTTCTTTGTCCATTCTTGTAATGGCACTCTTATGTGTCTCATTGTTTTCCCCTTTTTTAGAATATTCCATATTTCTGCTTCACATTTACATATTCTTAATTCGTTATATTTATTTATTATATACTTTGTTGTTATAAGTTAAAATATTTTATTTCTTTTTTAATTGTTTTGTTATTCAATTTTAATTTTATTGTGTTTTACTAATTTTATTCTATTTACTTCATTTTTACTGCTTACTTGGTTTAAATTATTGTTATTTTTAATTTATTGAGAATGATAAATAAAAATAAAGCAATAATAGGTTGCTGAAAAAATCACTTGGTTTGTTTCACTTAATTGTTTATTTTATATTCGACTAGTTTCGGCACTAGGCCATTACAAAGAATAATGTACAAACATATTTTCATATATATATATATATATATATATATATATATATATATATATATATATATACAGGGTGAGTTTTTTTCGATGTTCTCTATGGGGATCTCGGAAACTATAAAAGATAGAG
The DNA here is from genome assembly GCA_963969525.1 of Ontholestes murinus. NCBI lineage: Eukaryota > Metazoa > Arthropoda > Insecta > Coleoptera > Staphylinidae > Ontholestes > Ontholestes murinus. The sequence continues at coordinate 21,766,831 of OZ018397.1, read as the reverse complement.
GAACGGTTTAATGGGGAAAGAAGTGTAGATTTACGAGACGAATAAACTTCCACTTTCAAAGTTTTCAAAAAAGTCAAGGGTAACTAGATATTTTGAAAAAAGTAAAAAGTGTCAATTTTTTCAAATCAATATATCTCGGTTATTATAACAGATAGAAAAAAACGCCATTATTTTCCGAGATATGATGCAAACTTACATTTTTTTAAATGGAAACCATAGTTGGCTATGGCCTCATTCAAAAGGTATTTTTTTTCTCTTTAATCCAATATGACATACGACATAGTTATTTCTAAAAATAAGTGAATTATAGTCATTTTAAATTTTATTATAAATAAAAAATGGGTAGCCATGAAAAAGGTGAAAGTAAAACAGTTGCAGTTATTTACAATAATAGCAATGTTGTAATTATTAGTTCTACAAAGTTAAATAAAAATGAAAAACCAGCATAAGAATAATAATTTTGTAATTATCAAATGGCCTTCTGTATGTGGTATAAACCCATTTGTCAAGAGGATAATACGTTTCTTACAAAAATATTATGAACAGATGAATCGCGATTCACTAATTGTGGTATTTTTAATCGCAACAATGAACATAGATGAACTTAAGATAATCCACGGGAAGTTTCACAGAGAAAACTACAAATTAAATTTCGGGTTTAATCCATGGTGTGTTTGGATTAATAATTTTCGGTCCATATATTTTTGAAAGCTCACTAAGTGAAACTGATTACTTTCATTTTCTTCAGAAAACATTTGAAGATACGCTCGATTGTTTAAATTTATTATTACAAGCAAGATTAAAATGGTTCCAATATGACGGTGTTCCACCTCATAACATGTTGGCTTTACAAATTATTTCAATGATGCTTTTCCTAACTCATAAGTGAGAAGAAATAAACCAATCCCAGGGCCACCTAGATCTCCCGATCTGCGTGTTTTAGAATTTTTTTCTGTGGGGTTAAGTAAAAAACAAAGTATATGAAAATTCATATTAATCTGTGGAGGATCATAAACTAGTTGTTATTGAAACATTTAATTCAATTTACATGAGAATAGTCAAAAAGCCATAAGTTCAATTTTAAAATGATATAATTTATGTCATAATATTATTAATAGTGGACTCTTTGACCATATTTTTTTTAAATTAAAATTTCTCTCCCATTGATATATTGATAATTGCAGAATTACTTTATGCAGTTGTTTCATTTTTGTTTATCTCTGTAAAACTAATAATTACAATATTGCTAATATTATAAACAACTGCAATTGTTTTACTTTCACTTTTTTCATGGCTAGTCATTTTTTATTTATAATAAAATTTAAAATGACTATAACTCACTCATTTTTAGAAATAACTATGTCATATGCCATATTGGATTAAAGAGAAAAAAATTACCTTTTGAATGAGGTCACAGCCAACTATGGTTTCCATTTAAAAAAATGTAAGTTTGCGTCATATCTCGGAAAATAATGGCGATAAAAATTTTCTGATTATTTTATATTAATGTGCATAAAATTATCTAAAACTTTGTCCTTTACAGTTTTTTTCTATCTGTTATAATAACCGAGATATATTGATTTGAAAAAACTGACACTTTTTACTTTTTTCAAAATATCTAGTTACCCTTCACTTTTTTGAAAACTTTGAAAGTGGAATTTTATTCGTCTCGTAAATCTCCACTTCTTTCCCCATTTAACCGTTTCTCTATCTCTTATAGTTTTCGAGATCCCCATAGAGAACATCGAAAAAAACTCACCCTGTATATATATATATACAGGGTTATTCACGCTATACGGCACGGAATATTGTGGCCAAAATACGTGATTTTCAAAAAGTTTCACTTTGGGGATATATGGGGGTCTATTAGGGCTACTTTTTAAAATTACTTTCATAATATACAGGGTGTCCCAAAAACCCTAAAAGTATTAAAGTTGTGTTTTTTTTAATGAAACACCCTGTATTTTATTGCATTTTTGGATCCTTCGATCAAAATAAGTGTGTGTTTTAATAAGGTTTTTATTACTTAAACCTTAAGGTTTTTGAAATAATTTGAATTTTGTAAAAATTTAACCTAATTTTCATGTTTCAAATACTTAAAAAGTAATTAAGTTATGCATACCAAATTTACACTGAAATGTAACAATAGATCATATTTTATTTTAAAAGTATAATAAGTTTGACATCTTATACCGGGTGTAAAAAAATTTGAATTAAACAAATGAGAACTTTAAATGGCTATAACTTCATTTATTTAAATGGAACGCTATATTTATTAATTTATCAGCAAATGCACGTTTTAATTACCTATCGAATGGTATTTATATCTTAAATGTTAAGTCCTCTCGTTTTTACAGAATACGCCAAAATATTGTTTATTGCACCGTTTTAGTATATATATATATATATATAGATGTTTTTACATTATTCATTACATGATATAGAGAAACGGTTAAACGGAGAAAGAAGTGTAGATTTACGAGACGAATAAAATTTCACTTTCAAAGTTTTCAAAAAAGTCAAGGGTAACTAGATATTTTGAAAAAAGTAAAAAGTGTCAATATTTTATTTTTAGTAGATGCACTGACTAAGCATTTTCCAAATATATTCTGTAATTGCTAATTTCGTTTGTAGGTCCAGCTTTGTATATAGTAGTAGAAGTAGTAATAGAAGTATTTATTTATCCACTGTGCTTACATAATTAAATCAAAAATACATATGTAACAATAAATTCTTACAAATATTTTGATTGCACATGGAAAGACTTAAGTTCATAATAAAATTTTCTTCTGCTCATGCCTGCCACAGAAAATATCTATGATGAAGGCTTCGCCATTTTCTTGCAGAATCCCGCATATTTTCCTCTAAGGAGAGGACTAATGAAGTTTTGAATTGTGCCGGTACAATTCCGGTTTTACATGTTGTGTTAAAGATGTGGAGTAGCTGTGGTATTAAATATTCATGGAATATATTTATAAGTTTTGTTGTGTTTCTTAATTCATTTTTTGTTACTGTGTTCAGAAATCATGATTTTTTACTAAGTATGTTAGCAATAATTTATATTCATAAATTATACTATATTATTATCCCTGATGAAAAATGAAAATTAATGTTATTTCCCATGTGTTGCCTTTTTCTGTTTTATTTAAGTATTATTTTATTTTGAAGTTGGCTCTTTTTTGTGTTACTCCTCATTTTTATCAAGTACTATTATTCTAATCTTTTGTTTATTATTTATAGGTTTTGCTGTTTCTATTTTTCCCGTGCATATAATTAACCGTAAAAATAAAACATATTTATTACAAACACTTACATTATTTAATAATACACTGTAATTATAAATATTAACAGATGGGTTTAGTACCTGTCTGGGCTATCGACCTTAGGTCTTTCTGCTCTGCCGTTACAAATAAAAATTGAACTTTAGCTGACTAACTGTCGGGATTATGCGAACAAATGAATTGATGTAATGTGTTTGTAGGATAATGGTATTTAGGTAGGATGTTGGGATTGCGAGAAGTACAGTATTTATTCATGAGAAGTTAATGATGGGGTGAATGGAGAACTTTTCAGCAATTGCTAACATACGTTGGGAGATCGGGGTAATTTGGGTTTCTTCATATAGTAGTTCATTGGATGGATTGTAGAGTGGGTTATTTATGTATGTTTGGTCAGGGTGCGAAGTGCGGATATTTCTGCTACAAGGAAATGATGCAGACTTCTGGGGCGACATTGGGTGAAGCTATTATCAAGCAAAGGGCGGCAAATTGCTTTGTATATGTTGACGGCTGTTTGTTTAGAAATGCCTTGGTTTTTACATTCAAGTGCGAAAATGCCGAGGTACTTACAAGTATGAGAAAAGGAAACTTCTGATGTTCGGATTTTGACTTTGGGCGATGAAGGAGTTATTCTGTGGAAAAGGATGAAAAGCTTAGATTTTGAGGGATTTATTTCAATGCGCCACTTGGAGAACTATGTTTGAAGAGAATTCATTAATTGAAGGGATGATAGTGCAGATTCTAGGGTGGGAGCATGCGATACTAAGGCAGTGTCGTCGGCGAATAGTAGTGGGTATGTCTGGTTTAAGAAATCATGATCAGCGTTGAAAATATCTGAACCGTATAAATTATAAAGTATTGGTGAAAGAGGGGAACCTTGAGAGACATCTAGTTGGATTTCAAATAAATGGGAGTAAGATTGACGGATTTTTACTTTGCAGGAGCGATTAGGAATTCGTAGATTAAAATAATGAGCGACACGTCATACATATTTAATCGTAGACATTTGTAAAGCAAACATCGATGCCAAACAGAGTCAAACGCTTTTTTAATATCTAAGATGGCAACTGTGGATGATTGCCTTCGAGGTGCTTTGGATGTTGGAGGCTAAGATAGTTAGAAGAGTTGTTGATTTGTTGGGTAGGAATCTAAATTGGTAGTTAGGGATGGAGGAGATGGTACATCTAAGGATTTTCTTCTTTATCGGGGATTCGAAAAGCTTAACTAGGACTGGGAGTATGGTAATGGGGCGGTCATTAGAAACAAATAAAGAATTAATGTCTGGTTTAGAGATTCAAACAATCATTCCTACTGCCATTCGGGAGGGAAATGCTGGCTGCAGTAGCAATAATTAAGAATTGTTGGTATCAGATCATGGACATTGGTAGGTAATTTTATACGGATGGAACGCGGGATGTTGTGGCTAGGAGTTGAGTTTTTAATAGAATTAAATATTGTCATGTAGTCCATTTCATGTGTGTCATACCAGTTATTTACTATGTCTTCAAAGTTGCTGTCAAAGTTAGTGCTATTTAGTTTTTTAAACATCTTTATTAAATGGTCTGCAAATGTCTTTAAAATTATTGAATCGTCGGTTAGTAATGTATTGTCTCTTGGGGTCTTTTATTTTTTTAATATTTTCCAATGTCTTGTACTTTGGAAGTTTTTTTTTTATTTGCGTCCAATAAGTTCTACCTTGTGAGTCATTTATTTTGTTACGGGTGTTTGTTCATTTGTCTTTTTTGTACTCGAAATTTGAATTTTTGTCCGAGGTTTCTGTCATCATTGAATTCAATGTCCCTGTATAATTGTTGTTTATATTTAATAACTCTTCGGATATATGTATGCATAAGTTATTTATAAAATTGGTTTTTAGAATGAGAAAATAACGCATATTGGAATCTGATAGTGCAGTATTAAATTCGGAGATGATTGCAATTTTGAAAATTATATGTAAATTTTGGAGGAATTGGGTTGGTTGGCTTGGGGTATGAAGGTCAAATTGGATTGATAGGTGGTCGGAGCATAAGTCGGAAATGAGGGTGATTGAATGAATTAAGTATCGAATATTGGAGGTACAAAGGATTATACCAGGAGTGGAAGATTGGGTTACAGTCATAATTAATGTTGGGGGAGTAGAGATTCGGACAAAATTTAAATTAGCTGTGAATGAGAAAATATGGCGGGATTTTGCTTTATTAACATAAAAGTCACCAATAATAATTACATTGTTATATAGCGGATGGATGTAGACAAACAACATGTAAAGAAAAATTGGGTAAAGAAAGGGTTAAGTACATACATACAATTAAATGTAGATAGAAAATTATAAATAACCAACGGTTTTTCCAATATCTTTTAAAATAAATTTTATAATAAACAATTAAATTAAATTAAACTTTAATGCAAACTGTATACTTACTGTTTCAGAATAATGGATTCGATTCCGATCTGAAGATCTGCGGATTTTGAACGTGACGCCGTAAAGCCGAGTTTTTATATTGAAAAATGTTTGCGAATATTTACTTCGCTAGCCTGATCATTGTCTTGAAAGGTAAGAGAATTTATAAATATTTATAAATATAAACACATCACACATTATTGAAGAATTTAAAAATTGCTTCTTTAGACGAAAAACCTTTATCAGTGAATCTAGGAATGGAATCTGATTATTTTCCTTTACCTCCATAGTCAAACTGGGGATAGTGGTAATCCTATAGGCGCTCCTTCATATATAAAATATGTGTTTGAAGTGCAAATTAAGTGTATTGGGTTGGGTATTGAATGTTTTGTTTTTAAAATATTAATTGTTTCCTCTATTAGTACTTGGGTAAACAGTGATGCCACATCAAAACTGACTAATATATCCTCTTAGTTAATTTTAAATGGTTTGATAAATTCCATAAAAGGTATGGAATTTTTTACATACGATTCTACTGACTCAGCAAGAGGTTGAAGTTGTTTTGCTAGAACTTTTGCGAGTGGCTATATCGGTGAATCAAATGAGATTATGATCGGCCTTTGCGGAATTCCACTTTTGTGAATTTTTGGTAATCCACATAATTTTGGACATCTGGATGATTTCTCTCTGGGTATGGTCGCTTTTTTTGTTTCTGTGTCCAGCTGTGAGGCATTAATCTTGGCTTTTGTTGTTTTTTTTTTAGGTAAGTAGTAGGATCAGTTGTTATCGGTTTGTAAGCTTGGTTATCTAGTAGAGATGTCATTTTTGCCTGATAATCCACTTTGTTAAGGATTACTGTTGCATTTCCTTTATCTGCGGGCAAGATTATAATGTCATGAAACATTTTACACGGTTTTAAGTTTTGTTGTTGTAGTCGGTCTGTTCGTTTCTTTGTTGAGTCGTTTGAATTTCTCCTTTTGTTTGTTGATTTTTTGTAAACGTTTTAATTCTGCATTATATTTAGCTAGGGTATCAATTCTGTCCCATATGGAAATATGTATTATGTTGCTAAGGTGTAGGTAGATTTTGAGAAGGTCTTTTAACTCGATCGACATTTGTTTTTGTAGTTTGTATTAGCTTTTTGAGCAAGTTCAAACTTGCTTTGTAAGTCAATAATTTTTATCATTATGATATTAAATGTATGCTATTGCAAGAAGGTTGATGTCATTAAAATCATAAGTCATAATATTGCAGATCACAATTTAGTATTCTAATTAATATTTGTTAGCAATAAAGATACAGAATTCATAAGATTTAGAACTGCATTATTTTAGCAATATTGAAAATACATTTCCCTTTCTAATTTGTCGTTTATTAAAGCTTTGTAAATCGTTAAACTTTACATTTAACTAAATAAATCTGTACCATTTCTAAAAAATATAGTTAGGTATATGAAAACAAATACATAAAGTTAAAAGCAACTAAGATATCAATGGATTTTAAAAATTACAAAAGGGTAGTTTTGAAAGTGCTACTTGCTTGAGCTTCCAAGCCACGTCAACTAATGGGTACATGCTAGCTGTGAAAACCAAATAAAAGAAGAGTGGAAAATGTGTAAATTAAACATGGGGCCGGTGAAGAAGAAAATATATTACAAAAGACAGGGTTATATATAATATATACAAGGACAAGTGGGTTTAATCGGCAAAACCGACCAGGCTGACCACCGCTGCTGATGGCAAACGACTGGTGAAGAGCGAAAGTCGGAGCCTGGTTTTATATGGTGGTCTTCGGTGACGGGGCATTGTTCTAGTCACGTAGACAATAACATTCTCGGAACAGGTAACGAGCTTCGTTCGCCGAAAAGGGCCCGTTCTATTTTTCTGCACTGGCAGCTGCACATTTTAGAAAATTATCTCGTTTGGATTATTTTAATAATGCGGTATTTATGCAAATTATTATTAGGAGCAATGGGTAGCTCATAAAATGGATTAAAATATAATTACGCATTCGTTACGACGTTCAGGTAAACTGAACGCCGGTAACAATACTAACAATGCGACCTTTTTGAAAATCACTTAATTGATGAAATCGACGAGGTGTACGACTTCTAGGCATTTTTGCATAGTTTTTCAATAAACTAAACAGCTCAGAAAAGATCACAGTAGAACAGGTGATTGGTTATTAACATTATTAAATTTGTTTTATTTTTCTGATAAGTGTAAAAATCGTACACAAAAAAATGAGATAAAGCAGTAAAAACAGCAGTATATTATGATTTTCTTATCTATTATAAATTCCTCTATTCATTAGAATATTATTTTTTAAATAATATTAATAACTGGTAGGTAAAGTGGAAGAGCGGAAAGAAGTGCAAACTCCATGAATTTCACCTATTGTTCAAATTTCCATTTTTTAAATAATATAATATACCGTATGTCTCAGATAAGCATCATAGGGAATTTACATGTAAATATCAATATCTTATAATAAATAATAGTTGTCATGAATTGTCATTAGAATAACCATATTATAATTAAATTAATTTATATTTTAAATTAAATTTTAATAAATACAAATTTTACATATAAATTCCCTATTATACGTTATAAATGATAAATAGAAAAATTGTAATCTAAAATTACAATATTGTAAAATAAGTTTACCTGGTCAATATTGATTATAAAATCGTGCATTTTCACTAAAACTATTGAACGTAATATTTTTAATGGATGTACCGATTGCTTTTTGGAATTTTCTAGGTGATGAGAACACCCTGCGGTTAGAATAAATAACGGTCGCATTTTCGGCTATATAATTATAGTGCATAGTGTAAAGACAATGGAAAAGCGATTGCTTTCTGTCAGCGGTCTACTACGCTCGTCTCTGAACAATAACACATCATAAATCTGAAAAATATATTCTTCTCTCTGCTTAAAAACTTCTGTTAATATATAAACTTAAATATTACGCAATTTTATACAAGTAATGATATTTTCATGATCTGGTAATATCCAATGATTTATTATTACCTAGTAAAAATAAGAAAAACGCATCCTAAATAATTTATATCATTATAACGGGTGTTCAACAATTATTGCAGTCCCGGGTGGCGTTGGAATAAAAAACGTAGGTCGATTCTTACATGTTGCAAATAAATGAACTGACATTTTTAATGCACATTTAGGTTATGTTTGACAATTAACATGTCAGTTCATTTATTTGGCACATGAAAGAATTGACCTACGTTTTTGATTCCAACGCCACCCGGGACTGCAATAATTGTTGGACACCCGTTAATAAAGTACGTAAGTACATAAATAATAGAGAGAAATGAAAATAGCAATTTAGATGTAAAAAATGTATTAAGCGCTGAAAAAAAACAATCATTAAATAAATTAAATACTTGAAGTACATTGTTTCCTATTTTAAAAAGCATTCTAAATGATATAACCTACGTAATTGTATTGTTTTCTCGTTTCAACATTTGATTCAAGATGTATATCACATCTTTTTTATCTTAATAATCAAAAATAAAATGATTCTATAGGAATATTTAAAAAATAAATGATATCGTTTTGAAGTTTATTAGATTTTATACATTGACATTCAAACTAGTATTAATATAATAATTCTAGTATTTGTAACACGCAAATTGCTTTTTTATAATTCAATATGGTTTATCCAGAAGTAATTGTTTCAACAAGCGAAATCACACCGTTGTGTTAATTTATAGATGCTATATCAGAAGAAATTGAAGAGACAGAACCAAAACTCTACCTCTCTAACTGCATTAACACGTCTTCACTCGCTTTCCAGTTCATGTTACTTAATGACGTTGTGCTTTTTACATCGCACTGCCAGCTCATCGATGTGTTACCGGCGGTCAGCTTACCTGAACGTCATAACAAATGCGTAATTACCCATTGCTCATATTAACACTTTGCCGTCCGGCGACACCACAGTGGTGTCACGAAAAAACTATCGCTCAACGGCCGGCGACACCACAGGGTGTAGTGCCCAAAATATCCAGCGGACGGCTACACCACAGTGATGTACTGTAGTACCATTTGCATTTTGCTAATGATCTGTTTCTGTGTTTAATAAGTTTAAGAATAAGTTACACAAGTCAGCAAGTTTTTTGTTTTTTTTTATGTATGTATAACAAAAAAAATGAAAGTGAAACAGAAACAAGCGAAGTAATCTGAAATAGTGCTGCCGGCAAAGTGTTAATAATTTGCATAAATTTCGCATTATTGAAACGTTCCAAACGAGATAATTTTCAAAATATGCAACTAACTGTGCAGAATAACAGGACAAATCCGTTTAGGAGAACACAGATTATTTCCTGTTCCGGGAATTTCAGTGCCTACGTAACCTGAACAATATCGCGGTACCGAAGAACACGGTATAAAGCCAGGCCCAGATCGACACTCTTTACCAGTCGTCTGCCATCAGCAGCGATGGTCAGCCTGGTCCGCTCTGCTGAGTTAAGCTTATTTGTCCTTCTAAATAACTTATACATAACATGTAAATTGCTTTTTTGTATAATATATGTATTATACTGGCTTCCATGTGTAATTTACATTTATACATCGTTTCATTTATTTTTCATTTCCTCAGCTAGCCGGTCATCAACCCTTAACGTGGCATGGAGGCTTAAGTAAGTAGCATGTACGTGAAACTGTTGAATCGAAGCCTGCGGCTATCGATCGGTGGCTCAGTGCTACTTCCTTGCCAAAGACGATCACGAAGACGTCACCACCGCGTCACGTTAACAGATGTGCCTCCCAAAACGGAGAGCTCTGTCGGAAATAAGTCCACGAAATCGATGACTATCAATACAATGGATATATAATCTCTGAATAAAAATTCGGGGATCCACATGGGATCGTCTCAGGGGACATTAGTGTATGCAGGCGGTTTTGGTCTCATAAAATTTGAAACTCTTCGCCTCAGTATGACGTATAACCTCATCTATTGCGGATTCTTCTGCTGCAGAAGACGGTATTTGGCCATGTAACGTACTGACGCTCTGATATAATGAGAACGCTAAACCCGTTTGCGAGCACGTCACGTCACTAAGGAAAGACGATAAGAAAGGTGTCAGATTTTGCCGAAATCCTCACTCACGCATCTATTAAAGAATTCCATAACACCAGGTTGAGAAACTACCTGTGCCTAACGAAAGGTGCGTTGGTGATCCATGGTTGAGAAGTACCAAATATGAGGTATTAATGGCATCCTCCACTAGTTTTCCCCTTTTGTTCAGATGAAGGGAATTATTTTTTTGTATGTTAATTAAAAAATCACAGGCCCTTAAATGTGTCCTATTAGCAGTTACATCGTTTTTTGTTGTTTGATTCTTACTGACTAAAACTCCACTCCTCTGTCTTACAAATTATTTTAATAACTTTTATGACTGTGTATTGATTGGGTTCTTGACTTTGAAATGACAGACTAAATACACAATTAGTTAATTTTAGATTATGATACAAGTTAAAATTTTGTTGTATTACCAAAAATTTTGAATAAACGTTTTCATTTGCCTGATGGGCATCCTGGTTCAATATGATCCTGCAGAAGGCAGATATCGAATTTAGTAGAATAACTGAGTGCCAGCTAAAGGATATAGTTATGGACTCTAGGGATATTTAATTCGGAGCGCAACTGATTGTTAGAGATGTATCACGACGCATTGACAATCCTTCTGAACATCGCGCTATGTGTGGCCTCTGACCTTATTTTTATATGTCTTGGAGATAGTAATCTATGCAACCATATATCATTTTTGACCGTCTGTTTGCCTTATAGTAGTGGACTTCTGTCGAGCAGTAGTGATTTAAGCTGTGAGAACGCTTGTATTGGCCTTAGAAATGGTCAATTGGATGTGTTTATTACAATTTAGTATGTTGTCCATTTGCAGACCGAGACGTTTAACTCGACTCATGGGATTATCATTTCCTTGAAATTAAAGTTATCTATGGGAATCAAACGGCCTTGGGAGATGTAAAAGGCTTAGCTTTCATGTGGTTTGATTGAGATTTGCCATTCGAGTAAGCACTCCTCAAGTTTGCTGAGGGCGGCTTAGATTTTATGCATCATGTACGGGATAGATTTACCACGATACAGGCATGCAGTATTATCCGCATACTCGGTCGTTAGTATGTGTTCAGGAGCTGGAATGTCGGGTACATATACGCTGTACAAGATGGTAGAGAGCACCGATCCCCCTGTGTGTCGCCGGCAGGCATTTTATGATGTGCTGAGAAGGTTCTTTTGTAATAAACTGTTAGATGAGTTTCACCAGGTATATGAAACAATTGAAAGAAAGCAGTTTAAAAATCAATCCATGAAACCTGACGCGGTCAAAAGCTTTATCCACATCTAGGAAAATGTATGTAATCGCTCGTTCGTACTAGCTGGTCGTTTATGGACAGGTTTTTTATAAAACCGAATTGTATATTTAGGACAACTTTGTGATCATTTCTCTCAATCGAACGTGTATGTTTTTTTCAAGCAGTTTACCTAATACACAGAGTAAACTGATAGGACGATGATTTTGTGGAAACTTAACATCTTTACCTAGTATAGGTATTATACTAAGTGTGGCGTGCTTCCACGTTTTTGGAAAATAGCCTGTTCTCAGACAAGCGTTATAAATGTTATTGAGAAATATAATTGCCTTAAGTCAGAGATTCTTGAGACTTCTTGAGACAGTAGTAATTGATTTTATTGTGTCCAGGCGCTTTTTTGTTTGGCGCCAGTTTGGTGAACTCCGTAGCTTCTCTAACCGTTGTCAGTATAGGGATAGAGTTTGGTAATCGTTTAAAACGAGAAAGCACCTCTTCACAAGGTAGAAAAAGTCGTTTCGCTCATGGATAGCAGGGGTCGCCTTTATGATTTTAGTGAAATTCTTTGTGAGCTTCCAATGGTGGTGTTTATGTTTATGTGGCTTCATCAATACGCATAACTCAACAGGCATTTCGGGCAATGCATTCAGAGTTTACAAGCATTTCGGGAGCGCTCATAAGATTAGCGTTATTCACACTAGATAATGGTTGACTTGGGGGGTAGTGGAGGCGTTACTGCATTTTTCTTTTTGAGATCGATTGATTTTCGGGAATTTTTGGCATCCCTTGTAGTGGTCACCATTGCAACTACAGCACTTGGGGTCACCGTCAGTTTCTGGATTGCGTTTAGAATCCGACGTTTGATGATCTCCTGCGCATTTCATACAGCAAAAAGCGAAATTGTATCGTTCAGCATCGTGCCCAAAGCCTTGGCAATATTGACATTGCAACTCACTATGATCATGGTGAATTAGCTCAACCGCGATGTTGTTTAGGAGGCTGCCACCAACCATATTATATATATATGTATGGGTCTTTTTGCTCATACAGCGTACGGAAATGACGGGCTTGTTTGTTTTTTTTTTAATTTCATCAGGGTGAAATAATTTAAGGGGCAGGTTCTGACTCAGTGTAAGAAATATTTTATATTTGTGTTTTTTTTTCTTTTTTGTGAAACCATATTTGATTACAGTCTCAGGGGGTTACGGAAGTGCTGCCTTTAATATAGCTTTCAGAATAGCCATACTACTGAGATTTATTTAGTAACTTATGATGGAGATGGCCAAATTTAAGATAAGTATATAAAAATACACTCTCAATTCAAAACACGAAGGAAGAGTGTTTTTTTTATTAATAATGTTGGATAAAATTAAATATCTGACACATTGATAACTACTGAGGCTACATTCCGGGCGTTTACAACGTTCAAGAGCACAAATTAAATAGAAACTCCGTCATGTATAACATTAAACTCATTGAATGTCTTTATTATTATTAATCTCTGCAATAATATCTTTAGAGAAAACGCCTTATGTATAACCCTAAGCAACTGATGAAAAGTGATCAGGCTTGCAAGTCATTGACAAGTTTATTTATTTACAAGTGTGTATTCTTCTATTAATCAGCTCGCTTAAAATGCTGGTCAAGTTAATTTTAAAAGTTCTTTTAGGGAAAAGTAGAGGTTTTACAGCAATAAAAATATTGACCTATGCAGATATATTTTATGCTGATGGATAGAAGCTTAATCGCATTCCCTTCAGGCAATGGATGCGAATTTTGGGGAGGGATGATCATGTGACAGGGTTTTTGTGGTTGTTTGGGAATGTGTACGTTCAACGTAAATTAATACATGAAATATATGTATTGAGCATACCCTCCGCCTTTTTCAAATTCACATTTTGGAATTTATGAACACGCGAGCAATTTAACAATTACTGTAAATAAAAATTATATCACGAATACTACGAAATCTAACATAACATTATTATTTACACCCCTACTAAATTACCATATTCTCTCAATCAGGACGCAAAAAAAATATGTTGGATGCTTGAAGCCATAACTTTGTGATACATCTTGTATCAAGAACTTTATCAAATGATAAATAAAAAATAACACCGTGTGTGATATTAACAAAGTTTTATTTATCATTTGATAAAGCAAAAAAAATACTTCGAAATTAAACCAAATTGGAGGTAACGGCACTATTATATTTATAGGCTTCATCACCTCACCTGCGGGAATTTTAATTTTTACAACTCTCATCATACCGTCCACGCCGGCATCCAAAGGCGTGATTCGACCCTTTGGCTATTGAGTTGGGGACATACATGGGTTGTACCAAAAGACAAGATCTCCTTCAGAAAACGTTTGTATAGAACTGACCCATTTAGGTTTATGTATATTGTGTGTGTAAATATTCTCGACTCCACCTCTCGCAAAAGCACTGGACAAGACGTCTAGTTAATTGCCACCTAGTAAGACGATTTACAGGCTCATCAGAATGTCGACCTCCAGTCGGGCTAAAATGTAACCGCCAATCAAAAAATGCCCTGGAGTTAAGTTATCAGTATCGCCATCAGGCGAATTTGATATAGAACATATCATGATATATGATATAGATGAGAGTTTAGAATACCTTCAATGCGAGTACGCACGGTTTGGAATTCATCTAAAGTTAATAATTGCGCTGATATGTTTAAAGTGATGCTTAACGGACTCCCAAAGCCCACCGAAATATGGTGCATACGGAGGGTTGAATCTCCATTCAATATTGCGAGAAGCGAGTTAATGCAAAATATGTTCGTTTGACGTATCCAGAAATTTCATAATTTCAGATATTTCCCTTGCCGCTCCTTTGAGATTTCGACCTTGGTCTGAATATATATGAGTAGGTAATACTCGTCGAGCAATAAAACAATCCAAGCCAGAAAGGGATTAAAAGATCCGTAACCACTTCTAAATGGAATATTTGCCTATTTTAATCGACCCCCACCATGACGAGCCCCCGGGGCAAGAAAAATGGCGATAAACCACAGTAACGTTTAGGTCATAGTTTCCCATTTTCGAAATATTTTATCTCTGAACTCAAAGGCTGAGCCTGATCTATCCTAACAGTGAGCAAAGATGCATTTGTATATTCGTGACTACACAAAGGCCAAGTGAAATACTCGTCACTAGATTTCCTGCGTACTTTAAGAGAAAGATTATGAGCAAAGCATTGGAAGTAAGCGAGAGTACGTTGTAACTTTGTGAACGATGAAACACGATCAAACAGTTCAGCAAATGATATTGAATCAAATGAAGAGAAATATGAGGTAAGGTTTAATTCTTTAATATCGGGAAGAGGTGAGAGAATTTCCGTTTTATCTGCTGGCCATTCTGTTAACGGTTTATATCAAAAATTAGACCCTTTCCACCAGAGCTTACAATCTAATAGCTCAGAAGTACTTAAACCATGACTGGCCATATCTGCAGGATTTTCTGAGCATGGTACGTGTTTCCAATGAGCATCAGCACATTTTTCGTGAATCTGTGCAACCCTGTTAGCGACGAATGCTTTTAGACGATAAGGGGGAGTTCGAATCCAGGCAAGTGCCATAGTAGAATCCGTAAAGCATATTGGGACGTCCATCTCAATAGAAGAGAAGCATGGAATTACTGTCTTCATCAATTTTGATAAAATACATGCTGCTCCAAGTTCCAATCTTGAAATTGTCCAATTATAATCGCCATTCCTCGAGTACTTGCATCCGAAAACCCAATTAATCGAATATTTAAGTAAGTAGATGACATTATGCATCGAGGTATATGTATTTTACTAATGATTGGTATTTCTCCAATTAGACGGACCCAATGATCCCGAACATCTAAGGGCAATGGGCCATCCCAGTCACTTTTGAGTAGCCATAAATGTTGCAACATCTTAAATGATAAGAGAAGTGGACTAAGGTAACCGTTCACATTATAAATGCGAGCTACTCGTGATAATATACCACGTTTTGTGAGAATTTCCTCTTCAGAATTAATTGCGTATCTAAAATGAACATGATTAGGATTCCAGTATAATCCCAACACTTTTATTGTGGACAAACTATTGGTGGGAAGTTCCTGCGATATCGAAAAATTACTTGAGATAACATGGCTACTTAAACTTGCTCATTTTGCAAGTTCAAATCCACCTAGTTTCAAAAGTTGAATGAGCTTATTGCGCAACTCAATTGCTCCGTTCACGGAATTTTATCCAGTTAATATGTCGTCAACATCATAAGTGAAAGAATGTAGTGGGAAAGGATAGCGAGCACCTTCATCTTGAACCAGTAGGAATGTGCGTTGTGCTAAAAAAGGGCTACAAAAATTACTCGTGTATGTTTCCATTCAGTTGCGGGTTCCCAAGGCGAAAACCGCCACAATATATGTTGATATTTGAAATCGTTTGTATGTACCAAAAGCTCTCGGAACATGTACCGAACATCACAAGTAAGTGCTATCTGTGAAAGTCTAAAACGTGTAATTATTTGACCAATGTCCGCTTGAAGTTTAGGTCCACTCATAAGCGTGTCATTTAAGCTAATTCCGTGTTGATCCCTCTCAGTAGGATTGAAGACAACACGGACACTGCTGCCGACATCATTTCTTTTGGTGACGCCATGATGTGTGAGAATGTAGGGCATTGCCTCTTTGGTGGGTACTAAGTGATCGCGTGAAATATACTCCTATATAGTTTCCGAGTACAACTTATGTAACATATTATCTCGTTTAAAACGAGCTTCAAGTTTCAAAAAAGGAGTAAGTGCGATTTCCCTATTGCCACTCAATTTAGGAGAGGTTCTATATTTGAATGGTAATCGTGACGTATATAAGGACCTTCATCTCGAGTGATAGTATTTCGAAAATATTGCTCACATACCTTGTCTTTCGGAGACTCTAATGGTGCGACCAAAATTTCTTCACAATCCCAGAATGTCCTGAATGTGTTATTTATTAAAGATTGTGTTTCGATATGATTGAATATTGAAACCATTAGGTTTAGGTTAAAATTGGGAATGGAATCCATAATCACCTATCCTAGAGGTGTGAGAACATCAGTAGAATTGCCATTGATATGCGAGGGCAAATTTGGAGTTATATCAAGAACCGTACCTACGCCTAATAACAAATCTATGGGTGCCGATTTGTCAAAAGTTGGATCCACAAAATTGAACGAAGAGAATCTATCTCGAATTTTGGGAGTAATTAATAGGGAAATCCGTTGTGATACGAGGTAAAACTATCCCAGAGAAATTTATTAGATGATCATTCGATTTCATAGAGGCTAATTTACAATTCACTAGACCATGAGTGCCAACTAGCGATGCCTGACCAACTGCTTTAACATCGTATGGGCAATGTGAACGCGGTAATCCCAAGCGATCAGCTAATGAAATAGTAAAGAAATTGACCTGACTTCCGGAATCAAAAACGAGTCTACAATGCCATAATGCCATTCATCAGAGGAGCTTAATATTTTTGCCTGGGCAGTGCCTAATATGGTTGTCAAATCATTGATAAAGCTTAATAAGTTTGCTAATGTGACGGAAGGTTAAACAGAATTTTTGCTAGGATGGGGTAGTTCAAATGATTTTTGAACAACAACGTCTTGGGTAACAGACGACTGGTTGTTATCAAAATGCAGAAATGTATTGTGCCGTTTACTGCAACACATTTTACAACTATTTATCGAAGAGCATTGTGAAATGTTATGTGGCCCTAGACATGCACAACAACATTTATTAGATTTAACAATTTCATATCTAGCTTTAGATGTCGCTGCGAGAAATGAAGGACTACTTATTAATTGGTGATTAGATGATTTGCAATGTGAGCATACAATTTTTATTGCAACGCTGTACAACGACATTTGGAACTGCTAGTGAAAGACGTTTTCGTTTTTATTGTTGATCAGTAACAACGGGAGTTTGACTGGAAGTTGTAGCTGAAATAAGATCAGCCACTGCACAATGGTCACGTAAAAACCGAATGAGATCATTGAACGTAGGTAAATCATCATCCAAATATCAAAGTGAAAATTCTAATAATAGATAATCAGCTAAATCTTTGATCTTAAGAGATTTTAAACATTTACCTGTAGAGTGTCAACAAATTCTCTTAGACCTTGAGACGAATCAGATTTCACAGCATTTAAATTGAAAATTATTGATAAATAGTGATTTGCAAAAAGTCGTTTATTTGTGTATCGCTTAACTAACAGCTGATATGCAATAATATAATTATCCGGAGAAAAGGTAACCAAACCTGAAATTCAGATTGCCAAATTTGAGATTCACCGGCGGAGAACACTGTAGCTGGAGACGTGGAGTTCGAAACATATGATCTGCCTCCGCTTGAACGGTAAATAAATGTCATCAAAGGCTTTACTTAATTCAACTGTGTTAGTGTAGAAACTTATATGAATACCTGATAAGATTGTAAGTTCATTTAAAATATTATTAAATTCTTCCCGTACACTTGGAAGTCAAGCTGCACGAATTTTAAAAACATTTATATTATTTGGCAAGTCTTTAATTAAATCATGACGTAGTTGCTGTTGATTCCAAAACCGTTCCTTTTTGTTTGTGAGTAGCTTGAAACGGTGCAAATCTTCAGCTTTTGGTGCAACACTCATTTTAATTATTGTACTATTTCTTAGTACTAAACGATGCGATTGATATGTGAATGATATGCGATTGATGCGATTTGCGAGCGGCAAGACAGGATTACTAGGATGCACGTGCGAAGGAACACGTGTCCGAACGGCAATGTGAAATGCGAATTTCAAGATGGCCCGAAGTGAAAAAAACCAAAAATTTTGAGATTTAACCCAAATTTTGATAACTAAACAACAAATATGGCAATTATATTATGCAATCGATCCGGTTCGAAGGACCATTTATGTTTGACAGTGGAAAATGGACTCACCTATAGGCTGCTTCACTGCACATATTCGTATAAGATGATGATCACACACGTGCTTATTAGTTATACGTTTAATTAACTTAAACAATTAGGAACTGTTCTCGTCTGTCCATCTCCCTACAGGCAATGGATGATAATTTTGGGGAGAGATGATAAGATGTGACAGGGTTTTTGTTGTTATTTGGGAATGTGAACGTTTCACGTAAATTTACATATGAAATATATGTACTGAACACCAAACAATTGACAGTTCGATACGGAAACCGACTTCCATGTCAATCATGAATTAATACCCTTGTTACCGGCGTTCAGTTACGTGGTAACAAATGCGTAATTATATTTTAATCCATTTTATGAGCTACCCATTGCTCCTAATAATAATTTGCATAAATTCCGCATTATTGACAATAGGACGGGCCCTTTTCGGCGAACGAAGGAATTTCGGAGCCTACGTGACCGTAACAATGGCTCGGTACTGAAAATCACCGTATAAAACCAGGCCCAGACCTTCGCTCTTTACCACTTGACTGCCATTAGCAGCGGCGGTCAGCCTGGTTGGTTCCGCTGAATCAAGCCTCTTGCCCTTGTATATATTGTATATAACTCTGTTTTGTTGTAATATATTGTCTTCTTCTCCTGGCCCCATGTTTTAATTTACACATTTTTCTCTTCTAGATCTGGATCTAGATTGACTTTGCCAAGGGTGAACAAATCATTGACCAGAGCACTTAGCCCTCACTAGGCCCGTTGTGCCCCCCTGACTGGGACAGCCCTGCGTTGTTCTATCACTCATTTAGCCACCCAAGGTGGCGTACAAAGGACAGCGCAACGCTTGGAGGGTTATGTTGGCCATTTTCGGCCAGAGCTCCCTTACCATGGACTCTCTAAGGTGGGCGAGAGACGGACAGGTGTTTAACACATGTTCCACTGTCTCGTCCTCTTCTTCACATGCTCTACATATGGGGGTGTCCACCAGTCCCAGTGACCCGTAAGGATACCTGTGATAAGACGCAGATTCCCCCGGAATAGTCGCAAATAACATTCAGCTGTTTTCAGATTAGGTGAGCGTATTGCTTCCTTGGCCTGTCTGCAGCCTGAGGTGTCCCAACGTTGTTTTAGCATCTTACGAGTATTCTATATTTGATATTTCGGTGTTGGCGCGATCGGGGGCCCGTCCGTGGTATCACTGAGAACCGATCCAGCTCGCGCCAACTCGTCTGCCTTGCTGTTGCCTTCTTCATTATTGTGTCCCTTGACCCAGCGCAGCTCAATACTGTTTGATTGTTTAAGGGTGTTGTGACATTCTTTTACTAGTCTTGAGGTGATCTTGTGACCACTCACTGCTAGTATTGCTGCCCTACTGTCTGTAAGGATTTGGATGTTCCTATCACGGATGTCACGGTATAGGATTTCTTTCGCCTCTTAGATAATGCCAACGATATCTGCTTGCAGAGTAGTTGTGTGCTTCTCTAGGGATATAGCTAATGAGAGGTCCATTTGTTGCGAGTAAATTCCCGCCCCGGATCCTCTTTTGGTTTTAGAACTATCGGTGTAAATTCCGAGGGTTTCCCCACCCTCTACATTCCCGCTTCCTCTTTTTATCGATACATTATAGGGTATTGAAGACGTAGCAGGGTGGAAAATTGTCTGTCTTCCTTCCAAGGAAGGGTGTCTTTTTGACAGCCTCCTCTAAAAGGTGACAGTGTCTGCTAGCCCTGCCTCCTTTGTACCAGAGTCCAACTGAGTTTAGGCGCAGTGCTGCCGCCGTGGCCATCTCCTCTACGCATAAGTCGAGAGGTGGAAGGCAGAGCATTGCTTCCATTGCTGCAGTGGGTGTTGTTCCCATTGCTCCGGTCGTGCTGAGGCATGCTATCCTTTGCAACTGAGTAAGCTGCTTTGCAGAGGTTTTCTGTCTGGCTCTGGGCCACCAAACCAGTGCTCCATAGATTAGCATTGGTCTTACTACCGCTGTGTACAGCCAAAGTGCTATCTTGGGAGATAGCCCCCATGTCTGCACCACAGCCCTCCGGCATTATCAGAGGGAGACGCATGATTTTTTACTTTTCATTTTGAGATGTGGTTCCCACGTCAACTTGCCGTCGAGGTTCACTCCCAGGTATTTGACTTCTGACGACAATGTCAACTGGGTGTTGAGGAGCTTAGGAAGCTTTAGCTTACCTAGTTTCATTTTCTTTGTGAAGAGGACCTTTTCAGTCTTTGACGGGATTATGGCTAGGTGGGCTGATAATATGTCCAGCCCCCATTGGAGGAGGGCCGGGAATATACCGTCCAAGCCTGGCGCTTTAAATGGTGAGAAGCGTTTTATTGCCCGGGTTATACGTGTCCCTTCCGTGAGGTGATCTGCCACCTCCCAATCCTCCTTGGAGGGGTTTGAGGGTATGGGTTCTGACCAACCTTCATCGGAGGTGTTCGTACATACTGGAAAATGGGTGTTGATGAGAATCTCAGCTGCTTCCGAGAGGTTAGAAGAGTAACTTCCATCCTCTCGTTTTAGGCAACCTGGTTGTCGTGAGGGATCCTTGGAGAGGATCTTTTTGAGCCTTGCAGCTGCCGGGGTGGTTTCAACCTCCTCACAAAAAGACCTCCAGGCTACCCTTTGTTTTTGCCTTATTAGTTTTTTGTAGTCTTGTTGGATGTTTTTATAGACCATCCAGTCCGACTGTTGTTTAGATTTCTTTGCTTTATTAAAGGATTTTCTCGCAGCTCTTCTGAGATGGTCGAGTTCTCCGCACCACCAGGGTGTGGCGTTCTCGGAGTCTTCCACCTTTCTCGCAGGGCACTGTATTAAGTTGGCCGGTAGCTTCGCAAGTTCGCAGACTCCGCGAGAGGTTGTCTATGTAGGCATAATTTTCTCTTCTTCTTTTATGTTTTTTTTTCATAGCTAGCCGGTGCCCATACGTTGACGTATCTGCTGGCTTCTACGCCAGCTCAAGCAAGTAGCACTTGTGGGAAACTATTTAATCGAAGCCTGTGGCTGTTAATCGATGGTGAGCCTCGCGTATTGGTTCCAGAGAGTACCGCAGTGCTACTTCCTTGCCAGTTCACCAGGAGGACGTCGTCGGCGTCCACCGTTAACACTCATTTATTACATAGCCTGCTTAAAACGCTGATCAAATTAATTCGGAGGAACTTTTAGGTAAATAAATTAATTGTTATCACGGATATTTGTTGAAAGTTCATGTTTATTCGTTACAATTGTTTCACCACACTGCAATGTCTTGTTGCGAAGAAATTGTGCAATAAATTACAGCTTTACGGCGGTATACAGTGATTTATATCATCACATAACATTTGTTTGGATAACTTTTGGTAAACAACTTAAAATACTTTCTCGCCCATTCCTCATTGCTCGTTACACAATTTGAATAATAGATCTCTAATGATATAAAGAGAGATATAAGGAAAAATTCATTATGAGACCAATTTACGTACTACAGACTGACTAATATTGAATTTTGAATGATCATAAAGGGAAGTAATTAAAGATTTTAATTTCAAGTCGTACTTAAAACAATTTGAAATTGTAAAGTCAATCCTTCGTCCAAGTTCAGGGATCAGAACTCAATATGAAACGATTATGATTGGAAAATCTGTTTGGCAGATATAATTTTAGTAAAATTTCCATAAAAATGTCTGACGTCAAACTCGAACTCGCACTATTGTTTTGAATTATTGCTCGAGTTATCAATAAACTAAAGAAAAGTAGTCTACAGTTTTAATTCGTGAATTACAATTTTTTGTAATATTTCTTAAATCCAGAAAACCAGCGAATATTTTCAGCAAGTGATCATTAAAAACAAGATTGAAATTAAATTATCATGAAAATTTATTTGATTTGATATGGCAGAAAGTGTCTAAATTCTCTTATATGAAGAGGCCTGTACCTCTATATCATGACTTGAGGATATTGACCTACAGATAGATAAAAACCTTTGAATTTTAGACTCGGATTAATCAAGTTCAGTTGTATTAGCGAACATGAAAATAATAATAATACGGGTTTTATACAAGCCCCTTAGCATTTAAAAATAAGAGGCAAAAAATAAGTATCAAAGCCGATTTATAATAGTTTATAGAAAAGCCAGTCTAAGGTTTTTTCGGAGAAATGCAACGTTTGCATTTGGCCGGCTATTTGGATGTTATATTCGTTCTCTCTTTATTAAAATTTAGAGAAAACACTGCACAGGAAGACTTATTTCGCTTTATATGTCGTATTTTTAATAAACACCCTTTATACTTTAATTCACTCGTTATGAGTAATTTATACAACAACAAACAAAAAACAAATAGAATTATTTCATATTTGAGTCATCGATATATTGGTAATTATTAATTATATATTAGGAAATGCATACTTAGTGTTACAAAATCAAAAGGTTACTAAATTTTATCAGGTCCTAAAAATAGTACATACATATGGAAAATAATTTAAACATTTTTATGATTGGGAACGGCTCTTGTGTAATTTAATGGCGAATAATTGATTTGGCGGCAAACATATTTAATGGAGTCTTTTATTTACTTAATTGATTTTTAAACGTTGAATATAAATGAGGCTGGAACTTAGTCCTTTCGAATGAATAATATTTGATTGATAAGCAGATAGAGATTAATGTGTTCATTAGTTTATTTTACTAAATGAAACCTATGTTTTGCTGAATTTAACATTCATGGCCCTTAGATAAAAGGTTAAAAAGCCGTTGTGGTGTAAATATATATTTTCTAATTTGTTTCTTTTCTCCATGAATTCCATCCATGAATTTTAGGCGATCACAAATGGATATAGAAAAAATAAATTCACAAAGATAATTATGTTGTTATTTTGATGTGCCTACTCTCTCTCTCTCTCTCTCTCGCCAGGCTTTTGTTATATATATGATATATCAAAGGCTATCTTAATATATCTTTCCACTAGTGTGTCAGCATATGCTGCATGCTGTATTTCATTAATCTATTATCAACCCACGGTATTTAATCAAATTCTTGATCTCTATTTATTTATTATTTACCTTTTTAGAAAGTTATTTGAACTTTTTTAATCCTAGAATTATGACTTTATCCTTCTCCGTTTTATACTCTTAGAAACTAATAGAATTCCAGTTGTCAAAATGGCAACTTAATATTTACTAGTGTACAAATTCTTAAACAGCAGACTGAAGTCATCGATGTTACTATTGTTCGTATTATCAATTACAGCACCGAACCTAAATATAATTCTGCAAGTTTAAAGCGTCTCATTGGCGATAGATCAAGTTTTAATAGTATTATTGCTACTATTTTTGAAGCAATAGGTTTAATTGGTCGTTAGATCTGCAATAAACTTGGAAAAGCTGGATGACAGATTATCCCATACACGGCAAAAGGGCATAGTCATGCAGCTGAAACTGTGTGATAATTCGGGACCAAGTACTTTTCCAACCCTATTACATTCAAGATATCTAATATTTGAATGAGGCAGTCAATTAGGTTAGGTTAGGTTGGTGTGGCAGCACCTCTTCGTGCACCGCGA
Source organism: Ontholestes murinus (assembly GCA_963969525.1). Lineage (NCBI taxonomy): Eukaryota > Metazoa > Arthropoda > Insecta > Coleoptera > Staphylinidae > Ontholestes > Ontholestes murinus. The sequence goes on along the minus strand of OZ018397.1, from coordinate 21,742,315 downwards.
AGAGATGCACACTTAGGCCTAGATAGGCCCGTTGTGATACCAATGAGGGACATACACGAACATCCATGGATCCGGACGGAGAATTCTTCCTTTAGAAAAATCCACCGCCCGGCTGGGATTTGAACCCACAACCGTGTGGCCCGTGAGCAGGCACTCTACCCACTAGGCCACCGCGGTCCCGCAGTCAATTACTTGAATATGGTTTTCAATTTAGTATGCCGCGATTTTCAATGGTGCCAAATGATTACTAGCGCTGCAAAGCAAGCAGGCGTGAAACAGTTCATCTCTCTCACCTCGCTGCATCCAGCAAGTCACGTTCTACCAAGAGAGTCTAAATTTTTAAGAGAAAATATATATAGCTCTTCTTGAAAGATTACCCGGGGATATACCAGTTAGTGATAATGCTGAAATCATGGATGCACTAAAAGATCTAACAACAGCAGGGAACTTATCAAGCTGCCGGTCCTAGGCGATACTATGTAACGGAGCTCGTCAATTGGCTCTACAGGATTATGAGGAAAGACGTTAGGGGGAAATACAGAAGATACCATATTCCCTTTTGCAAATGTACAGTGAAAGCGCATCTAACGTGAATACTTCACAAATAAAGTGGAAAGAAAAATCAGGAGTCAACTTGACCACAATGGAAGACCAGTTTATATGAGAGTTTAAATCTTTTTCGTATGGTTTATATTATGGTCATTCAGCTGACGAGCCGTTGTCTACACTGAAACCACCAAAAGTTTTGGCAGTTTATAATATATGCGTAATTAATTGTTATGTTGTAATTTCGAGTTTTAGGGTTTAGATGAAACCATTAATTAGAGCACAATTAAAATAACAAATACATTTTGTATACATTAATAAAATCCAAATTAAATATAACTTTGAATAAAATAAAATAAACTAAACTTTGTTTATATCACACACTTTATTATTTCAGTGACTATAGTTTCGACACGAAACAAGTTTGATAATGACCAGCTGAATTGTGTCGAAACTATAGTCACTGAAATAATAAAGTGTGTGATATAAACAAAGTTTATTTTATTTTATTTAAAGTTGTAAAATATGTATCACAAAGTGAAAGCCTCTACAACCAAATTAAATATGTTTGTTGGCATATACTTATAAATGTAGCTCGTACTCTCTTAGCATGCGCCAGAATTGCGCTCTTATTATTTTCTATCGTGCTTCTTTTATAGAATTGGATGATATGGATATCAAAAATATGTGGTTTTAACTGCGATTTGAGAGCATGCGCTAACCATGAACTGGCCACCGAGCTCGTGCGATGAAACCCCGTTAGACTTTTTGGGGGGTTTTCTTAAATCGCAGGTCTATGTGAATAAGTCACAAATCGGCCCTCAAAGCCTTCAGATAAATTCAGCCTGATTTATGCCCCAAATTCATGGAAAACATTTCGGATGCACGATGTTATATTCCATATACAATGACATAGATAGACCTTTTAAACTAATAAAAAAACTCGATGATATCGCACACTCTTTGTTTTATTTAAATTTAAAAATAGGAAGTGCTTAATGAAAAACTATATAATTAAGTCAATGATTTAAATTCCAACACGCTCCGAATAAGGTAAAAACTTTATTTAAAAAGATAAGATATATTCATAATTAAACATAATAATAAATTTAAATTTATAAATACTTATTCAACCTTCAATTATACAAACCATTTCATTTAATGGATCCTCATAATTATCTCACAAACACAAAGCAGGTTGCGAAAAATAATATGTCATATAAAATTCATGTTGAAGAAAATGCCATTGAGCAAATATTTATTATCTTAATGTTGAGTTCGATGAATATTTAGAAGCGCTTTTATTCCGCCTAATTTTTCCACCCTTGTCTATGGTAATCGCTGTCAAGTTGTTGAAAATCTTTTTTATGCATAGATAATGCAAATTTGTTCTATTTAGAAACTTTAATAGCAATATTTGAAGTAGGGAAATATTAATTATTATTTAAATTATTATAAATTTACATCAAATTAATACTGTATCTACTTCAAATGCAAGTTTTCGTACTTGTATTCACTGATGTTATTATGAATATATTTATGGTACCAATTTAGTATCACATTAAGTACAAAGTAAAGTTTCTTGTGCATAGCTTCACTAATGAGCTGTCATACAGTGAAATACGTGTGTGCAGATTGTCATTCCGTAATAACTTTTGCGATGGGTTTGAAAAACGATAACACCTCCATGGTAACTATTAATTATGTAATCCAATGCCTGGCGTGCTTTAGTAGGCGAAGTAGTTGTTTTAACTATTGGCTATTAGTTCTTGCATAATTATTGTAAGACAACGGTGCAGTAATGCTCAGACAAATGGTGGTTCCTTAATAACATATTTATTTCTCAGTTTTTATTAGTTTAATTCAACAGAAAAAAATAGCACATGCAAATTACGAGAAATCATAACTAGCTTCTGATTGAAACAAAATAAAAAATTTACACGACCAGTGCAAAATGTTCTGAGTTTCATAACGTATAAAAAATTGAAAATAATAGAACACGTGATGCTTGATAATGTTGAAACCATTTCAGCAAGCGCTGCAACCTATTTTTCTCAAATCTACAAAGCCACGAATAACAAATCAAACGATTTTATTAAAAACGAGTAAATAATATAAAATGTTGTACTAGTAGTAATGCAAATAGTAGTTCTAACGTAGTTCCCGCAATATTGTTTTCTAAATGTATACGCACTCTATCAAAACCCTCACAGATTTTATTCAATTGTGTTTTAAAAGAAGAAACATTTTCGCATATTTAGATATTCTAATAGATATTCATACTTCACAATTTTATTTATTGATTATAATAAATCCCTGGTCCCAGTGAGTAATGTACTATAGAGAAACAATTTTTGTGATTAAAATTTTTGGAAAACAAAGTTGTATTGTAAAAAAATAATTTTGCATATACAAAATATGCCAGTGGGATTCAAAAGGTCTAAAATCTGTAAAGCAACAGAAAAACTTACATGATAAAAATATATGCTCAAATGTGGTCTTGAAAACTAATTTTCTTCATTACATGTGAATGATTTCCTTTGTAGAAGGATGAATAAATTAATAAATAGCACGTGCACAACACTCGATGACGGATTAGACACTGAAACCTCTAACCTAGTTAATGTGTGCCTACACATTCTGAGAGAAGCAAAATAAGTGGTATGTTAAAATGTAAAATTATGTTAGTTTTGATATTATGTATTGTTATTAATACAATACAAACTGAAATTGGAATAAAAATTACACTTTAATAATGAGATAAATATTTGAAACATTTTAATTATTGATATTATTCGCTTTGTTATAACAACAAATTTTCAGCAAAAATGTTAATGTTACACAAATGTATGATCAAATTATATATACCTAACATTTATAAATTAATAGATTGTATAGAACTCAATATTTACTGAATACCATACATAAAATACATATTTCGTGTTTTAATAATTAAACATAAGATCAGATAAGATCAGAAATTAGAAAACAAGTATTTTATTTTTTACCAGTATTTCAAAATTGTCACCACACCAGTTTCAAATTTCATTAATCTATCCGAAACTATTTTTAGTTCGTTGGATGCTTGAAGCCATAACTTTGTGATACATATTGAATCAGGAACTTTATCAAATAATAAATAAAACTTACTTTGCTAATATCACACACAGAATTTATTTCGTAACTATAGTTTCAACCTTATTCTTATCCTATTTTTAGTTCGACAGCAAGTCCTTCCATCTAAAAACCCTAATTACAAAATTTGTTATAATTTTATATGTATATATTTTTGTTAATATTCTTTTATACAAGCATGTATGATAAAGACAAATATAATAATAATTATTACAGCCCTTATATTTATACCAAATCTAAAAAATAACCACAGTAGTAGAGTCAAAAATTGCATTAAAAAATATGCTAGAACCGCTTATTCACTTCACTTAATTCCCTTACCATCACAAAAGCCAATAAATCAAATTCAATTTCTATTCTTGATACAGATCAATACAAGGAAAAATCAATATATTCATAAATCAAGAAAATTTAGTTCGACTTAAAAAATATCCAACCGCCCTATTTCAAGCTGAAATCAAAAATCTGCTTAAACACACATCAGTAATTTTCTCAGTTAATTATTCAGAACCCACTTACTCGGAGATTCTATCTTAATAAAAGCCCATAAACCAGATCTCCCTATCAGACCCGTAGTTTCATATATAAATTGTCCAGCTCGAAATCTACCAATCAAAATACAAGTGATACATCCCGGCAAATTGAATCAATTTTTAAACTTAATTAACAATATACATTCAAAATTAAATTAACATTTGAAAGCGAACAAAATAACCAGATCTTTTTAACCGTACATGCATAACAATAGTTATAACAAAATTGAATTTAATATCTACAGAAAACCTACCAATATAAATTAACTATTGGCTGGTTTCTCATATTCGTTCGGTTTTGTTAATAGTGCAAATATTTTCCAAATATCTGCAGCTTTGGTTATCTAATTTGGCAAATATATGTTGAAAAGAGGACAGTTTGTATTAGAGGCCTGTAAGTATGTCGGAGAAGATGCATTTTCGGCATATTTTGCATTATTATTTCAAGAAAGGCAAGCAAGCTGCGGAGGCTCACCGAAAGATATGCGGCATATACGGGGTTCCTTAACAGAACCTACCATTCAGAAATTATTTGCCAAATTTCGATCCGGAGATACAAGTCTTAAAGATGGACCCCGCAGTGGTCGGCCCATAGAGGTTGATTCGACTGATATCAAAGCACTAGACCGGACGCTAAAGATGCGAGAGATTGCGGAGACCCTTAAAATAGGGCAAGGAACCGTTCCAAGGCATTTGAAACATTTTGACTACGTATCTCGCCTCTAATTGGGGACCGCACATATTGACCGAGGAGAACTTTGCTAACCGCATGTCCATCTGCAATTCACTTCTGAAGCGGCACGAAAGCAAAACGTTTTTAAAACGAATACTTACTGACTAAAAGTGGATAGTCTACAAAAGATTGTGGGGAACCGCTGCACAGTGTGTCAAAACACCGATCTAGAAGGAAATAATTCAATTTTTTCAAGTCAATTCTAAATACTAATTACCATTCCATTCTCATTTTGAATAGTCAGCGCTTGTATCAACACAGTCTTTATACACTAATAACGTCAAACGATCGATAGGGGCGCTAGTAAAGCACGCATGGCGTCTCCATTGCATTTACATTTGTCAAACATTTTCTTGATTGACGATTTAATAACTTCTTAATATAAAGAGATATTCCCGATCTGCAAAATGGAAACAATGGTTAAAGGTATGTTCTAAACCTTCAAGTTATAGATAATAAGATAAATTTATTTGTTTTTTCGTGTTTTATGTATACGCGGATAGACATTTTTTTCCTGTATTTATCATATTCGGCAAAGGTTATAAAAAAATCCCCACAAAACCCCACTGTGATATTTGTCGCATTATAACCTTTAAACCTTCAACAACCTTATATGCAAAACTCAACTGCTAGTATTTGCTAATATCAAAGTTATGTTAAATTTTCAGAGTCGACGAACTCAATTTCGCGGAGACGTTTGTTTGATATATGGGTAAATAGCAAAAATACGTCTCGCAGTAGAAACCTGAAGGCTTTTGTTGTCTCATATTTTAATTTGCAAGATGACAATGATGATATTGACAAACAAATGAATTTACTAATATGAAAAATAAATATTCGTTGGACTAAATGTCGACGAATAAAGAGTGTATTTTTAAACTCTTATTCGGATTGGCTTGATAGAGATTTTACAATTCCAGAAGGAATTATTAACAAAAATAATAAAGGTAAAGAAGATACTAGAGGCAGAGGTCGTCCTCGTAAACTTTTTACCGAATGCGGTTCTAAATCTAAAAGAAATAAAACTAAAGAATTATTGGAGACGAAAAGTTGTGAATAAATTTATACGGCAGCTGAGATGAGTCTTCGAGCTTCAGGTAAGAGAGATGCAGCTGCTATTTTCAATGAAGTGTCATCTGGATCTGCACAGGTAGCTACACAAATTAAAAAAGCTAGGATACAAGTTGCGTCAAAACCAATAAAATATACGGATAAAGAGGCATTGGCTTACTTTCTTGATGCAGGCCATTCGGTTCATACCCAAACACAGGCTAAGCAAAGGCGTCATGATTTTTACCCGCCATATTATGTTATACGCAAAACAAAAGAATTATGTTATCCACCTCAGGACAGTGTTTCAATAAGTGAAACGTTTGCAGAAGTAAAATTACAAAGCATTATAGATTGTACCGTAAAACGACTAATTAAAATGCAAGAAGTTGTTATTAATAGTATCTTACCGGATTTGTGCAACAATTTATTATTAATTTGTAAATGGAGGTGTGACGGTAGTGGGGATCATAGTTTATATAAACAAAAATTTACGGAACAAAATAATAATACTTGTACAGACGAATATTTATTTGTGATTTGTTTTGTACCACTTCAACTAAATTATACAGATAAAAATGGTAAGAAGAAAATTATTTGGCAAAATTTAAAGGCATCGTCGACAAGGTATTGTCGTCCAATTAAATTATTTTTTGCAAAAGAGTCGCCTGCTCTTATTAAAGCAGAAACTGAGAAAATTAAACAACAAATATCTGTTTTATCTCCCACTACTTTAGACATTTCTAACTCAAAATTATCAGTAAAGACGACTCTTTAACAATGGTTGATGGCAAAGTTTGTAACGCATTAGCTGATAATAAGTCAACTTAAAAATGTTATATTTGTGGTGCTACACCAAAAATGATGAATAAGAAAGATAAACGTAAAATGATACCTAATTCGAATATGTATGCATTTGGTATATCCAGTATACATGCGTGGATTCGTAGTTTCGAATGTTTGTTGTATGTATCGTATAGATTGCACATACAAAAATGGCAAATTAAAGACTCTGCTGACAAAATCGAATTTCAGCAAAGAAAACGAGAAATTCAAGACAAATTTAAGCAGATAGGACTTATTGTAGATCGACCGAAACAAGGTGGTGGAAATACCAACGATGGTAATACCGCGCGTAGATTTTTTTAAAGATCCTCTTAAGAGCGCTGAAATTACTGGTATTAATGAAAATTTAATTCGACGACTTGGTGTAATTTTACAAACACTTTCTTGTTGCTATGAAATAAATATCAATGCGTTTGCAAATTACGTGGAAGATACGCGACAATTGTATATTAATTTATATCCGTAGTATTATATGCCCACAAGCGTTCACAAAATTTTAGTTCATGGCCCAGAAATTGTCAATTCATGTATCTTACCGATAGGACAAATGTCTGAAGAAGCTATGGAAACTAGGAATAAAGATTGTAGACGTTATAGAGATCATTGAACTAGAAAAATATCTAGATGGCACACAAATAGAGACCTATTGTCCATTTTATTAGTATCGTCGGATCCACTTATTTCAAGTTTGAGAGTTTCTACAACAAATAAACGCACACCATTATCTACTGAAGTATTAGCCCTGTTAGCAAATTCTTCGGCGTTAGTTATAGAAGCTGAAAATAATGTTACAGAAGCTACTAATAATAACATACTATTAAGTGATTATACAGATAGCGAATAACATTAATTCATACACTATCGGCAAAATTCCAAAATATTTAAATAATTATGATTTACATATGTTTGTATAGTTTATGTTAAATTAAAATGTGTTTCTTTATTTTAACAGTTTAATTATTGTTATATAACCGTTAAATAATAATTTAAAACTTCCATTAAAACAATAAGAATTTGTTCCCTTCAGGTTGGCTATTTGTCACACTGTGCGCTGGCGGGCCGCCGAATGCTATCCCGAAGGCCGGCTTTTGCCGGATTTTGCTATCAATATGGTGGGATCATCGTGGTGGCTCATACGAGCTGCTTCATCAGAGAAAAACTGGTCAATCGCAAAGATTTTATATTTCACAACTTATTCGGGTAAGCTCCAGACCTTCTATGAGAGCAGAATAATGAAATTGTAGAAAAAAATGGCAAGAAGTCATCAGCAAAAACGGAGAATATGTCATTGATTGAAATTCATCCTATGTTTGAAAAAACATTTTTCATTTCAGCATTCAAAATCCGAATGAATAATATTCCATATTATACTAACCACCCTCTGTCACATAAATTCGCCGTATACCACTCAATGATTCATCGATTCAATTCCACTATCCTCCAAAAATCAAGACCAAAAACTGAAGAGAATTTTAAAAAATGGTCAAAACAATGGAAACCCGGTTGGCCTTCAATTCAAAATCTAATTAATAAAAAGAGATATTAAAACACAATAACCTATATTTATCAAAAAATCAATAACCATATACGCTTGAAAAATACATGGCAAATAACTCAGCATATTCTTGTAAATTACTACTTTTGGTATCGTTCAAATAATTATTTTAAATCGTTCGGTATATAATATAGATATTTAGATTTTTTAAAGCTTTTGAAAGTTGATGGTAATATTTTGAACCTGCAGTCTGCGCACTCCAGGCCCAGTAGCAGGAACCAAAGTTCTTGTCCTAGCACTGGGCTTGGATGCACAGACGGTAGCGTTTGCCATATAAGGCATTATCTGCGGGAATATTAAAAAACATGCAATTAAAATCAAAAGAAACAAAAACTGGATTAAATTAGAATATGTTAATGATCTATCAAATAATATAAAAAAAGATCCAATGTGGTAAATGTAATGCCACATATGTTGGCCAAACCGGAAGAACATTCAGTATACGATTAAAAGAACATAGAAAAGCCATATTAGACAATAATGGCACTACCGATTGTGCATGCAGGTAAGAAGCCCCGTAATTAAAATCTCCGAGAGGGATTAGAAATTAACAAAGCGCTAAAGCGGGGAAAACACCTCTGTTAACGGAAAGCAAAAGACGTCCTGGTGATGGACTGACAAGGAAATAGCATCGGCGGTACTCTCTCGAACCAACACGCACTGGAGGCGGCACAGGGGTCCCTGGCGAGGCTCGATTAGCAGCCGCAGGCTTCCATTAAACAGTTTCTCGTCTGTGCTACTTGCTTGAGCTTCCACGCCACGTCAACGTATGGGCACCGGCTAGGTGTGAAAAGAAGTAAAAGAACAAGAGAAAGATTTGTAAATTAAAACATGGGGCCGGAGAAGAAGAGAATATATTACAAAAGAACAGACAGAAAATATACAAGAGCAAGAAGGCAAGAAACGACAAAGCCGACCAGGCTGACCACCGCTGCTGATGGCAAACGACTGGTAAAGAGCGATGGTCGGAGCCTGGTTTTATACGGTGATCTTGATTACTGCGGCTTTGTTTCGGTCACGTAGGCCCCGCAATTCCGGGAACAGGTAATGATCCTCTTCGCCGAAAAGGGCCCGTCCTATTGTTCCGCACTGACAGCTGCACATTTTGGAAAATTATCTCGTTTGGATTATTTCAATAATGCGGAATTTATACAAATTATTATTAGAAGCAATGGGTAGCTCGTAAAATGGATTAAAATATAATTACGCATTTGTTACCACGTTCAGGTAAACTGAACGCCGGTAACACCTCGTAAACGAAAACGATGAAATCTTGAGTTCCCCAATTATGACCGCCCTCATTACCTGAATGTAAAATTTTAGTATTTAAGCAAACATATTTTACCTTCCTAGATAATGATGTAAAAATCGAAACTAGTCGGAATAAATCGTAAAAAATTGTGAAACCAACTAAGTGCCTTTCTATAAACAATAAACCCTTAATACTAGAAATGTGTTAATAATATTATATTAATGATATCTACAAGAATATATTAAACTATCTATATGTTTAAAATTTAAAATAAGCAATTAGTAAAATAGTACAGGAAACAAGTAATTAAAAACTATTGAATAATAATAAATATGTTAAAATTTTACGCATTAAAATGTTAAAACAATTAATAAAATTATATCAGCGAGTAAAAATATTAAATAAAAGTTTTAATAACCAAAAAAATAAATAAATATACTATAAAATGTTGCACGAACGTATACATTAAAACTAAAAAAAACAGTTAACAGAATTTAAATCCTAGATAATCTTTGCAAATGTAGAATGTATTAGAGACCAATAGATCTTTTATAGTCTTGCTGAACTTTTTAAGTGGAAGATCCTGGATCTCCTGAGGTAGTATGTTAAAATATTTAACGCTATAATATCTTATACCTGTTTGAAATTTGTTAAGCGGATAGAATTTGGTTAGATATTTCCACGTTGTCTAGTGCTGTTATTATTACGATTATATATAATAATATTTATACTGGGATAGGGATAAATGCATGGTAAGGTTAAGATATGCTCGTCTTTGAAAGCCTGGCGACAGTCATCATCGTAAGCATACCCACACATAATCCTCAAAGCTTTGCCCTGCAAATTAAAGATTCTATGTCTAATTAATCCATATAGCATATTGAAAGAGCTCAAAATACGCAGCTTTTAAAACATCATTTCACACTTGTGACCTAAGAGGGCGAATTGCGAATATACTTGAACTTAATTTATTCGAAAGGGCATTGCATCAGTTTTTTGAGAGATAATGCAATATTCGTCGCTTTTGTATCATTCAGTTTAAGGCGATTGCTGTTAAACCATATATAGTCGGGCCGCAGAGAGCTGACTGAATCAAGTTTAAGGTAAACGTATGTCCATAACGAAATTTGATTCAGCACTGAGGCGGGAAATTTAAAAATTCTCGAATGTCATATACTCCCTCTGTCCGGAAATATGGTATACATTTGGCGATTTTTGTTGTCCAGAAATATGTTATTCATTTGCGAAAAAAATTATATAAAACGAAAATTTTACAGATTTTTTTTATTTTTTAACAAAATATAATTAGAGTACAAATAATTATTATAACATAAATTAAATGAAAATAAGACTTGGCCCTATTGTACACTTCTTGGAAACATAAATATTTTGAAGCTACTCAACCTTCGTGAAGAAGTTTTGCCTTATTTATATGAGGAATTTTATAGGAATTTCCTCCACTCATCAATATAATAGATTCCATGCATGTTAGCAGTGTGGTAAAAACGTTATCAAGAGTATTTATTTCTAATTTATTAAATGAATATTGAACACAATAAATCAATTCATCAATTGTGTTTGGCGAACCCATATGATTGTATTGAGTTGGAAAAACCCAAATCAAGAACGTTTAAATCAGAACTATTTAGAGGTTGTGACTTAAATTTCATAGTCCAACCACCAGCAAAACCTACGGCAACAATATCTTCATCATTATCAGAGAAATGTGGTTTTGCATTATCTTGGTGTAAGCAAATTGGTTTGTTTTTATAGGATTGCGGAAATTTTGATTTAATCGCTGGAATAATATTTTCTAAAATCAATTTTTTACAATGCACTGCTGTAACAGATTCCACATTTGTCGTTATTTATGTTCCTTCAGGTCTGTTCTTAGAATTTCTTTGAGCCGGTTCTTGATATACAAATGGCCATATTCCAATTTTACCATCAAAATAATGCTCGATGTGTATCATAGCGTAATCGAGCTACTACCGCCATAAACATCACTTTAGTGATAAATATTTTGCTTTTGCAATTTCTCTCAGGTTCTTCTTCTTCTTACATTACGCAGTAAGAGCGTTTAATTTTAGTGAAATTTTTAGATGAAACCATTTTTTGTCAATAGTCATACAAATCATCAGAAAAATCTCCGTTACTGGTAAAATTTACCTTTGACAAATAAAACTGTAATATTTCCAATTTATTTTTATCTGTTAAAGTAAGTTTAACTGTAGAAGATATTCGTTTAAAATAGTTTCGCTGTTTAAATATATCAAACAAAGTTGATTTTGGAAAATTAATTGCGAAAGAAAGACTGCGAATGGTTTCTCGACAATTTAATGGTGTATTCTTTATTTAAGCTAAATTTTCAGAATAACCTTTTCGTTTTCTTTCGCATTTTTTCAAACACTAGTTTGAATATATTTATTTTTGTTAAATAAACTAATAAATAAAAGGCGATAAATAAAACACTTAAACTTTGTATAACACTGTATTTTTTATTATTTTGACTAGTTTCGGCAACTCCATTTGCCATTATCGAAACACAAGTGGAGTTACCGAAACTAGTCAACATAATAAAAAATACAGTGTTATACAAACAAAGTTGAAGTGCTTTATTAATTATTCAAACATGTATAACGAAGTAGAAGCTTCTTACATTAACAATATAAAACACTTGGGTTTTGAGAATTTACATAAATTAATTTCGATGCACTGCGACAATTGTTTTGCCACACAGTGTCTTCATCAGGCAATCGCAATGCATTGACATAATGGAATTTCACCAAGTAAAAGCATCATCAATCCAATATTTAATAAATAAAAGTACATTTAATTATTTATTAGTTTATTTAACAGAAATAAATACATACAGACTAGTGTTGCTTTGATAGCTGTGCTATTTGTAACACACAAATTATTTTTGTATAATTCAATATCGAGGTATTAGCCATAGTAATTGTTTCAATAAGTCATTTGTTTTGTAGTCTTAATAAGACTCATTGTTGTAGATTTACGAAATGTTTTTGTATTTTTAATTTATTAGTTAAGGAATTTAGTAAACTGTACAATTAATATGTATTTGATTAAAAAAAGCCAATTATATTAATCAGATGATGACAGATCATAATTTTCATCACTACTTGAGACATCTCCTAGAGTAAAGGTTATAGGTTCTCGAATACCCTCAAATTTTTGTAGGATTTTCCACCATTCCTCCATTTGTTTTTCAGCATATTCTATACATTTTTTCATGTTTCTTTGTTAACCCTTATTAGGGATTCATTCCACATTGCTAGCACCATGTCATCTCCAAACCCTTCTCTGCCAATATTTTTATTATAATGTTCTTTGCAATTTGCCCATACAAGTTCAATTACATTGAACTGGCAGTGATAAGGTGGCAAGCGCAGAATTTTATGTCCTGTTTGATGTGCCAATTCATCAATTTCAATTTTTTTTGTTATTGAATGCTCTTTTGCTAATGCCAGCAATTCTACTTTCAGCATGTCAGCCGAAAATGTGATATTTTTATTGGATAAATACTCTATTCACATATTTTTTTTTCCAACTGGTAGTTGGGACTTTCTCTGCTATTCGGCAATGGTTGTCTAAAATTATTAAGGTCGGTTGCTCAAGATTAGGGAGTAGCTTTTCTGCAAACCACTTTTTAAACATATCAGCATCCATATTATCATGGTAGTCATGCATTTTGTTTTTAGAAGCAAATATTAAGGATGCACCTTTCACAAAACCATCCCTGTTACCTGCACCTACAACAATGAACCTGAAACAAATCCGTGTTTCTAGAAGCAAATATTAAGGATGCACTTTCCACAAAACCGTCCCTGTTACCCGTACTTAGAACAATGAACCTGTAACAAAGCCATATTATGAGAGAAACACTTAAATTTTAAATTTTGTGATGAAGTACTTTTATAATGGAGACTGCAACTTCGTTATATATTTTATTTAATAAATAACACTTTTAGTTTGTAACTTTAACTTTATTTACATTATTTTTTAAATTAAAAATACTTCAGAGTAACAGTCATCTCTCAGAATAATTACATTCATTTTATTTAAAATTCAGCTAGTATGAAACACACAAATTGTTCACCAGCTCTGAGTCTATTAGGGTTTGTTAAAATGAATTAGATACTTTGACATAAAAGTTACCTTTTTCCTTCGCCAATTGGTTTTTTTCTTATGGATTTTTTATCATTATCGTGCCAGCTTCATTTTGTAGAACCTCTCCTGAAAACCCACGTCTCGTCTAAGAATAGTGGATCAAATAACAGTTCCCTTTTATTTGTGAAATACTCCCGTAAAAATTTGGCACGTGCTGCAGCAACATGCGATTGTTCAAAAAGCCCTCTTCTCTCATCATCTACCTTAATTTGAATCCAATTGAGGTCATAAGTGAACGCAGGCTGGTCGTTTTGAATTTGAAGATATCATCTTCTTTTAATTTATTAATAACACTTTTTTGTTATTGGTAACCCTAAAATGTATGATATTAAAAATATGTTATAGTTGTATGGCACTTCATATTAACTGTGTCGATGTTAAGTATTCAAATGACACATATAATTATTATTTCTTATAAATAGATATTCAAAACATTTACTATGCATTTCATAAATTTCACACTTTACAGCGTCTTTAATGTAATTTGGTACATCAACTGAGAGGCTTTTCTTGCGTTGTCGATTCTTTTGCGGCGTTAGAATAACTGAAGTACCCGCAGCTTCAGCACCACTAAAACGATGTCTAGTATGCATTACTGTACTTGTAATGACACCGCAAGCTTCTGCAGTTCTCTAAATATAATTGGTTCCAGTTCAGAATGTTTAATAATCTCAATATTTCTATTTAAAACGTACCTCAGTATTTATTGTTATATATTTGGATAATTCCACTTTCAAAGTTTTAAAAAAAGTCAAGGGTAACTAGATATTTTGAAAAAAGTAAAAAGTGTCAGTTTCACTTAAAAAATATATATGGACCGAGCATTATTAATCCAAACACACCATGGATTAAACCCAAATTTAATTTGTAGTTTTCTCTGTGAAACTTCTCGTGGATTCTCTTAAGTGCATCTAATGTTCATTGTGGCGATTAAAAATACCACAATTAGTGAATCGCGATTCATCTGTTCATAATATTTTTGTAAGAAACGTATTATACTCTTGACAAATGGGTTTATACCACATACAGAAGGCCATTTGATAATTACAAAATTATTATTCTTATGCTGGTTTTTCAATTTTATTTAACTTTGTAGAAATAATAATTACAATATTGCTATTATTATAAACAACTGCAATTGTTTTACTTTCATCTTTTTCATGGCTACCCATTTATTATTTATAATAACATTTAAAATGACTATAACTCACTTAATTTTAGAAATAACTATGTCGTATGTCATATTGGATTAAAGAGAAAAAAATTACCTTTTGCATGAGGCCATAGCCAACTATGGTTTCCATTTTAAAAAATGTAAGTTTGCATCATATCTCGGAAAATGATGGTGATAAAAATTTTCTGATTATTTTTTATTAATCTACATAAAATTATCTAAAACTTTGTCCTTTACAGTTTTTGTCTATCTGTTTTAATAACCGAGATATATTGATTTGAAAAAATTGACACTTTTTACTTTTTTCAAAATATCTAGTTACCCTTGACTTTTTTGAAAACTTTGAAAGTAGAATTTTATTCGTCTCGTAAATATACACTTCTTTCCCCATTTAACCGTTTCTCTATCTCTTATAGTTTCCGAGTTCCCCATAGAGAACATCGAAAAAAACTCACCCTGTATATATATATATATATATATATATATATATATACTCTTTGATTAACGGGTGAGAGAAGTCCAATGTAGTGTGTTAGAGTGTACTAGAGCACAACCACCATCGTGTATTCTTTGCTCCCTACACTCTAACACACTACATTGGACTTCTCTCACCCGTTAATCTTGAGAGTTGATATTCTACTACGTCCGTTACCATTGGGATATATATATATATATACAGGGTGTCCCGTTAATGCGGGGAAATGGCTGGACCGTAGATTCCTTTCAAAAAAATTTATTTCTTTTGTTTATAACAATTGAACGCTTTATTTGATTTATTTTTGAAACTTTGAAGCCAAATTCCGGCTTAACCGTAAATTTTTGGATATAGATAAGTTGCATTAAAACATCATATTTTGACCCCAGGAATCTATGGTCCAGCCATTTCCCCGCATTAACGGAACACCCTGTATATTGGGAATGTGTGTCTGCTTAAATATATTTAAAAAATGCAGAAAAAAATAAAGGAATAAATCGATTTTGTATTTAAGAAGGCATCGCTATTGATTTTTATAAATACCATGATAATTGTAAGTGTAACAATATTCACATTACAAAATAACTCAAACATTTAAAAATTATTGATTTTTAATTATTTTTCTTCTGTTTTAAATTTGATGCAAAGTTTGTCTATCACTTAAAAGTTTTTGAGATTGTTCACAAAAATGAATTTTTAATGTTAACCAAATTAACAAATCAACATTTGCAAAACATCTTATTGATGAGAAACATGTTTTAGTGAAGACGTACTTTCGATATTTCATTACGACGAAAAGGGATGCAAAATGGATTTTTAATCATTAGAAACAAAGTCCGCGCTAATCTGGGCAGACCCCTAATTAATTAAACCACAATTTCATAAGTCAGTAAACAAAACGAATAATCATTCAAAATTATATAATCTTTCGAATACAGCAGAAAACTCATTTTGTCTTCAAACCCAAATTACAGTCCGTATATCCAATGTAAACAAGATAAGCAGAATAATAATAGAATCAGAGTTAGCCTTAAAACACCTTTTGCAGTCTTGTAACCCTTTAGGGGTTTTAAGCTTTAGCTTAAACCTACACCGGCAGAAAACCACTAACAGCATAATTATTACGCCAATAAAATCAAAAATTTCAGATTCCCTTATTGCGACTAAAGAAAAATCCAAGTCAAATATAATATTAGAAAACTAAAGTTATTTAGATAAAAATTACCAAAAATCTGATAGTTTTAAATAAAGATTCAGCAGCATTTTTGGAAATCAAGTCAAAGGTGCAATATTAATACCATATTAACGGGACACCCTGTATATTCCAATATATAGTTGCACCTATTTTCAAGAAATTACTCAACAATTGGTTATTTAACAGATTCTTTCTAATGAAATTTTAGATCTTTAGCAATTGAAATATAGTCTTACATGTTTCATGCTGTTCGTTCTACATATAAAGAGTACCTTTCAGTTCCTCACTTAAGATAAATCATGTTTTGATGGTTGAACAAAAAGTTCTTAGATTAACTTTTTTAATTTTAATTAAATTCAAAATCAAACAAATATTTCACATTATATCTAAAAATTCATATTTAATAGTCGCATATAATTTTTGTGACTTAGTTCCTGGATAAATTATGTAAATAAATCATTATTGTCATCAATAATACTCAATATGCTTTATTATGCATTCAAAATATTGCAGAAACTGATAATTGTAGTGGTGGTAAATTTAAGTGGTTATATGTTCATGTACTTGGCGACTATAATCTACACATAGGACATTTATGAGTCCCGCGACGCGGTCACCCCGAAATCGTAGCCGAGTGTGCGGAGCGCAGACTACCCCCTAATTATTAATTTCAATTTATGCGCGGTCCTCGTCGAACACGGATGTAAACATGGTTGGAACATTTAGTCCCGGCATTAATTTTCATCACGCGACCCCGCCACCACCCTCCACATTATTAATCGACACATTAACATACGGCACCAACATCCGGATAAATGATACAGAATTAATTTTAATTAAGCCGACACGACCGCGTCGCTTGTTCCCAAATTCGGGAATTAAATTTGCTGAATAAAAAAATATGGCAGAAAAAGGGGACGCAAAAAAGAACGCCCACGCACACGTCGCGGGTTCGTGGGCGTAATTGAGTGTGCGATTGCGGCGCGTTTACAGCCACAGTGGGGCCATTCGCGAACCTTGTTTTTTCATAGGTTTTGCCGGACGTTGTGTACCCATTTGTTTCAATACCTGCCGGAAATAGGAAGTAACCGCACGGTGGTGAAGGGAGATTGAAGGCTTTATAAAGGATAGCCATCCGAGCCCCACAAAGCCTCGGGTTTTGGATCTCTTTGTTTTAAGAGATTTTCCACGGATATGCGATAGAAATTACACCAATAACTGACTCCAATTTTACTAAAGGGATGCGCCTCAACAAAATTAAAATAGAAGTAAACTAATCACCCGTGTATATACTACGCCTAATAGTTTAATTAAAAAGTGTTTAGTCTGGGATTAAATTTAATAATACACAAAACTACATAAAATACATTTGTAATTAGTAAATAATCCGTTTTATGCATTTGTACCCGATTTTTATACAGTAATAGAAATACAAAACAATATTTCCTGATAATTTTCAAAATTCCTGAAATCATTGATATTTTTTCAAAGCAATGTGTTTTAAATTGATTGTATACAACACATTGGCTTCGTCAAGTACATTAACACTAGGCTAAAATACTCACAAAACTTCAATCTTTTTAAGTTCGTATAAATAATTTGGTACAAGTCTAATAAGACAGTTTAATCTATCTATTATAAGTTCTTAAATTCTGGTTGTCTTTCATACTGAATATGTATCTTCTTTAAGAAAAAATACGAATTATTGGTATTATTGGTAATATGATGATTATTCAAATTATATTTAGTATATAATCTACTTCGTTTAAAGGCATAATTTAAAACTAGTGAAATTCTTAGGTACTTGGATTTTATTTTAGTAAGAATTACATTTAGAAAATATATTTTACATCAAGATTAAATATAATAAGATTGAAATAAAATATTTAGTATATTGAACAAATAATCATCTTTTGAAAATATTAAAGTTGTTTTTTGTTTTTAAGCCCTTAGGCCCTCATGCTACTGTAATATCGACCTTTTTCAGTGAAAATGTATTTCTGAATTGAACACACAAAATTGATTTTATGTCGTATATTATGATCGTGAAAGTTTTTGTCGTTGCTGCAAAAATAGTTTTGCTTTCAAACAAATAACAAACATTCTAGAATATACATGGTGAGTTTTCTTAGAAGTTCTCTATAGGGATCTCAGAAACTATAAGAGATAGAGAAACGGTTAAATGGGTAAAGAAGTGTAGATTTACGAGACGAATAAAATTCTACTTTCAAAGTTTACAAAAAAAGATATTTTGAAAAAAGTAAACAGAGTCATTTTTTTCAAATCAATATATCGCGGTTATTATAACAGATAGAAAAAAAAACTGTAAAAGACAAATCTTTAGATAATTTTGTGTAGATTAATAAAAAATAGTTAGCTATGTCCTTATTCAAGAGTTATTTTTTTCTCTTTAATTTAATAATAATAATAATAATAATAATACTTTATTAGTGCTAATGAGAATACACATCTTACACACGTCAAATAAATATCTATTACATATATATATTGGTAAATACAATTAGAAATAGAACGTTTCACTTCAAGGTGGATGAAACATCTTAATTAATGAATATATTAATATTTTAAAACATAGGTAAACACGTTAAAATTAAAATTAGTATATGCGAATAAAAACATAGAACTAACAAATAACTATAATATAAATATATAGATAAATAAATTAAATAAATAGTTTTAAAAAAATAGACGACAACAGACAAATAAAAATAAATAAAATAGAATAAAATAGCCCATATAAACAAAACAGTCAATGTATAAAAATCTATGCAATAAAAAATCAATATTTAAAAAACTTCTTAGGATTAAACAATACAGTTGAACATATTAAAATTTAAAATGGTGTAAATATAAAATTAGATACATACTACAACAAATAAAAATCTCTGTTAGAGTGTGGTGGCGATTTCACAGGTGTATGTCTGAATCAGCCAAATACTGTTCCCAACTAAAATAAGCTTTATTTCGCAAAAGGGATTTGAGTTTTATTTTAAATTGCTTAATCGGTAGGCATCGTATATTTGCAGGGAGTTTATTGAAAAACTTAATTCCCCAATACCTCCGACCATTTCTTGCTTTTGTTAGCCTAGTTTTATTAATGTACAGTTCATCTCTTTGCCTTGTTTCGTGTGCATGTATCGATGTTATGGCGCTGTACTGCTCATAGTGAGATCTAATATAGATAAGGCATTCAAAAATATATTGGGACGGCAGAGTCATTATACCCAACAACTTAAATAATTGTGTGCAGTCATCACGATATTTTGCCCCAGCTACAATTCTGACTGCTCGTCTTTGCAATGCAAATATACGATGTCTACCCGAGGAATGTCCCCAAACAAGTAAACCGTAACTCATTATGCTATGGCAAGTAGCGTGATATGCCGACTTTAAAATGTTTACAGAAACCTGGTTCGCTAAATTTCTGAGTAAGAAAATATTACTGCATAGTTTAGCAGCTAATGCGTTTGTATTCTGCATCCAAGTTAGTGAGGAATCAATCACAACTCCCAAAAATTTAGATTCGCTTGAGAAAATATTAGGATCACGATCGCACTTTCGTAAAGTACAAAGCATTTCTATAGTTTTAGAAGCATTTAACTGTAGTTGATTTGCATTAAACCACTCCTTCGATATCACAAGCGCTTCGCTATTCAGTTGCAAACAGATATCTAATTGCTTATCCGTGCTTACTAAGGTGGTGTCATCTGCATATAAGATGGACTGTACTTTATCAGCGTTATTAGGGAAATCATTACATATGTATTTCTAAAAATAAGTGAGTAGCCATGAAAAGATGAAAGTACAGTTCAATAGGTGATAGGTCTAGAGAACGAAAAGGCCATGGAAGTAAATCAACATTAGCTAGTTCCAGGAATTCCGTAGTAACCCTAGCTGTATGCAACTTTGCATTATCCTGTTGGAAAATGGGGTTCTCCAACTTTCTCAGATAGGGCATTAATGTTGTTTCTAGAACTGTGTCAATGTAGCGATTTGCGTTTAATGTTCCTAGAATGAACACAAGAGGAGACTTATTTCCATAACCGAACACCACCCATACCATCACTTCGCGTGTAAGAGCTGTATGGCGTTCTCTTCGGCAACGTCTAACCATTTTACGATCATCGCGAACAAACAAACAATATCTCGATTCATCGCTAAAGGTAACCTGCTTCCATTTATCAACCCATTGTAGTCTCTAATTACACCATTCCAGACAGCACCTCTTATAGCGAGGAGTTAACGGTTGTTTGCTCTTAAAATGCCGGTACGACTTGAGACCAAATGATCGAATTTTCTGGTAAACTGATCGAACGAAGATACTTTGGTTAGTTGATCTCCAGATGTCTCCAATGGCTCTTATTGTTGAAAATCGATCCCGGACAGCGTCGAGTCGAAGAGCGTCCAGGTCGAGATATTGTACTGAGACTTCTGCCAATTCGTTGGGTAATATTACGAATTGACAAACCTGCTTCTCTGAGCCCTATTACTCTACCGCGTTTAAAATCGCTTAATTGTTGAAATTCGTCACGCTGACGAACTTATAATTTACATTATAATGTAAAACATAAGTGCAGAAATGCTCATAAAGAAACATTATTTTTCTCACTATTAATTATCATGATTAATACTGGAATCAATTTTCAATATTTAATTTGTATATTTGGGCTTTTTATCTGTGGTGATATCGTTTTTTAAACGCGCCTCGAAAATCGAACATCGGCAATGGTTCAATTCTATTTGGAATTGATTCATTCTCGTGGCAGCCTTTCACCAGAAAGGACGCGCGTAGTAATGACATAGCTGCACTGAGGAGCTATGATACAGCGAAACACGTGTCTGCAGATTGTCATTGCATAACACTTTTAAAACAAAACTGTCGAATTTGAGACGATATTAATCCACATGAGATCCCAAAAAAGTCAATGCTTAGTGTGGAGTTTGGACTGGCATCGTCATATTTTTTTCAAAATTGAATGATATGGACAACAACTACCTGAGGTTTCAACAGGACGGCGCTACGTAACACACAGCTCAAGCCACATTGGACTTTCACGAGCGATATGAGGGAGGTTATGTGTATTTTTATCGTGTCTGGTAATGTGTTTTTGTTAGTATTTATTATATTATTTATGTGTTGTGTTTAATATTTACACAGTACTTATTTATATATTTGGTTAATACTTAGTTGTAATATTACTCTTTGCTAGACAAATCTGTCATTTCGTTTCTTAATTGATTATAAGTAATAATCATTTGTGGTTTATTCTATTTTTTCTTTCTTTCCACTTCGTTCTATTATAAAAGCAAAAATTAGTTTCCGTTTGTATTCCGAATGGCGGTTTTATTAAATTTAAAATAAAAACTAAAATAAGGATGAATGCACCTTTGATTAAAAAAAATACCGCTCTAAAATAACGTAACATGCAATTCCCCATCAAACCGAGTTAATGTTTATCGTATTAGAAATACTTTCCTTTTCAGAAAGTTTTCGTTTGGAATGCAAAGCCGCAGGGCGGTATTTAGCGGAGTGTTAAAAACGTGAGCGATTTCCACTCGTGCATTTGTGCGACTCAACTTTTATTTGTACTAAGCCACGATTTTTATTAAAATTCCTACCTATGTTCGCGTACCGGAAAACTTCTCTGTGTATGCGATATAAAAGCAAATCATATCAAACGTTTCTAACAAAGGAATTGTCAGATATTAGTTGATAATGGTTTAATGTAAAATTAATTGTTTATTTTTCTCATTATTAGCAGGAATAAACAAAACTTTCAGTTATAAACATATATATTTTGAACCAATAGGTATTTGTTATAAGACATACTTAATTAAACAATCTACACACTAACACTAAGATTACTACAATTTGTTATTAACATATTCTCCCTCCAAGATTTGTTAAAGTGTGAAAAATAATTTTAATATTTTTACACAAATATTAAAACAGAAGTAATATAAAGCTAAATTCATAAATGATATATGTAGTAATACTAGTAGCAGTAGTAGCATTTATTTATCCTATATGCTTACATAATTCTTCCCGAACAAAACAAAATTCAATATTTTAAACGCACTTGGAAGGCTTGACTTTCCACCCTTGTCTAATTTTCTTCGTTGACACTACAGCTACTAAGGTTCTGTTTGATGATGTTTTAACATTTAATTTGCCAAATATTGCTTTTTATATCCCCAAGATGAATACTGCTGGATAAAGCCACGGTTGTGAAACATGCCATACAGTAATCTTTTATTATGTTAATTCTATACAAAATTCAGATACATTTGTCAATTTACATAAATTAAAAATATAAAAATAGAAGTTTACATTATGTACATGTCAGATAAAAGATTATTTTTGCACATAACATACAAAATAATTACTAGTTCTGTAACAGATCAATAAATTCTGTGACAGGGTAAATTGCATTTGTTACCAGAAGAGTTTTAATATTTGTTTTGAACATTGAAATATCGAGCGATTTTATATTTTCTGATAGTTTATTATATAAGGTGATACCTGCATGCATGTGAGACTTTTTGTGTTGTTCATGATTAAATTTATTTGTGATGATATCCTATGAGTTACGCGTGTTATGAGTATGTATGTTGTTATGACGTATAAGTGAATCTTTTATGTTATGGATGTGACTTACTAATTAATAAATGTGCATTAAAGACATGGTCATGATTTTTTTGTTCTTAAATGTTTGTCTACATGACTCGCTGTATTATAAATTAAAAATTAATATTATTATTCAGTTCTGTATTATAAATGCCTTATTCGCTGTTATTGACCATCCCCAAAGCACAATGCCATAGTTCAGGAGTTAATGCACAATTCCAAAGTATACCATTTTTAGGTCGTGTTCGTCCAATACAAATTTTAGCTGAGACAGTGCGAAATAGGATTTATTCAATTTCCCATTAATGCGTCAATACGTTTTTTCGATGACAAGTTGTTATCAATTTGTATGCCTAGAAATGTGGTGTTTTCACTAATTAGGATGGAGTTATTACCAATATTGATGAAAGGCTGAGTGTGTATTGTAGAATTCAATACATATCGCTTTTGAAAAGTTTATTATTCGATGGTTTGCAGTGCACCATTTAATGAATTCATTGATTCATTGATCATTACATTTAGCTCATTGTTGCAAAGGCGTGTCGTCTGCATACATACATACATGTGCGTTCGAAATATTTTTAGGAAGATCATTTACGAACAAAATAAATAAGAGTGATTCCGCTACACTTCCCTGAGGTTCCAGATTCCAGATAAGATCTACACCAGTCATTTACAGGGCTAGAATCCCTAGATGGTTTAATTTTTCAAAAATAAAGTGAAAATCTATCAAAGGCTCTAGAAACCGAGGCTGCGCATCGGTAAATATATTGAATTTATCAATAAATGATATGATTCGATTACAAAGTTATTGTATATGTTTTATTGATGTCCCTTCTTTAATAAAAAAATTGGAAAATATAAGCATTTTAATGCATAAAACGTGTCTTTAAAGCTGATTTCCAGTTTTATAAATCAGTGGAGGAATGGACATCCGTGGGTTTGAGTGGAAGAACATTTTACAAGATGAAATCCGCCCTTCAACTTGCTGTCAAAATTTATTTGTATGTTTTCAACATTTTATATCTATTTTGTAATAACTGCAGTTTTTAAGCAAGTTTGACAAAGATACATAAATACATAAATAAACGTGCTACATTTTTTTAAATTAAATTCGTGAATTGTACGGACAATCACGGGTTTAAAATACATATGCTGGTTAACTGAGTTATAGGCGCCTATAGTGCAGGAATTTGAAAGTGTTCAATTAAAGTGGATGAAAAATAAAAAATACTTTTACTTAGTTAATATCACAATGTTTAACATTGTGATATTAACTAAGTAAAAGTATTTTTTATTTTTCATCTAATTAAAATGTATCACGAAGTAAGTGCCTACAACCTCAATCAGTTCCATTAAAGTGATTATTTTTTTCTATTGTGACATTTGTGGAAAAATGTATTCCGAACTCTTTTGATATTTGCTTAGTATCTGTGATTTCATCATCACTTACCCTGATTTTATTAATTCTATTTGTTTCTCCCGTTTTATTTCTATTTTTATTGTATTTGTTTACTATATTTCATGTTTTTTGCTATATTTTAATATTCGGATAACATATTGGCGTAGTATTGCTGCGATATTCAGCCTTATAATTTTTATAGTTACGGTCAAATATTTCCGAATTGGCTATTTTTCGTAACCAGTATAAATCTTTCACTTTATTTGATTGGTTTTTGATTTCATTTGTATACCATGGTAATATTTTTTTGTTTTCAGTATTTGAAATAGTTTTTAAAAGTTTGAAAACCAGAATTGTTTGTACATATCATCAATATTGGCAAAGTAAGATTTATAAAAGTTTTGTATGGTGTTCTAGAATATAGAATTTTAAATAAGTGTATGTATACATACTAAAATTTTCTATGTTTTACGATGGTGGTTCGTTTAACATCAGGTATAGTTATAATGCTTTTACACATTAGAATTTGGGCCGTATGATCTGATACATTTGATTCTATTATTTTAAATGTGATATTGTCTGTTAATGTTACGATATAGTCGATTTCACTAATGCATTCATTCATTGGCACCGTAATTAGAGTTTCTAGTTGGTTAATTTTTTGTGTTATGTGATACGAGATTAAAACAATTAAAAATGTTCCGAAACGTATTTGATTCATAAGTATACGATACATTAAGATCTCCACACAGAACTATTTATGAGAATTTTGTAACAATTTTGTTTAATAATTTAGTAAGTTTTGATTTATATAAATTTCGAAATCCCCATTTGGTGATTTATAAATAAATATAACGTAAGCAGTATTCTTATCGTTATTAATAGATATTACCGAATTTTCAAAATGTCCATTGGTGGTTTCTGTACAGATTTACAGTATAAAGACATATTTTGCTTAACAAATATTGCCGTTCCGCCATGTATATGTTCATTTAGGCAGTACGATGTTATTAGACTGTATCCATATATATTACAATTATTTATTTGCTCCTCAGACATCCAGGGTTCACTAATACAAAATACCTCTGATGGATGTGTATATAAAAATAATTCAATTTGGTATTTTTTGTTAAGCACTGGACGTTTAAGTAAGCTATCTTACACGTAGGAAAGTTTAATGTTTTTTCGGAAATTAAGTTTCTTTGATTGTAGTTTTCTGGGTCCGTTCTTGAAGCGGATGAGTTGAGGCCATTTTGTAAAAATTTATTCTCCTTGGAAATCGGAACCTTCGGACTGCAACTCCTTGTGACCAAATGATTGGTGAATGGTGGAGGAGCCTTAATGCTACAACTTAAAAATATTTTCGACTGATGGTTTACCAAAACGCCATAAGAAAAAATAGCAATGACACCAGTAATTTCACCTAAAAATACGAAAACATTTCGTGATTCTACAACAATCAGTCTTACTAAGACTACAAAACAAATTACTTGTTGAAACAACTACTTCTCTGACCAATACCTCGACAGATATTGAGTGATACAATTTGCGTGTTAAAAATAGTACATGCTCTAAGTGGGTATTTTCCTTAATCCCGAACGTAATTATTTCTTTAGAATTCAGAACATAAGTCAACGAAAATTCATTATTATGTCAGTTGCCGTACATTACAAAGTTTTTAATTCTTTCTTGTTTTTCGATGTAAGAAACACTTCCTATTGTAGCAAATGTTTCCAAAAGATTTTTAAATGTTTCTTCTCTTGGATAACGCCCCCGTTCAGGATTCATAAACTCTACTTGCTACCAACGGATTTCTCAAGCATTCTCCAACAATAAAAATCATGCCAACCAATTCATTTTGAAAAAGATAGACAATTTTATCAATAAAAGTTAATGTTAAAAACTGAAAAAAAATTGTAATTAGAAATAGCAGCGGTTACAACTAATTTCTAATGTCAGAATAAAGTGACAGATATATTTTTTTCATGGCATGTTAATTACTGAAAGAAGAATTTTCTGGTGTAATTTTTTTGTATAATATTTTCCTATACATAGTGCTACTTTGCGCTATGGGCAACAAGTGGTAATATATTTTCTTTTTTCACCTCAAAAAGTATTTGAACATACATGGCAAATTCTTTGTCCTTTTTGTCTACTTCCAGTCGGTGGAATATTCCCTGGTGAATGCCTTTCCGTAATATTTACTGCAGCTAAACGATCAATGGTTTCCATACTTTATCTTCACGGCCTACTTGCAGTAAGTGTATTGCTATAAAATTTTTGCTCACTGCAAACGAAATCGAATATTATTTGACCATTCTCAAACGAATTACAAAATTAACTCTCTCTGTTAATTTTGTAATTCCCTTGAAAATGGTCGTCATTGACTGAAACACGTGTCATGAAACTGAATATACCAATATGAAACCAAACATGTGTCTTATTTCAAAATCAGATAATATACTATAAAATGTTTAATAAAAATGTTGAGGAGCACAGTATTCCGTCCAGTCTTCACAAGGAACATTTTATATGCATTTAGAATTGCAACATCCATCAGTTGAAAAATTAACTTGATCAATTTACAGACCCCCTCTACTATAACCAATTGTATGTCGTATTTATCAACCATTATCATGTTTTGAATGTTTGTTTGAATTACATAGTCCGGTTTTAAAATTTGCTCTCCTGTTCGATGGTCAAATTTTCCGTTATTTACTAGATTTCCTTTATGAAATTTTGAAAGCATGAAAACGACTCGTTTGTCTTTCCACCTAAGACAATACATTTCCACACATTTTCGCAGGACGTTGGACTCGATGTACAAATTTTGGGAAATGCTTTCTATTTGTTTTTTCACCGTACCACATAAATGTCTGTTCTGCTGGTACAAGTAAACTACCAACAGAGGGCTTGTATAACAGTTATCGATATATAACATCGATATACAGAGGGTATTTTATAAAATGCGACTTTTATATGAATCACCCTGTATAATAAGTGCAATTCAGTCGAAAATATTTTTAGGATGTATGTTAATAAACCCACATACTTCAATCCACACACTAATGGAAAGATTATCAAGTAAACTGGTGGAACAACCTCTACCAAAGGTACCCTATGTGGCAACAGTGTTATTTAAGTAACAGTAGGCAAGAGTGGAAGATATTGAACAATCATACATCTACCTGATGATGCCACAGTGTGGCGAAACAATTGTCGTAGTACAATAAATTAATTTTTGAAACCTCACGCTATACCAGTGTTTTATTAAGAGTGGAAGATGATATTAATATGAACTCAAGCCATTCCATGCGCGATCAAAATTTTTATAAGAAATATTTGTAATATATATTTGAATTTTATTATGTGTGTACAATGGATAAAATAAATACTATCTATCTTCTAATGGTACACCCTATATACTGAGTGCTTATGTTATGCTAAGAAACATCAAGAAAAGTATTCACTGCATGGTCATCATAATTAACTAACAAGATTTAAGAATGATCTGTTCTGAATCGACCTAGGTTGAAGATGTTACAGATAGGTACAACTTATTACTGCATTACATTCTTCAATAAATTAACTCTGAAAACTAGATGTCATCCATACAAAGAGTTTAGTTTAGTTTCGTATATTTGCTTTGCAAGATCTATTTAAAAAAATACATAAAATATATACATGAATACACTAAATTACTTTAAAATTTTGGGCATTTGACCTTGAAGGTGGAGTTCACGAGTTCTCATGTTCTTTGACTCGACCCATATTTGACTGCTGGTGGTTATTCTCATCGGGTGAAGGTGGCCACTGCGGCAATATTTTAGCCATATCTGGCAAACTTAAGTACAAGTTCTGGAGACCTTTTTATTAATATGCTATGTACCTGTGACATTTTTAACATTTTTTTCAGGTATAGTAAAGTAATCAGGTAGATCATTAAATTATTTTAATTAATAGAAGATTTTGTTAACTCTAAAGAGATAACCATTTAGACTCATATAAAAAAACTAAACTTAAATATAAAAAAATTTCCAATTAGTAACCACCCGCAATTTCTTGAACGTGTATGCCTATTTGGAATCCATAAACACTATGTTAACCATCTTTAAATATTATGCAGCTATTTTTTCATTTGAATTTTAAAAATACAAAAACATTTCGTGAATCTACAACAGACTTACTAAGACTACAAAACAAATTAATTTGAAACAACTACTTCTCTGGCTAGTACCTCGACAGACGTTGAATAAAACAAAATTAATTTGCGTGTTACGAACAGTACAACTATCAAAGCAACACTAATTTGAATGAAATTATTTCTGTTAAATAAACTAATTAATCCTCTGCCTATTGGATTATTTACCCATACCGTCTCTCCGACTTCAAATGTTGCTTCTTTGGATTTCTTGTCACGATAAAGTTTCTATTTAGCTGTTTCCTATTCTTGGTGTCTTGACACATTAGGTTTGATATTATCAAATACTGTTCTTAACGACCGACCATAAATAAGTTCACTGGGAGATCTCCTGTCGATTGCTGTAGTGTATTTTGATGAGTTAGTAAGAATTGATTAATTCTTAAATTAAAGTCATCTTCTTTACTACTTGCGTACATTCGTTCTTTGAATGTCCTTAATGCTCATTCAGCTATGCCGTTTGGTTTTGAGGTTACTTTAATATGTTTTATGCCGTTCGTTTTACAAAAGTTTTCAAAGCCGTTTGACGTTAACTGAGGTCCATTGTCTGATACAATAAATTGGAATTCCAAGTCTAGCGAATGTATCACGTAGTGCTTTTATTGTTTTCTCGGTAGTTATACCTTTCATGGGTATAACTTCCAACCATCGTGTAAATGCATCTATTACAATTAAAAAAATTTGGTTTTTGTTTTCAAAAAATCTCACGAAATCGACATGAATATGTGGGATTGATGTAGTATACCATGGATAAGGTGGTACTTCCGTTTTATTTATTAAAAGATGGCGGAAAGGAAGTGTCAATCTCTATCCGAAAGCCAGTTAAATACAAGTTGTACAAGTGATCTTAAGATATGTATGGCATGTAGCGATGTCATGGATCGGGAAGAATTTACGTGCTGTATTTGTGATAGTGAACTCCATAGTGCGTGTGCAAAATCCGAGGATAAATTCGACATTCCAGCATGCTGTAAGTGTGAGAAAAGTGGTATCCAGAAATGTTCTCTGCAAGTGTTGATAGCAATGAAGAAGGAAATTGTGAATCTTAAAAAACAAGTAAGTCTTCAGAAACAGTATATAAATAATCAAAAAGAGAAAATGAAAAATTTAACACAAACGATAAATAACATAAAAACAATAACAACAGTCAAGTTGCAAACCAACAAGAAACAGTTTCGAGTAGAACTAATACGAAGAAAATTCAAAAGAAAAGTAATTCGCCAACAGATGGATGTACAAGTAACATATCGAGTAATTCAAATATGCTAAATCGCGCCGAGGCCGAAGATAGTTAAACAAGAAACAAAACTGTAGATAAGAAGAACGGAATTCAAAATAAACAACACAAAACGCAGCAGAAGAGCGTTAAACTCAACAAAATATAAACAATGATTGGACCACAGTAAGACCAAAAAAAAAGGTTCACTCAACGAAAATCCTACAAAATCAATGGCAATAGCACCAACGACGATCTTCCGGTAGCTCGGTAGCTGATATTCCAACTCGTAAATGGATATTTGTTTCCCGACTACATAAAGATGTTGATTGTGAAAAAGTAACATCATATCTATTAAAAGCTGGTGATTTTAAATTTGTAGTGGAAAAATTGAAACCGAAGTATGAAGACGCAGATTATTCATCGTTCAAGATTGGGATTCCCGCGGCAGCCGAAAGACTTGTTATTAATGAAAGTTTTTGGCCTAAAAATACTTTTATTAACAGATTTTTTTTCAAGTCAAAAAGCAACCCAAATAGCGGAAATTTTCAAGCACTTCCTCAAACCAAACAACAAGGATAACATCTCCCAGTAATAAAATTTTTAAATTATTACATCTAAATATACAGTGCCTATCAACATCATTTGTCAATTTGAGAGCCCTACTTGAGGACACGGATTGTCACGTGATGTGTTTATCTGAACATTGGCAAAGTGATATACAATTAAAGTCGTATAAATTTGAAAACTACAATTTAATTTCAAGTTTCAGTAGGCAAATACTAGAACATGGCGGTGTAGCACTATATTGCCGTGAAAACATAAATGCGAGAGCAATTGATTGGTGCGCGATATCTGTAGCTCGTGTGATAGAGTGCGCGGGTGCGGAGATTAAATGGTACTATAATAAACGTTATTGTCATATATAGACCTCCAATCGGAGATTTGAATGTATTTTATGAAAATTTAGAATATTTGCTTAATAATCTAGTAGCTCGAAATAAGGAATTCTTTCTAGTAGGTGATTTTAATATAGACGTTTTAACAATAGACACTAGCAATTATTTTAAGGAAATTTTAAATGCTTATAACGCACAATATCTAATTACTGAACCCACGAGAATTTCTGTCACTTCAAAAACCTGTATCGATAATATAATCACAAACGTAACATCGAACGTTGCTGTGAATACATTTAACACAGCAATGTCCGATCATAAAGCACACAGTCTTGAATATCATTTACGTGGCAAAATAAAATTACCCTTTATTAGGAAAAGAATATTCTCTCGCGAAAACATTAAACATTTTTGTGTGAATATAGAAAATGAAAATTTTGAGGATTTTTATGCTAGCGCCGTAGAAGCTGTTAAATGCAGTATTTTTTTGAACATATTCACAAAGCACTTTAACAATAATTTCCCACTTAAAACTCTTACACCACATAATAAGAAGAAAATCTATCAAACACCTACACTTAATACCGCTAGAGAATCTCTACTAATATATTAGACTTTATCAACACACATGCCGGAATACATACCTGTATATAAAAGTCAGCAGAGAACCTATAACAAATTGTTAGTCGCAGAACTGAATAAAAACATTGAATTAAAAATTACAAAATCACAAAATAAGTCAAAAGTAGCTTAGGGGAACTTACTAGTAAACAAAAAACTCGTAATATTCCGTCATATTATGACATACAAAAATTGGCGGATGATTTCAATAAAAATTTTAATGAAACAGCATTAAATATAACTTCCATCTTAAATAATATAAGTAAAAATAACATTCCGTTTTACGTGCATACTATTTTCCTGCAACAGTAACACGCAGAAATAGTAACTAGAGTTTACGATGCCCACCAGGTGGTCAACAATAGACATTACGTCTTCAAAACGAGGAATCGGGTAATCGTCTCGCTGTACATGTGGATTGATAGTAACACGAAAATCGCCACATTTTCGTACCTTGCCATTTGACTTAACCGCTATTACAATGGGTGTTGCCCATTCTACAATCTGAGTTATCATGTCTACTGGTTCGAGAATACCCTCTGTTTGTAAATGTTTGAGTTCGCGATAGGTACCGGTCGGCGTCGAAAAGCCTTAGGTGTTACCTGTGGGTGAATATGTATCTTTACACTGATTTTTGAGGATTAGTTGGATCTCTGAATCGTCAACTTGTTCCGTTTTTACCGTATTTTTTTTAGTATGATATATTTTTGCTCCTGTTGGCATTGGCAATTTAAATTTTAGACACCAAACCAAACAATGGAAAATCGTTCCCATCAACTGCATACACCTTTAGAACTTGATTTTTGTTAAATGCTTCAATATTAACTTCAGTTATACCAAAGGTTTTTATTTCAAGATCTGTGTATGCAATCAAGTTACGTGTAGGTTTCAATTTTGGTGAACCAATTTGTGTCCATAGTCTTCTGCCAATCACTGAATATGCTGCACCTGGATCGTACAGCATGGCGATATTCTCTCCATTTAATTTAACTGAAAGTAGTATTTTTACACCTAATGATTGTTGTGTTTGTTAATGAATCCGTATCGTTCTCGTCTGTATTATTTTCATGCACAAACCTTGTGTTATTTGATTTAAGCTGTCTTTGTTTAGTGTTTTTATTTTGTACGTTTGAATGCCCGAATTGAGTTCCACGTCCGGTCGCGATACATACATTTGCAAAATTATTTAATCGTCCACACGCGTTGCACTTCTGTCCATTCGCATGACAATCTTTTTTGTTTGAATGTCGTTCGTTGCCGCAAAACATACATTTTGTATGATTTTGGGAAAAGCTTTTCTGTGTAAACTGTTGTTGTGGATAGTTTTTGTTCGATTTTTGTACGCGATTTGTGTTAGGACTCAGTTGTGTATTTATTAACAGTGTTAGTCGCTTTAATTGCACTTCTGCTTATTCCAGTTTAAGCGCTGTTGCCTCAACTTCTGTTAGTGTAGCATCGTTTGTTTTATGTTGACGAATTATTTCTTGTTGCCACGAATTATTGTTTGATCTGATCGCTACCTGGTCTCGTAAACGATCATTTAAAGTTGTTTTGAAATCACATTTGCCTGCTAATGCCCGTAAAATTGATATGTATTGCGATATTGACTCGCGTTGATGTCGCATGCGAAGCGTAAATTGCATTCTATCCGCAAAACCGTACGATGTTTTTCCAAAATATCCACTTAAAACTGCTTTTATTTCGTCATACGTTTTTGTCAATATGCTGTCCGGTTTAAAATTCTCAACCAATAATTTAAATGAATCAGATCCTACTTTTGGTTTTCAAAAATTTTTCAAAATTTAAGTTATTCAATATTGATGTTTCCATTTGCACTGTTAAACTGTTCAATGTTTTTGTGTTGTCTTGCACTGTTCACCTTTCTACTGCTTGTTGCTGGATATGTTTACGCTGTTTCGTCTATTACCTCTCAAATATCATCGTCGCCAGAAATGTAGTATGGTTAAGTGTGTGAGTTCTGTTTAAGGTAATAACGGATGTATAAAACTGGGAACTGTATTAGTGAACTTCTAAATTACAAAAACGTCACTGTTATTATTCTGTTTGACAATGCTGTTTTCAATGCTGCATACGCCAGCCAAACATACAACAAGCACTACAAAAGTTGAATCAATAATCTTAACAAAAATTCTCTAACTAAAAATCTCTGGTGCTATATCTCGCTTATTTTTGATACGATTTGAATAAGTAAAATATCAAATGAAATCATTTATAGAATACTGGTATTCTTTTGACAAATGACAATTAACTTTTTTTTAAATTGCACTGTGTACATATTTATATTTATCGGCAAGGAGATTTTTTCTGAATAATCAAGTAATCATAGTAACCAATATACAGAGCCTATTCTAAATGTCAAAAGTGACAGTGTCAGTAATTGTTACAATACTGCAATTATTTTTAATAATTTCACCATTAAAATGATGCAAGATTTTGAAAACGGTAGCCTTTTCAGAAATCGTTTTCCTTATAGACGAAGGAAGACTGTTTTGAAAATTTGTCAGACTGCCAAATATTCAAAGTTCACTTAGCCACATCTGACATTTAGAATAAACTTTGCTTATTGTTTACTGTGGGTGCTTGATTTTTAATATTTATCCACAAATTATTTTGTTTACATTTTTATATTCATAAAAAATCTTCTTGTGGATAAATAAAAAATATAAAGCATTTTGAAAAAATAAATAATTGCCCTTTATCAAATAATAGATGCAAAAAAATTCCAGTTCAACTCATGTTGAAGTCTTTTATAAATAATTAAATTTAATATTTGATTTATTCAAATCGGATAAAAAATAAGCGAGCTTCATCACCCTAGGTTTTTCGTCAGTCATCATGTATATTGAATTTATCAGGCATATAATTGATGAAACTTCATAATACATTGAAATTAAATAACACAGTTGGGAGTCTTTCACGTTTTTTGTGAATCACTACAACATGTTTTACCACACGGTATGGTTAACATGTTGCAGTGATAAGCAATAAAAGTAAAACCCTCTCAACCAACCAAATTCCAATGTATTCAGTGTTTGAAGTGAAACATCATTTCAAAACTGTTTATAAACCAAGAGCCTCAATCAGAATCAATAACTAAACATTTTAGCTTTAAAAAATTCATTTTACATAAAGATTGTTGTATTGTTTTATTTGAGATTGTTCACATTCGATAATCAAAGTTTATATCAAATATAAATGTATATACTGAAGAAAGAAAACAGGATCACTTTGTTTTACCACTTTATGTTTGATAATGACTAGTTGACAGTCGAAACTATAGTCACGTGTAATTTGTTAAATAAAAAGTGGTAAAACAAAGTGATCCTGTTATCTTTCTTCAGTATATTCAAGATGTACCACAAAGTAAACACCTCCACAATTAAACATATAAATGTATAATTAGAGAAATGTAAGACCGCATTAAAATATAGAACAACTAAATTTAACAAAATAATTTCAATTGACCAAAATTAAATAGATAAACAACTTTGCTTTTTTTGTTTTGTCAAACCACAAGAGTTTTAATACTCGTATATCCGACAACACCCAATGTAAATAAATCTTTTATTTATTTATTTACGGTTTTATTTATTTAAAGAAATAATGTAATAAATAAAATCTATTCTAGTGTAGGCGAAGTTGGGCTAGTTGACATAGAACTACTACTATTCTTCCATTTAACCTACTTAACTTAGGTGGTTACATAGTGTATTTAATTTGCTTCACTTGATAATGACATTAAACCTTCGAAACCTAAGTCGTGTGTTTTTGTAATATAGGTATATACAGGGTGTCCCGTTAATGTGGGGAAATGGCTGGACCATATACTCCTGGGGTCAAAATATGTTGATTTAACACAACTTATCTATATCCAAAAATTTACGGTTAAGCCGGAATTTGTCTTCAAAGTTTTAAAAATATTTATTTCTTTTGTTTATAACAATTGAACGCTTTATTCGAATTGAATAAATTTTATTATTAATAACTACCATAGTATAATACATCATTTCAGTTATTATGGTCATTAGTGATTGACAGGAAATATAAAAAACAGTAGTACCACCACTTATAAATTAAAATATTTTGTTATTGGTGCATCTAATAAAAGCTAAAAAAATATTTCCTGATAGACCAATTAATTTTAAAACTTTTTTGTATCTTAATAATATTTGATATCTTTTACGGTTTTTGCACACAACAAATAAAATATGAATATAGTATGCTCATTTGCACCTATTAATAAGTAAATCAACTTACTCAATTCAATAAAAATTAAATAATATTAATTGATACAATAAATCAAAACAACATCTAACCCTTTTTAATCAATTGCCTTCGCAAAATACTAATACAAGCAAGAAATCTGTTTGCTGCAAATATGAATATTTAAGAACTATAATAAAGTTAACAATAACTGATTTAAAGACACTCAGTAATTATTATTTTACTTAACTTAATTTTTTTAAGCAAAGACAGCCATGAAAAACATATATTTTCTATTTGATGGAATACTAGATTTTGTTTTTACTAGTTAAAAAAATATATTTTATTTTTTTGTGCGAAAACCGTACAAGATATAAAATATTATTCTCTTTCAAGCAATATTTTTTTAGTTTTTATTGGATGCACCAATAAAAAAATATTTTAGTTTTTAAGTGGTGATACTACTGTTTTTTATACTTCCTGTTAATCACGAATGTCCATAATAGCTTAAATCATGTATTATACTAAGGTAGTTATTAATAATAAATTTCATTCAAATCGAATAAAGCGTTCAATTGTTATAAACAAAAGAAATAAAAAAATTTGGAACTTTGAGGACAAATTCCGGCTTAACCGTAAATTTTTGTATATAGATAAGTTGTGTTAAATCATCATATTTTGACCCCAGGAATCTATGGTCCAGCCATTTCCCCGCATTAACGGGACACCCTGTATATTACATAATTTTTAGTGGTTAAATCATAGTAAGTGCGTTAGTTAAGTGTTTATTTAATTTACATATTTTGAAAAACCTAAGGAAAGCAAATATTAAAAAAAAAACAGAATCATCAAGTAGCCATCAAACCCCCTGGATAATTATCAAACATATTATTCAGCGCAAGAGAGAAAATAGATCCTTTTAAAACATCTAGTGTTTATGTTATCCTTTGTAATTACAACCAAAGCTCTAAGTTTAATCTCCTGGAGTCATTATAAATTTTCAAACAGAGTCGTAATACGTCGGTAAATCTCTTGAACAAGCAAACGGAGTTAACCTTTTTGCCACTTTTCAATCTGCTATAATCCTTTCGAGATAATCCGCAAACAACTAGCGACAGGTATATTCCCTTACCCCAAAATAGTATTAATTCAAAACTTCGCCAATTTAAAATTTAATTTATAATGACTATAAAACATCTATTGTGTTGCTTAGATTTATATAACTATATCTATATGTTATATTACATTTTTACAATAATTATTTGTGGTTAAAACATAGTGACTTTTTCAATTCAGTGTAATAAGTTTATCACTTCAGAAACCTAATATAATTTTGTGCTTCTATCGCAATCATTCCCATCTCGACTTAAACAGTCTGTTGAGGGCTGTCCCCCGCAGAAAGAAGACAAATTCTCGGTCCCTGCGATAAGGACGGAGGGCGCGTTTATGGCTTCATTATATAATTAGCGCGATTAAGGGCGCCTCAGCCGTAAATTTTATTACGTCCGAGCACATTTAAAGCGCGAGATTAAGCGAATTAGCGAGGCTATCAATTTTCTAATTAAATTCAGATAACTCCGGAACGGACGAGGAGCTCGCCCGGAAATTGAACGAAAGTCGGGTGGGACGACGTCGCACCACCCCACCGAATTATTTCTCTCCTCCGCCCGTTAATACAACTGGAAATTCGTCTCGTTTCAGGTTCGTACGGCTTGAAATCTGTAATAATGACGGTGCCGGAGTTGGCGAAGAGTGGCGACACCGTTACCTTGGCCTGCAATTACAACTTGGAGGAAAGGAGCCTGTACGCCATCAAGTGGTACCTGGATAACGAAGAGTTCTACAGGTTCGTTCCTAAGGAGTCGCCTCCTTTCTGGACCTTTAGCACTGCGTACTTTAACGTTGATGTAAGTATTCAAGTCTCAACAATATTCATTTCACTGCATTTTCATAATGCATTAGAATATATAAGATACGACTAACCATACTTTCGTATAGGCATTTTTAATTAGAATGAATAAATCTTTAAAACCTTCATATTAATTTTAAATGTATTGCTATATAAAACCTACTATAATTGCATAATATTATTATTTTCAGATCCATTTTTTAGTTTGGGCATTAGCCTTTCAACCACTAACGATTATGTATTAGACATGGATACAATTCGAATCCGTTTCGTTAATACATTATCTATGTTTATTACATTGCTGTGCTTCTATTGTTCTTTTTTAATATGTCTATGCCATTGACTTTGTTATGATCGTGTTTTTTTTAAACTATAACATATCGCCTTATCACGTTTTTATTCAAATGTAATGCATAACATTTTTCATCGAAAATTGCTATTTTATAAGCTCTCTTGTTTGTTTCAATAATTTTTTATGTATAAAACAAGCAGTAAAGAAGATTTTAACAAACCATTCGGGCATATTCATTATCTACAATGATATATTCTTATTTTAATTTTCCCAGGAGCACGTATATGTATTTAAAATAAATTTAAGATATTGATTTATTCAGAGGTAACACAGGAAATCAGATAATCCTGATATATTCCAAGCTCTCACCGCGGGGCCCTCTCACAGTTCTGGTTGTGTGTTTTTCTTCCATTCAATTTTCAGATTGACAAATCCGGACCAACGGAGGTGACTTTAAGGAACGTCAGCTCGAAATTGTCGGGCAATTACAAATGCGAAGTCTCCGAAGACGCACCTTCCTTCCACACGGAAATAAAAATAGGGCGCATGAGGGTCGTTGGTGAGTTTCTTATTACACTACATCACGGTATAATGCATTCTATTAACATCATACTGCCTGGTTCTTTCGAATACATTTTAATTTACATACAACATAGATCATTATGCTAAAGAAAAAAGAATTATAGAAAATACTTGTAACCGTGAATACCGTTGGTACTAAATACGCCCTTGAAGAAACTGTCGAGTTGGAATTAGGCAAATTAATTAATTATTGAACACTTTATAATTCAATTTTTAAATATGTCACAAATAGCAAACGAAATAATAGAAGAACAAATAGTATTATTACAACAACTTTTAATTAATATATAAAAAGAATACATAAGATAAGAAAGATAACATTATAATATTAAAATAATAAATTAAAGTATATTAATATAGTTAAGGAAAACGTAATAATATCGAATAATTCTTTTTGAAATTAATTATACTAAATTATAGTCTGTCAATAATCCAAAGCAATTTATTGATTGATAGCTTGATACTTTTAATGCGTCATGGCCAGATTTTGGAATACATGTTATAATACCCGGATTCGACTCGTTGGGTATGTACTGCGAATAATATATATGGTTAAATATTTTTAGGATGTATTTGTGGATGTTATCTGGAAAGGGTTTAAGGATAGCTCTAGGAACATTGTCATAACAGGGGGCGGTGTTTCTACCTTTATATAGGCAAGTAAAATATTCCTCGTCTTTTATATCATTCTCGCTTATATAGGGAATTGGAGTAGCTTTAAATTTGTCTTACCAAGTGTTTAATGAATTGAAAAAGTCGTTGTCAAATGCATTATTAACTGTCATAGAGTAACTGTCGTCAAAATGATCTTCAAAGGCATCAGCTATTGATTTTTCGTCTGTTAGAAAAGTTTTTAAAATAGGGTCCTGTATTTTCTGTAAAAAGTCCGGTTTTCTATATTTTGTCAGTTTTTTTAATTTCGTCTCAATACTGTTTACCTGGCATGCCATTAATGTCCTTGCATGTCGTAATCCATATGTCTGGTTCTGGTTGTGATTAAATCGATGGGAGGGCCGAGAGTTCCGCCGAACGTAGACCCCAGTGGCCCTTTGTGCGTCCTCCCATTCCTTGCCACGGTCAAACCAACCCAGGGCATTGGCTAATGGATTATACGGGGCAGTCTAGAAGTACATGTTCCGCGATTTCCTCTTCTGCTTCACACCCTCTGCAGATAGGAGTAGGTTTTAGTCCCAGTTTGTTCAGGTATGATCGTAAATTGCAATGTCCTGTTAGAAGCCCTACGACCTTCCATAGGTTTTCTGTGGACAGT
Source organism: Ontholestes murinus (assembly GCA_963969525.1). Lineage (NCBI taxonomy): Eukaryota > Metazoa > Arthropoda > Insecta > Coleoptera > Staphylinidae > Ontholestes > Ontholestes murinus. The sequence continues at coordinate 21,702,365 of OZ018397.1, read as the reverse complement.
TGCATACAGCATCTGGCCGTTTTAGTGTTTATTGCGATTAAGTTTTTTGAGACTCTACAGCCAGGTACGTTGTCCCATCACTTCTTGTGGCATCTGATTGATGCAGTTTTCAGTAGAGTACTCAGATCTAGCAGGGAGGGCAGCAGGGAGCGGTACGGTCCGATTAACGTTTGTCCGGATGCCTTCCTCGCCAAATCATCTGCTATTCTGTTCCCTCTGCTGTTGTTGTGTCCTTTTACCCAGCATAGAGTTACCTGGTTGTCACGAGCCCCTTTTTCCAGGGCTTCGCAGCATTCGATCGTTAATGCTGAGGTAATTTTGCAGATTTCCGCTCTGCTATCCGTTATAATGTATATGTTTTACCCTTAATCTTCTTGTTAGATATTGCTTTTGCTGCATATAGTATACCCATGAGTTCCACCATTGTTGGTGTGCTCATTATCTTACCTATAGCAGTACTGTTTTAGGGACAGGTTTTTGCAGAAGATTCCTAAACCAGCCCCTGCTTTTGTTGGCGACCAATCAGTGTATATGTGAATGACTTTGTGCTTGCTGGTGAAACTGTATTTTCGAGAGATGTTGTCCACCAGCATCATAATCTCGGGATTACTTTTCCTTAGATCCTCTAAGATTATGTGGTGTTCACCTCTTCCGTTACTTACAAGCCATGTCTTTGTTGCTCGAAGCCTTACTGCCGCCGCCGCTGCCTATTCTCTGATAAATATATCCAGAGGTGACAGGTGCAGCATGGATTCCATAGCCGCTGTTGGTGCTGTTCTCATGGCTCCTATCGCGCTCAAAAGGGCGCTACGTTGAACGTGGTCTAGGAGATAATAAAATATATAAGTCTACGTTGTAGAAAATTAACTAATAATTAGAAAAAAATGTCTGTCGAAGTATTATCTAGAGAAGTAGTTGTTTCAAAAGTTTTACGAAATATGTTCGTGTTTTTTCTAATTATTAGTTAATTTTCTACAACGTAAAGGACTTATATATTTTATTATCAAATTATGCTCTAAGTGGGTATTTTTCCTTAATCGTAATTATTTCCGTAGAATTCAGTAATCCATCTCAGGTATAAATTCAGACCTTCAGTCGGTTATATTTCATTATTGTGTCAGTTGCCGTACATATCTGAGTAAGTTATTTATATTTCATTATATTTATTTTAGTAAACGTTTTTATTTATATTTTAAATCAATTTTATAATAAAGCTGTACTGAAGAGATCGAGAGATCGAAACACGTGTCTGCAGATGGTTATAAATTGAGTATTGAATTATTTAATTGCTTTTGCTAATTTATTTTTAATTACATCAACCTAAATTAATTTCTTATTCCTAATTTATCGTATTATAGTCACTCACAAATTATTTAACGTACAATCAATCATTTTTAGTTCATTTTACAGAAAGAAATACGCTCAAACTAGTGTTGCTATTTTGTAACACGCAAATTACTTTTGTATTATTTAATGTCTGTCGAAGTATTAGCTAGAGAAGTAGTTGTTTCAAAAGTGATTTCTTCTTTGAGTCTTAATAAGACTCATTTGTTGTAGATTTTACGAAATATTTTCGTGTTTTTTCTAATTATTAGTGGTCTAGGAGCCTTACAGCTGATTTCATGGTGGTTTTTGGCCAACATATTAATGATGCATATGCCAACATTGGCCGCACTATAACTGAATCCATTATTCAATGTAAGTTCTTCGACCCGAAAGCTTGGTGGTTTGAAATCTGTAATCTTTCTTCTCCTTGTGAACAAGGATTTACGTTCCGTTTTTGTCGGATTTACGGATAAACCCTGGTATGTGCACCGTTTATAATAATAATAATAATAATAATGAATTTATTGCCCAGCAGATTAGAAAATAATCTTATTACAGGGAATATTTACAAAACTACTTAATTAACCTAATTAACATATAAAAAAATACAGGTATAAAAAAATTAATAAAGATTCAATTATATACTAGGTAATTACTGTATGTTACAAAAATATGTTCAAAATAAATAACATTTTACAATAACTTTCGGAGTAATTTTAAAAACACTGCTAAACTGTCACCAAAAATACCAATTGTATAATGTAATGGATTATACAATGTTATAAACCTATTGAGTGGTGAATTTGAATGTGACTGTATTATACTTATTTCTTCTAAATATAAATACATTTCGAGATGTTATTCTTGGAACGTGCAGGTTTATATTATTCAGCAATAGTGGATCATCAACAATATAATTAATTATTTTATACAAACATACAACACTAGCAATATTTCGCCTTACCACCAGAGATTGCAAATCAAAAAATGCTAATAAATCGGCATATCTAACAGTATAGTCTGGATAAACAAACATTACTTTGTGATACAGGAGTCTAACAAATGTCTTCTGAATTTGAATGTTGATTTGGTATGTTGGTAACCAAATCATACTTTCATACTCTAACTTAGAGCGAACATAAGAAAAATATACTGTTTTCATTACATTTGCATTATTGAAATCTTTACATGATCTTTGTAAAAATCCCAACATTCTTAAACTTTCCGAAGTAATTTGTTTAATATGTGGAGTGAATGATAATTGTATATCAAAAACTATACCGAGATCTCTATAAATCTTGCAATTCTCAAAAGTTACGCCATTAATATTATAATTGGTGTGTATATCAACACGTTTGCGACTAAAGCTCGTGCATTTACATTTAGATACATTTAATTCTAGCTTGTTAATAACACACCAATTTTCAATGATCGATATATCATTTTGAAGATGTACACCGTCAAGAGAAGAATTGATAGTTCTATAAATTTTCATATCATCTGCATACAAAAGAACTTCTGATGATATATTATCCACTATATCATTAATGAAAATTATAAATAGCAGAGGACCCAGGTTTGAACCTTGAGGTACTACACTTGACGGTATATATCTCTTCGAGCTGCAACCATTATATTGGACATAGTTATTGCGATCTTTCAGGTACGATTCAATCAAATTCACAGTTGAGTCAAGAATACCAAAATTTCGTAATTTTGCGATTATTAAGTTGTGATCGATGGTATCAAAAGCTTTACGAAAGTCAGTATAAATGACATCAACTTGCAGCTTTTTATCAAGTTTATTAGAAATGTATTCAGTAAAGTTCAATAGGTTTGTTACCGTTGATCGTTTCTTTACAAAACCGTGTTGTTTAAATGTAATATGATTATGTACATGTGCATATATTTTTGTAGCCATTATTGTTTCAAATAATTTTTTTATCAAGTTTATTAGAAATGTATTCAGTAAAGTTCAATAGGTTTGTTACCGTTGATCGTTTCTTTACAAAACCGTGTTGTTTAAATGTAATATGATTATGTACATGTGCGTATATTTTTGTAGCCATTATTGTTTCAAATAATTTAGCAAAATTGTTAATAATTGAAATTGGCCGATAATTTTTTATATCGCTTTTATTTCCCGATTTATAAACAGGTGTAACTCTGCATTCCTTCCAGATTTTGGGAAATACTGATGATTGTACAGACATATTAAATATATGTAGAAGGGGCAACATAAAACATGACACACAATCTTTTACTATAAACGCAGGAATATTATCGGATCCTGAGGTGAAATTCCCTTTTAGTTTTTTACAAGAATTCATTATATCATCTTCTGAAATGGCACCTAAGTTAAAACTGTTAACATATTGAAACGGGTATCTAATATCTCCTGCAGTATATTGTTTATATACGCCTGAAAAATAATCCGCAAATCCACTTACAATCTCAGGTGGCTTATTATATGCATGAGCATTCCAATACATAACACCCGGAATACGTGAGCAATTTTTCTTTTTGTTGAGAAATGACCATAGTTTTGCGGATCATTGATAATAGAATCCTCTGCCGATTTTATAAACGCATTGTAATCTTCGTTAACGGATTTTCGTATCTGTTTACGCAAAAAATTAATCTTAGTTTTGTAATAGTTCAGCTTATGTGTGCGAAACAATTTACGATAATGATATTTAGTCTTAATCAGTTTTATTAGTGTATTACTAAACCATGTAGGATACTTTGCACTATTGCGAATTTGTTTTTTCGGTACACATTCATCCACATATTTATATATAATATTATAAAACGTACTGCAAGCATCCTCAATGGTTTTACATTTTAGAACTGCCGACCAATCGTGTATTGAAAATTTATGATACAACTCAACAAGATTAGCTTTCCGATAATCATACCTATAGCACGCTGACTTTATATCCGTTGCAAATAACTTGGTAGGACTGGAATCAATCTCAACACATAAATTTAATGCAGGATGATGAGCATCTTCCTTAACTAATCCTTCGTGGCTTATAACCTCGCAGTTAAGATTACTTCCAGTCAATACTAAGTCTAAAATTCTGCCGTTAACATTTAATATTGAATTCCACTGTTTTAAATGATTAAAGTTTAGAAAGTTACAAAAATCTGTTAACATTTGATTATCACCCATATTGCTGGTAAGATATTGATGAACATTTGGTAAATTAAAATCACCACATATGACAACATATTTAAAGTTATTACAAATTGATTCAATTAATTGATAAATACAAACATAAATAAAATTATTGCAAGAGGGAGGAATATATATACATAATAATAATATTTCTTTATGGTTAATTACAACAGTAAGAGAGATAATTTCAATTTCATATTGTATAGTAGCAGGTAAGCGAATTTCATTTTTCTTGCACTTTATACCGACATCTACCGCAATCATCTTCTCTGTAGACATTATAATGATCAGGAAACAATTCGGAATCAATAATATCATCCTTAAGCCACGTTTCGGTTAACATAATCACATTATAATCACTTACTGCAACATTGTTATAAATTTGAGAGGTTTTAGTTCGAAGACCTCTAACATTCTGATAAAAAATGTCGATGTTATGCGTATTACCGGTATTATGCTGGGCAGCATCTAGTTTCAAGACGCAATTGACGGGACTCCATTTAAATATTTAACACGTATATTCTTTTCACCCATTTGCTTCCTCTTCTTAAAGTCAGTCCAAATTTTATTTTCAAAATCAATTTGTCTTGGCGTTCTATCATTTCTTATTTTTATGTCCTTAAATTTGTCTGAACTTTTAAGTTTTTTTGAATTATATAAGATTTTTTTAGATTCATGAATACTGTTAAATATCAATTTAATGGGGCGAGATTTGTTATCACGTTTTTGGCCTAATCGAATCAGTTTTTTGGGAGATCCAATTGAGTTGTCTATTTCATCAGCAATAATGTTTACGTCACCATTTACATAACCCCCCGAATTATCAATTAGTGAATCATTTTTTGAGTTATTGATTAGTTGTAGTTTGTCTTTGAATAATTTATTTTCAGCTTCTAAAGCAAGAATTTTATCATTTAAAATGTCAACTTTAGTTAATATAGATTTAATATAATTCTCTATATCCTTTTTAAACGAATCAAATTGTTCTTTCAGGAATGATTCAATAGACGTTGGTATTGGGGATTAATTCGAGAAATTAAGATTTATTTCCGATATTTTGCATTGATGACAATTCCATCTAGCACCACCATTTATTTTTTCTTGCTCTTCATAAAATTTTCTTTCAACTTCAGTTAAATACATACATTTTGTATGATACCAACTACCGCATTTTCCGTTACATTTAATACAAGTTGAAAAATGCTTGGGATTTATAAATTGTTTGCATTGACCACAGATGCCCATGATTAATTTATGAAGAATATTTTAAGGAATAATAGGGCACACAAATACAACTTCACGCCACTCGACCCTTCGAGGCGACTTAAAATTAACAAACAGGTATGGGCCACGGATAGGATACAATAGAGTACAAAGGAGTCAGTTATTATTATTCATAAAAGAAAAATAATAGGAATGTCTAGTCTCATTGAATTTTATCGCTAGTTCTCGTACGCGATAAAAAAAAAACACGATTGATATCCGTTAAACACAGGCAGATTTTTACAAAATGAAAATAGTTATAACTTTTTAATTGAGTAACCGATTCAATTTAAACTCCGTATATATTTAGAACGTAGTGTTAACTTCGTTGTCAGAAATATTGGTAAATTTCTGAATTGTATTTACCTGTGTAAAAACACTTTAATGCTGCACCGAAAAACACACCGTCACTCGTATATATACTATTTGTTTACTGTGTCAAGAGCATCTGACCTACATTTCGCTAGCATACTTTCCGAGTTGCCGGAAAGTAAGATAGTGATATCGTCGGCGTATCCTACCGTCTAGAAGCCCTTTTTATTCAGTGCCTCCAGTAGCTCGTCTACGACTAGGTTCCATAATAGGGGAGACAGCACTCCTTCCTGTGGGCAACCCTTTGCAACCCAGCATATAAGTTTCATGTCGCCTATTGAAATCTTGGCTGCCCTCCATTTCAGCATGTTGGAGATCCATTGGCTTACAGCCACCGGAATTTCCCTGCGTCGAAGGGCCTCTGTTATTTTTGGGAAGGAGGTCTTATCGAAGGCTTCTTCAATGTCCATAAAAGTCGCAAGGGTGAAGGTTTTTTGCTCGAAGGATCGACCAATTCTGCTAACCACTGTATGCAAGGCCGAGCCCGTCGATTTTCCTTCACAAAATGCGTGTTTATTGGGATGTAAATGATGTTTCACTAAGACGGTTTTCCTAATGTACCGATCGCATAGCCTCTCCAGTATCTTTAATAGAAAAGATGTGTGGCTTATTGGTCGGTATGCTTTCGCTGTGGTGTAGTCCAAGCGTCCTGGTTTTGGTATGAAGATTACTTTAGTTTCCCTCCAGGCATAGGGTCTGTAGCTGAAGGCAATACACCTCCTGCACATGCCTGCGAGAGTGTCCAGGATAACATCCTTGCCCCACTGTATAAGAGCCGGATAAATCCCGTCTAATCCTGGGGATTTGTATGGTGAGAAAATCCTCATTGCCCAGTCTACCTTTTCCCTGGCAACGATGGAGCCCGCTAGGTCCCAATCCAGTTTGGTTCGGGACTCTGTGGAGGTATCCGCGGGGCTCCGCTCCTGAGTAAAGGTACATACCGAGAAATGGGTCCTCAATAGAAGTTTACCTGTGTTTTCAGGTGAGTCCGTCTAAGAGCCATCCTCCCTTTTAAGGCTAGTGAGTTTTGGTAAGGAGTTACTGGAGAGGGCCTCTTTTAGACGTGGTGTTTCCAAACCATTTTCTACTTTGGTCTGTATGACTTGCACTTATTTGGCAAGGTGGAGTCGCAAGTTGTAGTCAGGTTAGCGCCTGAGCACTTTGCGCGGGATAAGGCTGCTTTGTAATCAGCCGTTACATGTGTGAATTTATTGCATCTACTGCAGGGGACGGGGATCGGTGTCGGTGGTCTGCTTTCAATCACAGGGTATAGTTTGCACATGTATTTAAATTGTCCGTGCAGTATTTTGGTAATGTTATCACGCGAATCATAAGTGTCCTTAACCCTATAAAAGCCAAAATCATCAGAAACTGCTAGCAGTTGATCCTGATTCAAGATCTAAAATTTTGTGAAATTATAATAGAAAAGTGTTACGAGAATAAGAGGTCTCCAAATAGTGTGTGTTTTACAGACGTATGTATAGTCTGCCCGTTGGATCTTCCGTCCTACGTCATTTTTTTATCCGCACGAATCAAGTCGGTACTTCTTAGTCAAATCAAGTTTTATTTATATTTTATTAATTCCACTTACTAGTGGATTTCACACAATTTAACCGCCGAATGTAGATGAGGGTATAATTTTACGAGTTTTATTTAATATATATAAATTATTTGTTCAACGGATCTCGGTGTCTGCATGCGGGGTTTGGGCGGATGTCGTCAGCTGTTCCGAACGTAAACAAATATTGAGGTTATGGTTAACTTTACTTAATTTTGTGTAATTCATGTAGTGTTGTGACGATAACATCTACTGTAAAGACAATTTTTCAATTAATATTAACAAATGCCCCTTATAACAGCTTCAAAACAAATACATCTTTGCATAAGCATACTGTTGCATTGTATAAAGAGTAAAGGAATGAAAATGTTGTCAGAACTAGGTTTTACTATTTATAATGTGTACTGAATGATATATTAATTAACGTATAACATCACTAAATGTTAAATATTACCTAGAAAGTCAGATTTCCGCCTAAAGTAAATAATTGTTAAATGTTTGTTATTCAGTACATTTTAATAAATTTATCTTTGGAAACAGCTATAAAAATATATTGCCATGCTTAGGAAAATGCAGTAAATACAAAATAACAACTAAAAATTATATTTATTTAGTATTTATACACAGCACCCATTCTCATATCGCTCCCCCATCCACTTCTTTCTATATCTTTCCTCCGTTCTGCGCCTTGCTTTGAAAAGGTAGCCCTCTCTTTTTTTCCGAAATGGTTCTTCTCCAGGTTAGCCTTCTATGTATTTACTACTGCCCATAGCACTCGTTGTATTTGCCTTTTTCTATACAGCTTTGTTTCTCCACATTCTTTACCTTTTCATTATAATTAAAGATCGTGTATGTTTGGAATTAATTTATCCGTTCTAAATACACTGTTCATTTCTCCATGATAATCGATTCGTTTTAATTTTGATGCAAATAATAAATTTGCATGTTGCACAAAGCCACTTTTACTCACTGCGTGTAAAATTATGTATCGTTTACCATCATAGCCCTCTATTTTCCAAACATTTTTAAGAGAACTATCTTGCCATGATTGTTGAGCACTGCCCTTTGAGGCGCCTCACTTTACCTGGAGATGAAAGAATGAGGTTTTTATTGCTGCCCATTTTGATGATCGATACTGTACTGATATTAATTTTTAATGCGCTAGTTACTCTCTGGAAAATATAAATTGGTTGGTTAATTTATAAACATAATCATATTTAAATAAGAAATTTATCTCTCGTACTTATAGGTAATAATGGAACACAATTAACCTTTTCAGCTTCAAGATAATTCAAGAGGTTGATCATCGTTGTTTGCGTTTGCGAACTTTTTTTCAATAGATTATTGAAACTTTAGTTTATATTTATTCCACACGAATAATAGTTCAACTCAAATCCAAATTTATTCAACAATTCACCTAATTTCACTGCACACGAATAATCAAATTTGTAGGTTATAAAATTAAAGGGACGGTAAACACCTCCGCGCCGACCGCGTGATTCAAGTTTGCATGTTGGTCTGAATAGAAGGCAGACAACCACTTTAGCGCTCCATCTTTGTCACACTATTATCACTTCCATGTTGTCAAATTGTGAGTATGTCTATCCTTAGAAGACACACGTTTTAAAGTGCGTTATTTTTCTAACGCTTTTACTTTATTTTATCAGATTGAATGCCTTCGTCGTTTCTCGAAGCATTAGTTTGTGACGTACGACGGAAGATCCAACGGACATACTATCAGCCGTACTAATAGTCGCGAATTAATTCGAGTATAAGGATTATTCCTTTACCTCGGATTATTTTTAAAGATAAACGTCAATTCAATAATCCTGCGCGACGCTAGATTATTTCGAGATTATTCGCGAACTGTCAATTTCTTACTTGTCAACAGATATTTTTATAATTCATTATAGTTAATATATTGTTATTATAATTTTACCTTTATCCATTTCTGTAAAATGAATTACCATTATTATGTACCATTTCCATTAAAAATAAGTATTAATTGTACTTACTATATTCGTAATTTAATAAATGGCGCTCTTCAACTGACAGAACATGACGATTCTGCCAACGTAAAACCAGTAATAATTAAATGTCACTAAAAAGTTCCCGTATCGAGGATAATTCTTCGAAGTCGCCGAAACTACCCGTAAATACCCGACTAATAAATACGACAAATAATTCTGGATTTTTCAGTTCGAGAATTAATTCGCGACTATTAGTACGGCTGTATATGTACTTTTGATATGACATCTGAAAATAGCGAAAAAAACTAATCATCATTCGTCTCAAAAAATCTTCATACTGTAACATCAAGAAAAAACTTAATGTATGGGCAGGAATTTTAAAAATAGTTTTTGGTCCTATTTTTATTGGCAAATTAAAGTATTTAGATTTATTACAAAATAAAATCACGAATCAAATTATAGAAGTCGCTGGTAATAATGAGAAACGGTTTCACCAGGACAGATGTTTAGCACATAATGTAGCTGAAGTGAAAGAGTATTTAAATTTACCATGTTCAAGCAAGTGGATCGGCAGAGACGGTGTACGCAAAGAAGCAGTGCAAAAAATAAAAAATAAGCATTTGCCTTTGCAAATGTTTATTTTTTATTTTTTGCACTTTTAACAGATACGACTCCTTTTAAAAAGTTATTTGCTATAGTTTCTTAAAATAATCTTTTATGTATATTCTTTAAATAAGCATTTTTTCTAAATTTTTAATAGTCTAATAATTGTAATTTAAATGGATACGATTTTCAAATGTTGTACGAAATAAATGAAAAATAGTAAAAAGAGTCTTATTCTGTCAAGTCAATTGTACCTTTAAGTTAACTGATCTCAGCACCAATAATGAATCATGCCTTTGAACTCGCCATCTGTAATTAATATGTTATGCATTATGAATTTGTCAATTAGATAACAAACACTGACTTTTCATAGCAGCTACTAATCTGAGGATTTCATTATCGAATATTTGTTCACACTATATTTTGAATAAAACCAACGATGAAACAAAAATAAAACCTCCAAAATAACTTTAGTAGGTAAAGAAATTATTCTATATATGGGCCAATCACAAGAAGTATATCGAGAAGGGATAACACATAAAAGTCCACACTTCACGGAGAAATTAAACTAAGTCACGTAAATTTTGTAGATACACTGTAGAATTAAGAATGTAATACCAAATAATAAAATATAGCACCCTACGAACTTGAAGAAGGAAGGTGGATTTTCGAAAGGGAAATAATTTATTAATCTACGAGGCTGTTATTCGTTAAAAATTCCTAATCACTATTTAATTGTTTAACCCTTAGCTGCACCACTTTAATTTTGTAACGTAACTGCACATAGGGTCTTCAAGGACCCCAAGTTGAAAAATTGCTTAAAAAATTCTTCTTCTTCTGAAAAATCAGCCACACTAGAGAGTTAACTCTTTTTCCTCGAAGATTGAGAAAATAAGTTAAGAAAATTCTTAAAATGCATTTTTCCTTTAAAATTCGTAAAACTCTTATTTACTTATATGAAGACTTGAAAGTCAAGGTAATAATGTATTTTATACTATATTTCAAAAAAATAAATACAGTACAAGGGCTTCTTTCAGAAAATATTCTTGCAAAAAACTACAGTCAAGTATATGAAAAGACGTTTCCATGTAAAAATGCATATTTTCTAATAAAAAAATTAAATGCGACAGCAATGAAGACATAAATAATTAAAAACTACTTTTAAGATAGCATGGGGTCCCTCAGGACCCCCAGGTGCAGCTGAGGGTTAAGCAAAAAACTTAAATTTTTAAAACACGCAAACTAAGCAATAAAAAGTGTTTTGAAAAGGTGTTTTTTTACTTTAACAATTAAAACAAGTAATGTTTGGGCGAAGTCGTGTTTTTTAAATATTTTCGGTCTCTCGACTGCCTCACGAAAATTCATTTTTGAGAAATGTTTTAACATTGTAAATAAAGTAGTTTTATAATATTTTATTTTATATTATGTTTGACAGGGAATTAATAAGCCAAAACTGACTTCATACGTCTCTACTTTATTAAGTGTATTATTCACTTAATTATATAGTTCTCTCAATTTGGATATATTTTCCCTTATCAAGTAATAAAAAAGTTAATATTAATGTAAATGACTTCACACTGAACCATAAGTTAAATAATGTTGTAATCGTTCTAATATTTAGTAAGTAGTATATGGTTTTTCACATACTGAATAGAAATACCTTACATTCCGCATCCAAAATCGTTGAGAAAAGTAGAATTTTGTTGCATAATAGCACTTTTCCGCACTACATTTATTCACTGTTAATCAATGTCAGTTATATACATTGTGTAATATATAACGGGTGTCCAACAATTATTGCAGTCCCGGGTGGCGTTGGAATAAAAAACGTAGGTCGATTCTTACATGTTGCAAATAAATGAACTGACATTTTTAATGCACATTTAAGTTATGTTTGACAATTAAAATGTCAGTTCATTTATTTGGCACATGAAAGAATTGACCTACGTTTTTGATTCCAACGCCACCCGGGAGTGCAATAATTGTTGGACACCCGTTACAAAACACGTACTATCGGTAATTCTAACCTAAATGTTATATGTCAGTGTCAAAAATAATATTTCAACACACTCGCAATTTTAGTTTGACGTGTAATTTGTACTGTCAGTAGCCACGGCTGTATGTTTTTTTGAGAAAATTCAATTTAAAAATCAAATGTGTCTTATAAATTTAATAATGTTCGTATAATATTTGTGTGTAATTGAAAAACTTTATTTTTTAAGGAAATTCACATATATTTATTATAAAAATCGTCTGATTAAATATTATTAATGCTCTGTAATTATTGTAGCACTATTGCTACCGTGAATATATTGTAGCACTAGTGCTACAATGGTTTCTATGACAACGACTCTATAATGTATACATAACATACAATGTACTACATTTCATAATCAAAAACTGACCTATAATTATGATATTTCATTATAAGAGTAGAAAAATAACTATTTCCACTTGAAATTAAATATTGTTATATTTTTAAATAAGAAAAATAATACTAATTTTATATTTAGTTATTTTTATACAATAGTCTTTATTTGGACAAAACATAATACATAATAACAATAACAATAAAAATGGTGATGTAGCCATCATAGTATATATATTAATCAAAAACTATGAGATTTACGCGAAAAAATATTCTTAATAATTTGCCCAGTTTTAAATTCTCTACAATTATTTGTTATATAAATTTAATGTAACTCCTATAGTTTATTAGCAATTGGCAAAAATTTTATTTTTTTTTTCTCGAAAGTTAAGAATTTTATGAAAAACATGTTCGAATAAAACTTGTTCAGTTTTTCATTCCATTTAACTTTTGTTTCAACCGTTTTCTTTTAATTTTCATATTTAGAAAATTATCACGAAAAAACAAAAAAACGCCTCGAGTAAACATCAACTTCTGGTTTATGAATGTTTACCAAAAGCTTTTCAGTTCCAGTTTTTAACGACAAAACCTTAATTTGTTTTTGAGATACAGCACTCACCGACAGACAGAGAGACACACACACACAGACACAATGAAATCAGTGCAATGGACTCAGGGGACCTCAAAACGATTTTAGATGTTTTAGATACCACGAAGTTAATTTATTTGTAATTTTCGCCCTAATTTCGGCCTCTTCTAACATTGTTTCGGCTATTGATGAAAATAATTTTTTTGTTAATTTAATAAAGGACGGCACGAGTGCGCTAATAATTTTAACGAAACATAAAACTCTTACATCACACGCAACGAGTTTGTCAAGAATACCTTTTGCAATTTCGAAATATCCAACAATTGTGCTTTAAGCATCATGAATAAGTTCTATTTGATTAGTGAAACAAACAAGAAGGTCAAGATTTGGGGATTTTTTAATGTCATGAATAGCATCTATCGTCGCTTCAATTAAAATATTTACTAATTCATATCCAATGTTTTCAATCGCTAGAATTATAATATTAATTATGTAATTGCTGGTCCTTTCTACTAATTCCTGAAGACTATTAACAGTATCATCGAAAATACTGTCCAGAGAAACACTTATCTCAATTTTTACAGCGGAATCTTAGGCATACAATGCAACATCCTAATAAAAATGTAGCAAAGATATTATAAAGTCATAAAATATTAATATTTTTTACTTACCTTTTGTAAAGCAATACGTAATATGAGAGATATTAAAAAGATTTCCATTCTATGTATTCATAAAGCAACGACAAATATTATCGAGAAGCACTAAAACAAAAAGCTAACCAAGAGACAGGAAAGCAGGATACAAGCAGCTGGCATGAAATATCTAAGAACTGCCAAAAAAGTGACTAAAAGAGATAGAATGAAGAACACAGAAGTAAGAAACGATCTAGGAATACAGTCTACACTAGACTTGGTAGAAGAAAGACAGTTGCTCTGGTGGAGACAACTACAGAGAATAGAAGAAGCACGAGAAATGAAATGAGTATGGGGAGCAAAAACACAAGGAAAAAGAAACGAGGTAGGCAGACTATGATGGTACCAAGTGACGATAAGAGCAATAGAAAAGAGATGAATAACATGGGTGGAAGCAAAAAAGATATCGGAAAATAGGAAAAAGTGGAAAATATTTATGATGAAATAGGGAATCAATCCAACACCTTTATGGCAAGATATATAAATAATATTGCTCTTTACTTACGCTCATCTAATTTTCTTATAAAATTAATTTAAGTTAATTTAATTACAATTACCTATCAAAATTATTTAATAAGGTAACAATTAAGTATTGTATATAAATATCTGTAGACACGTATTTTGACAATGAACACAACAATGAAATCTTATGGACAAATGGTCTAAATTTGTGACGGGAATAAATGCGAACATGTGGCCCACTGTTCATGAATTATTGAATGTCTCACTAATTCCCGACGATGCATAAAGCCTTATATGGCGATCTTGCGATATCATTTGATGCACAGCCCAATTGTTTTCTGAAACAACAACCTATTTTGGATGACCTTTGCGAAATTCATCACTATGCGAACTACGGCAACGATTGAATTCTGTATTCCATCGGCATATAAGGATTTTTAATAGACCATTTAATTCATCGATGCAGTGTTGTTGAGGTAGTCCTTGACGAAAAATGTAAAGAAATAATTACAATTCTGCATGATAAAATGATGCGTGGACATCAAAAGATAACTACATAACAGAACGTCGACCTTTACGTTAGAGACGTCGGTTGCAAGATAACAACTGAAAAGTCCACATCCGAAATATAAGAGGCAATCCTCGTATATTAACTACAGTTTTTACATAGTAATACTAACATAAATAGTAGTAAAAAAATCAGTGAAAACACTGGCCAACATTTGTATTTACAAGGGCACCCTGAAATGTTTCCGGAATCGGCAAGAAAAATACGATATTGATGTGTTTTTTTATTTGTATATTTCGATGTATTCTCTTCGAAGATCAATAGACTTTTTCAAACGGTGCTCCAGTCTCTTCTTTGAAAGTAGCATGTTTCGAGGTCTGCAAAATAACCATCTGTAGCGGCTGTGACCTCCTCATTTGACGATTTTTTCAGGTTTGGGAATAGGAAAAAGTCACTAGGGACAAAGTCCGGTAAATATAAAGGATGAAAGACTAATTCATAGACACGACGATGTCGGATGAATAAGCCGGTGCATTATCTTGGTGAAAAACCACACAGCAAACGAGGCTGTTTCTCCTTTAATACTACATCGAATCGAGTCAATAGATCGCTATAGTATTTCCCTGTGGTTGTCCTTCCCTTCCGTCGATGAATATCGCCATGACCTTTCCGGCCGATGGAACGGTCTTTGCTTTCTTCGGAGCTGCTGTGCCCGTAAAAGTCCACTGCTTCGACTGTTCCTTGGTCTCCGGTATGTAGTGGTGGATCCAAGTCTCATCTACCGTTACGAAACGCATAAAAAATTAATTTTAAATCCTGGCCAGATACTCCTCCGAAACGGTCACTCATTTTTGGTTTTGCTCCGGTGTGAGCAAAACGAGATACCCATTGCGCCAAAAGCTTTTCATTCCCAAAAATTCGTGTAGGATATGACCAACGCGTTCTTCTAAGATGCTCAGCTTCGATCGGCGATCGTCTAACACGGCATCATGAATTTTGTCGACTATTTCATCGTTGGTAGCGGTTTTTGGGCGTCCACTGCGTGGTTCGTCACTTGTGCTTGTGCGGCCACGATTGAACTCGCTCACCCAGAATGGCCGAAAATGATAAGAGTAGATCCGCTATGAACCTCTAGCAAAATGTTTAGAATTTCCGTGGCCGTTTTCACAGCCATCCACTAATGTTTTATCACTGCACGAAATTCGATTTTATCCATTTTTGCGAAACCGCATGACTTGCTGCACAAAATATTTATAAAAACAATTCTTACAAAACTAGTTATATAAAATATAATTTTGATGTAAGAGAACCAATATTTTTCTTTATAAAAATAATTATTTATTAATAAATCTAACGGTTACGAATTATACAGGACCAAGAAGATTGTCGACTGTATTTATCAAGGATTGTGCCTTTCAACTTAGTAGACATATTTCTCTTTTAAAAAGACAATCCCTTAATCCTGGTTTCTTCACTTTGTACTGTAAATATTCATGAATAACACATATACATGTCCCGTTAATGTAGGGAAATGGCTCGAATACAGATTCCAAAATATCTATATCCAAAAGTTTACAGTTAAGTCGGAAATTGTCTTCAAAGTTCCAAAAATGTTTATTTCTTTTGTTTATAACAATTGAATACTTTATTCGATTTGAATAAAATTCATTATTAATAATTACAATAATATAATACATCATTTATATTATTATGGACCATAGTGATTGACAGGAAGTATAAAAAACAGTATAGCCATATGTTAATTTTTTTATTGCTAAAATGTTTGAAAGAATTGTTACTCACTATTTATCCAACAATGTAAAATACTATAACCATTAATTAATTCCCTGATGAAGCCAGTGCGGCGAAACAATTGACACAACATGTACGGCATTAAAAACCTGTGAACGCGTCAACCCAAGTGTATAATTTTGTATTAATGTAGTCAAATTTTACCAAATAACAGCCAATAATTATTATAAATTTATATTTTAAACAATTTTGTACAATAACCAAAACTTATTCATGCATTTTCACACAATTTAATTTTCATTTTTATTTTTTTATTTTTTTACAATAAATTTGACATTTATGTCATTGAAATAAATAGAATCATGGGTTTGAGTGGAAGATCCTTCGAAGAAGCGAACTCCGCCCGTCCTCCTTTCAACTAAAATTGTGTGTATATTTTCATTTATTATAATATATATTTTGTATTATTTTGCCAGAAAAGAGTATAATAAATACATAAATGAAATAAAATTATAAAATTTCATTAAATTCTGTATTTACTTTTTAAAATCAACTGCGGTTAGCTCTATTAATACAAACGAAAACAAAATATGAAATACGCTCTAATTTTGTCGATTGTGTTCGTCAATTCTTTCTCGATTCTATTGAAAAGGAGGATAAAATTGTTGAGAATTTGGTATTTGTACAGGTTTTCGGCCTATCAAAATATATTACAAGTCTGTTTTCTTAATAAGTACTTATAATGGTAAATTTCATACCTATCCTCTGAATTATTTTGCATTGTTTTGTCTATGAACAATTTTAATGTGTTACTAATTCGATGTAAATTTTGATGATGGCAGATAATATCTAGGACATGGTATGTAGTTAATTGAATGTGCCACATTTAGATTTTTCCACCAATGTGAAACCTATAGATATTATCTTGACATATAGCCTCGCCTAGAGCTTTTGTAACCAAATATTGTCCTAAATTATAAAAAGAATAACTACTGAATACTAACAAGTTATTGTATATATCAATATGCACAAATAGAATGCAATTCCTTCAGCTATGAATACTTATGTGAGATAAGCAATAATATTAGTTTTAGCTACTCAATTATTCAATTATTTTAATATTATCTTGTCCAGTGATTCAACATGCTTAAACATATGAACATAAATAGACAAATACAAGTTTTATTAATGGTAGTAGCAATTCTGACATTCAGAGTAACTTTAAATGAATAGTTTATTTAAATATTTTAATACAATAAATTTTTAATTGTAGTTAAAAAATTAAAATCAGTACAGTCTGCAATGCCCTTACCTAAAATAGAGTTCACTTCACTGTAACCTTGAATATAGTGTTGGACAACTTATTTTCCAAGACATAATAACAAAAATATATAGATTAAAAAAACTAAGTAAAACTTAGTGATGTATATAATGTTATGTGCACAAATAAACATTATTATTATTATTATTATTATTATTATTATACCGGCAACTACTAATATTATTTTTTAGTAACATTAAAAGGCACTAAAACCTTGGAATTGTTATGGGAGGTTTATTAGTAACCCCAATGAACTTAAAATTATAACGAGCCTCATCGAAGTTGAACAGTTCAATTCTCTTCCGAGTAAATTAGTGGATAAGTATTAAATTTACTTACGAAACATAATTACTAGCAGTTAGTAATGACCGCAACGTTAATTTATAACTTTTCTGTTTTTAAGTAACGTACGCTACATTCTGATGCGTTATAAGTAAAATATTTCTAGATTATTGTGTTCCCGTCAACCAGAACTATTAACCGGTTTAGATCTATTCTGGTCTAGTCAGCGCAGTTAAAGGCAAAAAAATGGAATGTTATGTTTGCTGAATGATTTCGAATCTTTCATAAATAATAAATTTATACTTTTTAGATTTTTTTTTTCAAGTTTTTAATAAATTGGTACCGATATTTTTATATGAAACCATTATACTGGTCAAATATTATTGAATCTAAAAAAGTAAAATTTTCATATATTCCAACTCGATCATTATGAATGAATTTATCTATTTATTAATTAAAGAGGCATTCATTATTTCCGTTGTTCTTTGTTTTGTTGATTTCTTTTGGGGCTTTATAATATCTTATCGTATAAAAGAGTTAAATTGCTTTCAAGAGTTGCCAGATGCACCCCCGTCACTCTCGATCGAGCCGGAAAAAGTGGAGATCGGAGGCAGGATCGCCGCCACCTGCGAGACGCAGGAGTCCATCCCCCCTGCGAACATTTCCTGGTACATTAACGACGAACTGGTGAGTAAATTTTACTTTTGTATTCCAAAAGAGTGGAAAATATAAAGATTACACTTGTGGAAAGTGATCATTTCCCAGCACTTTATAGCTTACATTTTATTGACTATTTTTTATGCTTGGTAGAGCTTTTCGTTGTCTTGTAGGTGATAACAACGAAGATAATTATGTGATTATTTATATCGTGTTAATTCTAATCCTTAAATATTACTGTGTGTGGTGGAAGGTCTTTACTTTATCTAATGAAGGTAGAGGAGATACACTCATTGAATATTATACAAAACCTTATATTCATATATACAGGGTGGAAACTTTAACTCGAATAAAATTCATAATTTCGATATAGGCGACTTTTTGCAAAAAATCCCGAAAAACGTTAATTATTACACTGAATTGAAAAATTCACTATGTTTTAACCACAAATAATTATTGTAAAAATATTATATAACGTGTAGGCACAATTATATAAATCTAAACAACACAGCAATATTTTTACAATAATTATTGGTGGTTAAAACATAGTGAATTTTTCAATTCAGTGTAAGTATAGATTACCACGTAGTAACGATTACAACCATTCTCTTTACGTTAAGTATTCTTTTTTCTTGCCCTCATTTCTATGTATATGTAGTTTGTTTATCTGTTTCCGGAAGAGCCCACCCACCACCTACCTTTTTTTTAAGTGGAAAGGTATGTCAGGTGACACCTCGTTTGAAAGATCTCTTCGCAAGGAATACAACTCACTATTTATTTCTTGAATATTTTCAAGGCCCACGTGATAAAAATGAAAACAAAATTTATAACTTTATTATTATTTAATGCAACAATTGTTCAAAATGGATACCGTTTCTTTCTTGGCAAAGTGCAATTTGATGATAACATACATCTCTAATGTTTTTCTTTTAACATTTCTGGCGTAACTTGTCGTATTTCATGTCTAATACATTGCTTAAGATCGTCAATGTCGCATATCGCCTATATCGAAGTTATGAATTTTATTCCAGTTAAAGTTTTTACCCTGTATAGTATTTATTTTATATTTCTACATAAAAAAATAAAAATACTTTTCTTTGTTAATATCACAACGATTTATTTTTATGGTTTCGATCAAAGTAGAAGAAAATTAAAAATTCAAGAAATATATTTATTTACCAGTTGAACCGCTGATGTGTAAATGGAAGGTTGTGGGTTTATTAACGTACATTTTCATAATTCGTTATCGAGACACGGTGGAGGACCATTAAGGCTACAACCTAAAAATACTTTCCACTGAGTTGCAATTGTTATACAGGCTGATTTATATCAAAATGGCAATTTTTAAATGGAACCCCTGTATATTATGGCATATTTGGATTCCAGGGTTAATTCCGTGTCTTTATGTATCATACCTAATATCAAAAATAATTCTTTTACCCGCAATTCGTCATTTTAACAAAAAGTAGACGTCCGGTAAAAATTGAATATCGCAGCTATCCTAGAACTTAGAATGTTATCAAATTTATTAACAAAGGTCGGATGATCAAAGCGAAACTTTTTTTGTGTTAAAAAAAAATCACTACGTCAATTTACCAAATTCCAATCATGGGTAATTTGATTTTTTTAAATTGAACTATCATCTATCAACAAATGCAGAATTAAGTTACCTTTATAACGATATAAGGTTGTCGACGTTTACTTTTAACAGATTTTTTTCAAATTTAAGAATTATTAATAATAAAGTAATTTTCCATTTTCAATGCCTCTCAGTATTTAGTACGCCTCACAGTGGTTCCAAATGCCGAAAAGGTGTCGTTGGATTTTGAAAATATGTATATAGGCTTTTTAAGGAAACTAAAGAAAAATCTTATTTCAAAATTCAAAATGGCGGATCCAATAAGGCGAACCAAACATGTAAAAACTGTAAGATTTGCATAAAATTGTATATAGTTTCTTTTACGACTCTGATAAAGAATCTTAATTAAAATTTTCAGAAAAACATAATGACCGATCCAATATGGTGGACAAAAAGTTAAAAATTGCTATATTTTCGTGAAAAAATGTATATAGGCGTTTTGAAAGGCGAAATGCGAATTTTATGGAAAAGTTTCTGCAAGACATATTTTTCAGTGATTTGCTTTTTGGGTAGGGTGTTTAGATATTTTCCAATTAACTCCAAAAGAGCGTTGTTGTCTTGAGACAGACTGTTCTTAATTATGTCGAAAAATGCGATTCTTTTCAAACATATCTTGGATTCTGCAAATGTACCTGAAAATAATTGTAATTCCGAATTATGAATTTCTGTTGTTATAAGATATTATAACAACCAGCAGTTGTTTGTTAGAAATATTGATAAAAACCCGTCCATTTTCCGCGATTACGATAACGCATAACCGAGCTATGCGTTATAGTGTTGTATCTATTCCTAACATTATCAATGTATACATTTTCATAATTACTTTTCCTATATACGTAGTACATATAGGGGAAGTGTTGTTTTCGTGACTTTTCATTCATAAACCGGAAGTGGATGTTTACTCGAGGCTTTTTTTGTTTTTTTCCGATAATTTTTTTAGTAAAAAACTTAAAGGGAATGAGAAACTGAACAAGTTTTGTAAAAACATAGTTTTCATTAAATTCTTAATTTTCGAGAAAAAAAATAAAAATTTTGAACTTCATTCTAGAAGGGTCAAATAATTCTAGAAAAGTGGTCCAAGAGGACTTTTTAGTTATGAGCATTTAAACTTTTACTTAGAAAACTGTCAGTAAAAAAAACATATTTTCTACGTTAGGTTAGTTAAATAATAAGAAAAAATAATTATAAATATGTAAAATTGTTAAAATTGCTTACTTGTATTGTGATAATCCATTTTAATCGATTCCGGGTCACTCTGCCAAGTATATGATGCGTACAGTTACCTATTCAGGTTAGACTCTATAAAACCGGCGGATTCCGACAGGATAGGTACATCTAACTCGGCATACATTAGTGACACCATCAATGACCACTTACTCACTATTTCTAAATAAGATGTTTTTAATCTGATTTTAAAACAGAAGATTATTAAATGCCCTTGTCCTTGCTACCCTTCATTTATTCTCTGGACCACACATGAACTAATGTCAAAATCGTTGCTACTAGGTGTAGTTTTAAGCAGATGGAAACTTAGCTATCTTATACCAATATACAAATCTGGCCAACCTGATTTGGTAACAAATTATTATTCCAAAGGATTAATTGGTCGCAGATAGGTTAGTTGTCCCTAAAAGATCCACAGTCTCAAACTGTCTATGCTATAAACAGTACCTCTCATACGCTTTGGATAAATGCTACCAAATTGACTCAATCTACACTGATTTCTCCAAGGCGTTTGATAGAGTGGATCTCTCCATTCTATTAAGCAAACTGGGCGCCTTAAGTTTCAATAAGTTTTAGCAATTTTACATCAAAAACAATAAATCTAACGTCTGGGGGAACTCAGGGATCTCACTGCGGCCCTATTTTTTTTTGTTTATTAACGATTTAAAGCATGTTATAAAACACTTCAATTTCTTGATGTACGCGGATTATGATGTCAAAATATTAAAATCAATCAATGGTGTACATTGAACATATTATTTTTAAATAAGACAAAGTGTAGCTCAGTTTCATTTTGTAGACGTACTTTATTGCATTAACTTCACGTATACCATTGATATGACACCGCTTACAAAGAAAAACGTATGCGATCTAAGGGTTCGATCAGAAACTGATATTTAATTCACTTATAATAAACATTTGTGGTAAAGCAGTAACTCACAATTTTTTTCTGTTAAATTAAAGTTTTTTTTTTATTTTGTACCAACAAATAAAAAGTATTATTCGTGTTATTCTTTCTGGATGGTGCATTTCATATGAATTCGAGTGTATATCGATGGAATAACCGTAGATGTACATTTCCCATAAAATTTAATAGAAATAATAATAGATATTAGACCAAAGATAATTTTCAATAACACATTTTATGGGAAACACGAGTAACAGGAAAAAAATAGAAGAAGGCCAAAGAAGACGTAAAATAAAATAATGCAGAAGAACCTAAACAAATAGAGAAAGTTTATATAAAAATATTAGAGGATACGCAAAATTCCGGCACCTTAATGGTAAACTTAATAAAAAAAATATATACCGGGTGTCTCAGCGTGCGCGCCGAGTAGCTTTACAGCTAAACGGTTTATTTTTTTCAAAATCCGTTTTCGCAGGAGTATGTAGATGTATTAGGACCACATTTTAAAATTAGTTTTAAATATACAGGGTGTCGCATAAAAGCATGGCGTATCATAGTTATGTTTTTTCTTATGGAACACCCCATATTTGTTATTTTTTTCAGATTCTACATCAAAAATAAGGGTAACTTTCATTATAAGATCATATGCCTAAACCTAATAATTTCTGAAATATTTAAACAATTTTGGAAAAATTGACGTTTCGAAAAAAAATCATATCTCCCAAATAGGTAAATGAAAACAAATGAAATTTTGTATCAGTACATTAGACTAATGGGGGAATATTTTAGACTATTTGTAGTAATTTAAAATTTTAAGATGTTTTGGTAATTTAATGTATCTCCAGAAACACATTCAAGGTCAAATTTCTTGCTTACTTTAAATGGCACACCCTATATCTAATAGGCCTATCTTGTAGCAAATTTTATTATCTTTCAAAAAGTATAAAGGTATTCTACACCTAATACTAATAGTTTTCAAGATATATCCATTTTTGTTAATTTTCGACATAATAATTATTAGTATCAATTATTGCAATAAGCTAGTGTGTAGCTTTTGTTTATAAACAAAGTCAGTTGACACATTCGAATCATTTGTAACGACCGCAAAAATGAAATATTCCTTAAACGAAAGAATTAACATGATCCTAATAATAGGGGAATGTTATGAAAATTGTCTCTTAGCGGAAAGAGTATATCGCGAAAGGTACCCTGATAGGAGACATCCTAATAAGAAGACATTGGAGGAAGTTTTAAATATATTTAAAACCACAGGCAGTGTCAAGTATCTGAAAAAAACGAACTTCAACACTGTAACTAAGGACGAGGAGACACAATTACAGGTACTTACTTCTGTAATAGATAATCCTAGCACGAGTACACGTATAGTAGCTCGTGAGACTGGGTTAAGCAAGGCGAGCATATCAAGGATATTAAAAAAACATGAATACCACCCATATCACTATGAAATTCACCAGCATCTGAATAATGCGGATTTCGAGAAGCGGTTAGATTTTTGTTTATGTGTTTTAAATAAAAGTGGCGATGATGAAGATTTTTTGAATAATATTTTATTTACGGATGAATCATCTTTTAATAATAACGGATCTTTTAATCGACGTAACTGCCATTATTACAGCACCGAAAATTGCCACAAATTTCAAATTACTGATCGACAACATCGTTGGAGTATTAATGTATTCGGAGGCATTTTGGGTAATTACGTCATTGGACCTCATTTTTTCGATGGATACTTGGATGGTCCCATATTTTTACAATTTCTCCAAGAAGAATTTCCATTATTATTAGAGAATATTCCACTGAATATTCGCCAAAACATGCGGTTACAGCTCGATGGTGCGCCACCTCATTTTTCATTGGCGGTTCGTCAATATTTAAATAGAATATTTAATAGGCGATGGATTGGAAGAGGAGGTCACGTAGCTTGGCCACCTAGATCCCCTGATTTAACCCCCATGGATTTCTTTTTATGGGGGTATATTAAAAATCAAGTATACACCACTCCTCCCACAACTGTTGAAGACATGAAGGACAGAATTAAGGATGCATTTAGATCAATAACACCCAATATGCTAAGAAATGTTAAACTATCGTTTCAAAAAAGAATTGAATTATGCATTCAGTGCGATGGTGGTATTTTTGAAAATTTGTTATAAAAAAATAATGTTGTTATTATTTTGTTAATTTCATTTGTTGTTTTTCGTTATGTTTTTTGAAATTCTAAGACGATATTACGTAATCATGTACATATGTGTAAATAAATTATTCCATTAGTGTGTTAATTTGGAAATATCTCGAAAATCATTGGTTGTGTTAACTGACTATTGCAATAATTGATACTAATAATTATTATGTCGAAAATTAACAAAAATGGATATATCTTGAAAACTATAAGTAACAGGTATAGAATACCTTTATACTTTTTGAAAGATAATAAAATTTGCTACAAGATAGGTTTATTAGATATAGGGTGTTCCATTTAAAGTAAGCACGAAATTTGACCTTGAATGTGTTTCTGTAGACACATTAAATTATCAAAACATCTTAATATTTAAAATTCCTATAAATGGCCTAAAATATTCACCCATTAGTCTAATATACTGACACAAAATTTCATTTGTTTTCATTCACCTATTTGAAAGATATAATTTTTTTTCGAAACGTCAATTTTTCCAAAATTGTTTAAATATTTCAGAAATTATTAGGTTTAGGCATATGATCTTATAATGAAAGTTACCCTTATTTTTGATGTAGAATCTGAAAAAAATATCAAATATGGGGTGTTCCATAAGAAAAAACATAACTATGATACGCCATGCTTTTATGGGACACCCTGTATATTTAAAACTAATTTTAAAATGTGGTCCCAATACACCTACATACTCCTGCGAAAACGGATTTTGAAAAAAATAAACCGTTTAGCCGTAAAGCTACTCGGCGCGCACGCTGAGACACCCGGTATATACATTGATAAAGAATAATACGATGTGGTGACCACTACCTCGAAATTAATAATAAATCTAATAAATGAAAAGAGTCCTATTTACGATTAATTAAAATCTCACTTAACCCGTTCTAAAACATTTTTATGTTAATTAGAGGGTTAATTAATCACTTGGTCTTGCTTCACTATTTTATAATAATATAATAGTGAAACAAAGCAAAGTGTTTAATTAACCCTCTAATTGAGTGCTATATATATTAAAGTAAACTAGAAGCAAGGATAAATTAAATCTGGGATATAATGCAATAATAAAATGCGCGCAAAGTAAATAAAAACTTAACCAAGCATGAATGAAATTAATTATACAACTAGTAAATACTGCAACTGAAATTTAATATTTTATTTACTTTACACATTAAAATTTTAAAAGATGAGAGATTTGTTGACATTGTTCTTTAAAAGCCTCTTTGAAAATGAATCCAACCCCATTTATTCGATTTTATTAAAATCGATTCATCCTCGTGTGGGCTTTTCACTTAGAAGGACCCACTTAATAATGGCATAGCTTCATTGGAGAGCTGTGATACAGCAAAACACGTATCTGGAGATTGCCATTACGTAATAACTTTTGTACAGCGTTTAGAAAATGATTACATCACAAAAATATTACTTTCTACTTAATGTGATTTAATGAACTGATTGACGAGACACTTGAGACAATTGAAAATCCATATTATATCTAATAATAATATACAATGTATATTCTTTACCTGGAGAAGCCACAGTATGGCGAAACAATTATTTGAAAACCACCACTTATTATTAATTAGATATAATGAATTATTTTTTTGTGAAAAATATATTTAACTTCGCACATGCAAAATTCAAAAACTATAAGAATATTTGGCTTTGTTTCGAATATATATGGCAAACAAATCGACAAGAACAATATTTAATTACCAAAATTACGTATAATTTTTTTTAATCTACAAGTACTGTTAAATACTACCTTCAGCTAGGATACAGTTTATCCAGTCTTCTCCTTATTGACTGCCGATTGTGTGATATCCAGCAATTGCAATTTCGCAGGTCTTCTATTTTTACACAAATAATATAAAGTAATGACTAGATAGACTAGATAGGAAATATTCCGGGTGGTTTAAGTTTGGGGATCAAGTAGTGAGGTCCACCTTACAAAAATTGCGTTGATGCCCATCGTGAAACTACCATATTGCATTACCTGTTGGTACATCCTCATCCCTGTATACAGGGTGTTCAAATTAAGTGAAGACATTGAAATATCTCGAAAACTACTCATCGATAAAAAAATATAATTAAAATTTGTTCGCCTCGGAGAGGGACATCTAATTATACAAAACTCAACCCTCTGAGAAATAGAAAAGTTAAATAGGAACCCCCATTTTTTGTACGGATTTGAATACTCCGGGGAAAAATAAGAAAGTTTTATCTGATTTTTTGTTGTATTCGTGACAGACGACGCTATAATCGACAAAATTGGCAAAAATCGTTGAGAAATGGGGATTTCCTGAGAAATACGAGAGAATTCCGTAAAATAAGGCTCCCTATGTTGAGAAATAATGCGACGTGCTGGGAGAAATGTAAAACACTGTCAAATCTCCCTCTCTCTATGAGTTTCCCCATAAACTTCGATTAACTGACGATGAACGTCAATAGGTGAAATCCGTCCGTTTTGCACTTAAAAAACATATCACAGCGCGAATTTCGCATCTGGCGGTAACAGCTCCATCTTCGAAGGCTGCTAGGCCGGCATTGAGCGATGTAGCGTGGCGGGAGAGGTGGAAAATGCTCAGATACCAAGACTTCTTCCACCAAAATATAAGGAAACACGAACTGGAAGGGTGGAAACTAGAAGATACTGTATGTGCTTTTAAGAATATGGGAAAGCGCTCAGAAAAGATTGACTGGAATGATATAAGAACAATGGATGCGCGGAAGAGATGCGCATGGTTCGATAAGGACTGTCGGCACGCAAAAAATGAAGTGAGGAAGACATTGAGGGAGTGGAACTTGGGTAGGGGAGCAGATATATGGGTGGTAGCTACGAGAGTCAAGTACACAAAAGTATGCCCGAAAAAGAAGATACAGGCATTGGAAAGAACGACCAATAAATATTATGTAGAATGGAAAGAAGATATGGAGTATTTTAAAAAGAGGTGAGAGGAGGGGACAATTCGGAATTTCTTTATAAAAATGTATAGAGATATATAGTATAATGAGTGAAGAGCTGAGTGAGGTAGGTCAACACAAATCAATGGGGGAGGTTGAAGAGTTTACGGAGGAGGATATAGAAAAAAACGTTCGATGAGGTAGTGGTGAATGGTGATTTTAGCGAGAGACTGCGAAGAGATATATGGACTGCAAGTGAATGCAAGCAAATCAAATTGGATACGATTTAGAAATAGTGAAAGGGAAAGAAGAGTGGGTGAAGGGGAGGTAATAATAATAATAGTTTTCAGACACCTTGTTGTAGATACCGTCTATGCAAGCAAAAATAATCCAAAATATTTTCACAAATTATACACTTAATTAAACATATATTGCACAATTACCTACAAGAACATCACACATTCATAGAACTATATACTGCGATCGCCGCTGTGAGACTAAACGGAGGCAAAGTAATACCTCAATATCAGCAAAATAACAAAAGAAAGACTAAACCGGCATTGTAAACTAGACTTGAAGAGTGAATTGATAGTATTAGAAAGGATATATGGAGACTCAGTCTGTTTAAATTAGGAGTAGGGACGCAGAGACTTAGTGCACATGTAAACAAAATACACAAAAATAGTCAAATACACAGCATACAAGAGTCACTGAATTCAAACAGCACATTGTATTGTATTGCATTGTATTTAACCTGTATCTAACACGCATTACATAAATAAATATATAATTTTATACAAACCGTAAGAAAAAAATATATACATTGACACATTAAAACAAAAACTTGCGGTTTACACAAAGACTACGTAAATCCAAGAACACTACGTTACGAAAACAGCATAATACGCAATTTGCAAATAACGAAAAATAATTTTATAAACAATTACACAGATAAGATCAGGCACAAAACACAGAAATGCCAAATCTAGAAAATGTACACACGTTTTGGGCATCGATATGGGAGAATGATGACAATATAATGAAAATACTACTTAGATTAAAGAGATTTAGGAAACTATTTAGCATGTACAACCGATGATGCATCAAGTAATAACAACAGAGCAAGTTACACAGGCTATAAAAGGAATTCATAATTGGAAAGCACCAGGAGCGGACATGATACATAATTATTACTATAAGAACTTTACATGCATACACCAATGTCTTGCACACAACCTAGAAAATTTCATGCAAAACGCAGAAGATATGCCTTTATTCCTTACAAAGGGAATAACATATCTTTTCCCAAAAGGCAAGAATGCAGAAGCCCTCTCCAAATACAGACCAGTAACATGTCTGCCTACATTATATAAAATAATACCAAATACGGTTTTGTGATTAAGCAAAATACTACAGAATATCACAAACTCACTCACCTCATGTACATAAATGACATTAAACTCTACGCATCAACAAAAACACAATTAGATAAACTAATTCGCACAAGATATACACATGGAGTTTGACCTTGATAAATGACGCACTCAGACAATAATACGAGGGGTCTTATCAACACGAAAGGTAACTAACAACATTGAGTTAGAACCGCTGGATATATCAGACTCATACAAATATCTTGAATTTGAACAAACGCAAGGCATTAAACATACGCATATTAAACAAAAACTAAAAGAAAACATCACCCGAAATCCGTAATACAACGTTTAATATGACCACGTAAGGATGGTGGGTGTGGCATTATAAATATTACATGACAATATAAAACACAAACTGAAAACTTACTTTTTCGCAAAACAAGAATTACATTTTGCTCTTATATTAGCGGACAACAACTATACACCATTAAATCTACACGAAATACTTGGTTGTCAAGCTCAGGGCTCTACCCGAAAACTGAAGATTATATAATAGCTATACAAGATCAAATTATTTATACTAAAAACTATAGGAAGTGCGTTATTAAAGATTAAGATTAAACGATTTGTGTAGCAAGTGCAATAATGCTTTAAAGACCCTATAGCATATTATCTCGGCATGCTCACTGATCAAACACACTGACTATAAGCATAGACATGACCAAGTAGGGATTACAATTCATCCGAAACTAGCATATAAGCATAAACTTATCACCAAAACACTGCCCTATTACAAATACAGTCCAGAAATAATAGTTGAAACTGCGAAACACAACAAAACTAGTAATCCCCAGTTATACAACTTTAATAAAAGTTTTTATCATCTAAAGAGTCAAAAGCCTTTGCAAAATCTAAATACAAAACATCGATTTGTTTCCTCTTATCTAAATTATATGATATAAATTCAGCGATGTTTAATAAATATGTATAATAAAATGTATTAAAATCATTTAGTTCGTTGTAGAAAATTAAATAATAAATTTAAAAATACGAAAACATTTCGTGAATCTACAACAGTGAGTCTTACTAAGACTACAAAACGAATTAATTTGAAACAACTACTTCTCTCGCTAATACCTCGCCAGACATTGAATAAAACAAAATTAATTTGCGTGTTACGATATTTTTAAAAATTTGTAGTTGTTGATCTTCTCCTAACAAATTTATGTTGCTTTGTTGTGATATATGAATCAACGTATTTGTATATCCTGTTACTAATTACTGTTTCAAAAATTTTAGAAAAGCAAGCTTTTCTAATTGATAAATTAAATAGATGGCGTAGTGGTATCAATAATACATGTATGCAGTCTTGAACAATAATCGCGGGGATAAAATCTAGACCGGCAGTAAAATTACCTAATTTTGTTAGGAGAACACAATATTTCTTCGTCACTTATTTGGTCAATATCTAAGATGGATTGATGGAAGTTTACACCATTTGTGTTACTTAAAGAAATTGAACAATTTTTGAAAGTAAAACATTTATAAAAGCATTATGTTATCTACTACAAAATTTGTCCTAAACATTTTTTTCAATCTCAAAAAAGTCTTTATTCGATTACTTACAGATAAGTATTAACAAACTAAAAAACACATTTAAACGAAGTAGCTTCTGTCATAGAACAATAAAACAAAAGAAGATTGGATTTGACAATTACACTACAGATCCCAAAGCTTACATTTTTGTCTAGAAAATGGGTAAAGACCTTGCTCATTCAGAACTTGCCAAACTGTCACAGGATTTGCATGTACTCGTCACTGGGTCATCTTCAACAATATCAAGTACCGCCTCTTCGAATGCAGGGGTTCGACGTAATCTGTTGAAATTCGTACCAATTTTTGGGTAAAAACAAATAGTCTCTGACAAACGTCTACATTTTTTTCTGAAAAGCTGCCTTCTTGGTTGGTGACGATTTGGGTATCTTTTATCTCTGATAAATTCTCTTGCCACCCCAAAAATCAAAAGCATGTCAATAACTTTATCGTTTTGATAATAGTACATTTTTACATACAAATTATGCACAATAAGCACACAAATGAAGAACTTTAAAGTATTTCAATTTGTAACATACCTACAAATTAGACAACATTACAGTTCATTAAGTTTGAAGTACGAGTATCTCGTTCGGTTTCGCGTACTTGTCAAATCTAATATTTTATTGTTTCATTGTTCGGTGGCAGCAAGCTACTTCGTTTAAATGTTTTTTTTTCATAATACTCATATGTAATTCAAGTAATCGAATAAAGACTTTTAGGATAGATTGGAAAAAAAAAATTTACGACAAATTTTGTAGTAGCTAGTGTAAGGATTTTGTAAATGTTGTACTTTTAAAAATCTATGGAGTGGTTATCAAAATATTTTGTTATATCAGACATCAGACCAATTGCATTTACAAATTCTGTCATACATTTCAATCAAATTAGATTTTCGAAAGTTTAATTTGTGAACAGCGGAGTTATGCTTAATATTTTTCTGTGATTCTACTATTAATTCTGAGCAAAACTTTAAAACAAGATAATAATTATCAATTTTTACAATCGGAATAGTTTCTTCGAAACATTTTTTTATGTCAAGTTAAAATAAGATCGAGAATTTTATTATTACAGTTTTTAGTTTTATTGTTTTGTATTAAATTGTTTATTGATAAAAAATTGTTTAGTTCCGTTAGTTTTCTGTCACTATAATATGATACAATAATGAAGTTCGGTAAATTAAAATCGCCACAGATAAAAACATGTGTGCTCTGAGAGACAATCGAATCCAGTACACTTAATAGCTTCATATACGTCTAACGATTCGGTACGAAGAATATAAATACAAATAAAGCAAAATACTCTTGTTTTTTTCAGGCTGACATTTACGGCAGTTATCTCACAATTAAAGTCTAAAGACAATTCACTAACATTGCATTTACACTTGTTTGAAAACCGCCATTAGAAATCTTCCTCCTCATCTAAATAAACGAAAATCATCGGTAAATAGTTCACTATTTTCTACACCTTTTCGCAACCATGTTTTACTAACATAAAAACACTATAATCACTTATCGACACATTCATAAATAGTTCATTATGTTAGTTTCTCCAACACCCTCTCTGTTTTTAAATTATTTTTTAACATCCCTTTCCTGTTGCAATTGAAGTGGAGTATATTATATTATAACTCTTAAATGTCTCAGTATCCTTTAAGCGACGAGAGTTACAAAGCAGCATTGGCATCGTCATTATTGGCCAAGTCAACCTTTAATATTCTGGGTTTATTGGTCATATTACTTCCAAGTCTGCTAATATTTTTTTTTTTTTAATTTTTACTGTGCTGTCTACTATCTTGATATTGTTCTCTATAATAGATGTATCCAGGACATCGCTTGATTCTAGCACGTTTAAAGTAATAACATTAGATTGATGAAACATCAGATAACGAATCATTGTGTGAATTATTTGAATTTAATATATTTGTATCCAGTTTTAGTGCATGATTTGATTTTTCAGTCCACTTTCAATTAGCGTGCAATCTGTGGGATGAGTGTGTGAAGCCCATTTTGCTGTATGGTGTAGAAATATATTAAATTAGGAATTATGAATGCATTGAGAGAAAGCAGTGGTTATTCCTGATGCGAATTCTGCTTCATGAAACAAATAGAATTAGTGTGCATGGAGAGACAATGGAGAGAGTGGTAAAGTATGAGATGAAGTTGTGTGGATTAAATAGTAAAAGATTCGATAAATAGGTATGGAGAATATGCATGGGAATAAGCTTGAGTGAGTGGAAGATGTAACGCAGAAAAATGTATGAAAAGACAGGAGCGTCCGAGAATATTGTGAATGAATTATTGGAGAGGAAAGGGTGTATCGGAGGAGCTCATACAATCCAAGGTATGAAAGGTGGCAGGTATACTTATCCTAAATTAATTACTACATCTTACGTACTATTTCTATATTTATCTATTACTTGTTTTGTTTTATTGCATCTGGAAGTGAGTTTAATAGTTTTATAGCCATATTTTGATTAATGTTCTCTTTTAGTTTTGAAATCCTGTGTGCGTGTATTGTGTACTTCCAGTTTGTTGTCACTCCCCTTGATGTTATTTAGATAAAACATTATACAATCAATAATATAATAACCAAGCAATGTGTGCAGTTAATTAGTTTTAAATTTTCCTCGGCATGTTTCTCGATACCCTATTTTTAGTACGTATAATTCGTACTGCCATTTTTTCCCATCTAAATATTAGCTTAACACCCAAGTAATTACAACAGAAAATCAAATCATATCGCATTATGCTTATAAAATTCATGTGATAATTTCGAAACGACGTTTGGTAAATATCTGGAAATCTCACGCATGCTGTATATAACGATGCTCAACCACCCTTTTAATATGGCAATATGGGTTCTCCTAACAATTTATTATTGATTTCTATGCCTAGGGATTTACATGAGTATACAATATCTCTGTTAATGTCTAAGTGTGTAGTGGTTAGTTCTTCCATTCTATTAGAAAATAATATTATGTTTGATTTTTCTTGATTTATTGTTAATTTATCTTTACAAAATCATTAGGTTACATTAATAAATAGTACAGAAGATTTTTGTGTAATTTCTAGTTTTTTTTTTCAGAAATAAGAAGGTTAGTATCATTCATTTTAGCTGGTTCTGATTGAATTAAATTTCCATTTGGGCGATTGCTTCCCCTGTATTCTATTATTTAGGTAAGACTCGAACCATTTTCAATTCTTTCAAGTTTGCATAATAACAGATCGTATTTTATGCAGTCGTATGCTTTGGATAGATCAATAAAAATTCACAGTGTCATCTTTTTCTTTTTTATTTCTTTAATTTATTAAGGTGTCAAAAAGTCATAAATAGCGGTTGTTTTAGATGTTGACTACTATTTAGTATTTTATTGCGTTTTAAGTCGATCTATCATAATACATATATTCAAAAATTTTGGAATAAATAATAAATAAACGCCAAACAGCCAAACGTCACTCAATCTCAAAAAAGTCGATAATCAATCAGAAGACATATGATGAATGAAATCAAAGTTTAAATCGTATTTCTTTTAGAAGTCTGTACTTGCCTGCTGCAAAGCTGTAGTAATTAAAATGTTATTACAATATAACAATGCTTTTTATTTTTTTTTTCGCCGCACTTTTATTTCGACTTGATTTATAATTTTAAAAATATTAAAATGGTTTTGTCAAAAACGCGGATTCTCAAAAATCATCAAAAGACAAAATATTCTTGGAATAGCCCAGCGAATACTTTGATTTTTTTCCGTATGTTTAATAAACACCCTGTACAATGATGCTCTTTATGAATATTGAGTATAATAAATAATACACACATAGGGTCGATTTATAAAATAAAGAAAGGCTATTAAAAATATAAACATATCTATTTTCCATTATTTGTAATATTATATACAAAAACAATAGTAATAAGATGCAAAATCCAAAATAAATACCATGGTAGAAAGTTGAATTATGTACAAATTTTCTGTTCCCATAAATTCTTTAATTTTGGAAGAATTAAGCAAAATTAAAAAAAAATTAAATAGTTTATATTATCTGCTTTCTTGCAACAAACGCCGTATTCATTAAACTATTTCATAGTTCTCATAGAACAAACGTACTTTTGTATCTATTTTCTTGACTGTCATCTTTTACTACTATATGTTTCATTTGTGATCATATATATTGAAAATAAATTATTACTTGTTATAAAATATTTATATCTTATAATAAAAGTTAAAATTGTTAAAAAAGATTTTTTAATTATAGTCCTGATTTTTCTAGGTACCAGACACACACGATGACGTTCGAATATTCCCAACTAAATATCCAAAAGGCAACAAACCGGACCACCGTAAATCCATCTCCAGAGTAGAAATCATAGCTAACAGATCGTTCTTCTCTCAAGGCCCGATGGTGGTGAGATGCGAGGCGAAAATACTCACCGTATGGTCCGAGAGTACGGATGGTTTCGTAAAAGAGGAGGCACCCTTTTTGGCTCCCGTTCTTCTGTCCACGTCCTCGCAGACGCAAGAGGATGATAATTTCGGTGAGTGGGCGACGCTCCCTCGTAAAAACCCCCGCTTTAACGGGCCGTTACAGCATTAATGTCCCCATTGATGGCCCGCATATCCGCCCGTTGGATCTTCTCCTTATCCCGTCCGAAATTGAAATAAAGGGCTGCAAAAAGAAACGAACGGAAAAAAAGAAACAGTAAATTTCATAAATTTCTTACGAGCTTAAATTATGTAATTAATTAGGGCGTTTTTTTTTAATTCCGCGGGACGTATAAATCAATCAACCGCGACCGGGGAAACTGGAGAAATAATTTCCTCTTGGCGGCACCCTCGAATGTCTAATGATCAATTGCGACGACGATTTTTTACTGGGGCGGAAAAACGGGCGGCCGTTCAATTGCCACTCAGACTGGGGACTCTGAGGAGATTTGAAGGGTTGTTACTCTATTAACGGTTGTATCGATTCGCCGGACTGACGGACTACGAATGGATTTACTACGGTCCGAAATAAAAGTTTACCGAGGAAGAGCCGGTAGAGGGGGAGTTGCGGAAAATTCAATTGGGACGATAAGCCGGATTAACAATTATTCGGGGATTAAACGAGGAGCGGCTCTTTTATTTTCCTGCTACGTGGAAAACAGGATGTACGAGCGAGGGCTGTTTTTGCGCAATTAAAGGACCATTTTTAATTAATTTGATCTAGTCGGTGAGATAAGACAGCGCAGAAAACTTCTATAGAAAGCTCTGCCAATTTGTGCGTTCAACAGTGGCTGTGCATCCTTTTGAAATAATTTATTGTTCTTCCACAGTATACTGATAAAGTTAGTGCCACCGTTAATCTAACAGTGTAGGAAAAGTAAATCAAAATTGTCAGGAAATAAAACAATATTCTACGGAGTGGTGAAATATTAGAATTAACATTATATTATTTATTCAGTTCTCCACGCTCTTCACGCAAATGGTTATCATGACTTCAATATCAGCACACGATACCTTCACAAAGTAATTGAACGTTACAAAAATGTTAAATGATTACGAGGGTTGTTATTTCTGTATTGAGAACTGGCCATAGTGGTATTTCCAGGTGAAATCCGACATTGACATCGTAGTTTGACATTTTCGACGCTATACGTACTGAGAACGTTTTGGCGTGCGAGCACTATTTGTGTTGTTTAGAATAAATTGAAAATTTCAGCTAGGCCAAAATATGGAATTAACTCGCAAAAATTCATCAAACATCATTTTTATTGATCATTTTTATTAATTTTTAAAATAATCGACTTTTAAATCTATATACTTTTACATGCGATTGAACCACCCCTCAAGCACATTACCCAGGAAGAAGATGGAATTTCTAAAACATGCGTTTCGGGCGATGAAAATCGTTATCCACGCAGTTTATCTTTAATTACTGGAAACAAGAAAAACTCATTGGGTACCAAATCGTGGCTGAAGGGCGGATAATCCATCAATTCGATCTTTAGTGTGCCCAAATACTTATTTGTTGCATGTGATGTGAGATCGCATTGTCGTGATGCAAAATGATTCGTCGTTTTGGGTTGGTTTCTCTCAATTTACGGAAAACTTCTGGTAAACAAATGGCCGTATACCACGCTCAATTAAGGGTCTTTTGATTTTCGAGAACTTCAGTTGCTACATGACCGGTGTACGGGAAGAAACGCGCAACGCTTTGCTTCTTAACGCTTCGAGAACGAAGAACTTTGGCTTTACTTCACATTGAAACACCCAAACTGCCGATTGGCGTTTTCTTTCTGGCTTATACACGTAAATCCACTACTCGTCACCTAAATACATGTTGTATTCGGATTTGGGTGTATCACAGTTGTATTTTGAAATAATTTTACGGGCCCAATCGACACGAGCATTTTTTGAACATGTCCACACCCAAATGTTTGTGCAAAATCTTATGTATGCTGGCCGTAATAATGCTTAACATCTCTTGATTTCGTGATATGTCACATGACGATATTCTTCACTCACTTTTCGCACATCGATATTTTCCGGTATAATGGCTGATTTTGAGCGACCTTTTTAACTTCGTCCGTAAACGAACAACGTCCACGTTTGAATTCAGTGTACCAGCGATATGCAGTGGCTGTGGATGGCACTTCATAGCCAAAAATTAAATTTAGTTGATTGATGAACTGTGCTTAGGCTAGACAACGTCGAAAGTCATAATAAGTCATAGCTTGAAAATTTTCGCGAATTAATTCCATCTTTTAACCGAGATGAAATACAAATAGTGCTCGCATGTAAAAATGTTCTAAGTACGTATAACGTTAAAAATGTCAAACTTTTACTGTTCTTAGTACATAAATAGCAACCTTCGTAAGCTCTTTAAATATAATTAGCAACAATCGCTGACCTAGTTTACAAAACCCTCCGGTAATCATAAGCCGCACCCCCAATAATACCGAACCTAACTCTGCACTTATTCCGCTAACCAAGAACCATGAGTAACCAAAATAACAATCCAGCCACCAGTCAAGCGAAATGGGGCCGACTATAAAAAATGAAATATTCAAACGCAAATAGTTCACTACGATGTATCTAAATTTTCGAAATTATAGATTGAGCACACGTAATGCTCGCCATGAACTGATCCATATTCTGGTTAGTACCAATAGGTTGCAGTCCCTAAAAATATCTCAAAATGGAAAAGTAGACATACAAATTCATACAATACATTTAATATCAAATCTAAACATGTAGCCTGAAAGTGTTTATTTAAATATTTCTCCCATAGTTTCCAGTCCAGAAAACAATTGATAAAATTCTTCTCGTTTTAATAAACGGTCTGTTCAGAAAATGTCTCTACCAGTACACTAATTTTATTATCAGTTCTAGAAACCATGAGGTAGATTCAATATAAAAAACATCTTATACATTGGTTCACTTATAATATTGTCTAATAATTATGTTATCGAGCCTATTTAAAATACAATTTCAATAGTATTTATATACCCATTGTAGAAACTATAAAATAATTTGTCTCTTTGTCCCCAGTGCAAAATAGGCTTTAATAAACGCACTACATGAAACATGAAGATACCATATCTTCTGATTGAATTAATTTTATTTATTTTACTCCGACTAGTTTCGACTATAAGTCATTCTCAAGGAGAAATGTGGAATTTGGAATCAAATTAATACAAAAATGATTCACCACGGGTTAAGTGAGAAACTAGTGCAATCAGTTTCGATTATTTTGGGACCCGATCAATGATCACTTCCATAATCTTAAAAATAAAAAAAACACATAATATCAGTATCTTTAATTACCAAAGAATAACTTGAAAAAATTTTGTTCATCGGATTCTAGATCAAGTGCTGCCCCCGACTTGCTTATTTTAAGGATTCTGTATATCTCTTAAAGGGATTAGATTTTAAATTCCTAAAGCTTTTCCAGCCAACTTATAACATGAACTGCAGGAACCATTCAATATCAGTATGGTCTATTCTTAATAAGAATAGTTCTTTATATAGATACATATAAGAATTTCTTGTTACATCGTAGTTTTGCTCTAGTTTGTTAACGGAAGACGCGGAATGCGTCCTCGTGCTGGACTGGCAAGGAAGTAGCACCGACGGTACTTTCTGGAACCAACACGCACTGGAGGCGGCACAGGGGTCCCTGGCGAGGCTCACCATCGATTAACAGCCGCAGGCTTCGATTAAACAGTTTCTCGTCTGTGCTACTTGCTTGAGCTTCCACGCCACGTAAACGAATGGGCATCGGCTAGCTGTGAAAAAGAAGTATAAGAAAAAGAGAAAGTGTGTAAATTAAACATGGGGCCGGAAAAGAAGAAACTATATTACAACAGAATAGACAGAAAATATACAATATATACAAGAGCTCTTGCTCTTGTAAGAATGGGCAAAGCCGACCAGGCTGACCACCGCTGCTTATGGCAGACAACTGGTAAAGAGCGATGGTTGGAGCCTGGTTTTATATGGTGATCTTCAGCGCGTCCCGGTCACGTAGGCGCCGAAATTCCTCGAACAGGAAATTATCCACGTTCGCCGACCAGGGTCCGTTTTATTGTTCCGCACTGGCAGCTGCACATTTTGAAAATTATCTCGTTTGCATTATTTCAATAATGCGGAATTTATGCAAATTATTATTAGGAGCAATGGGTAGCATAAAATGGATTAAAATATAATTACGCATTTGTTACGACGTTCAGGTAAACTGATGATAATATCGGTCCAAGTCTTTTGATGATTAGAAAACAATGTATAAGCTTTATTTTACTTGAAAAAGACGTCCTTAGATTAGAGAGTACTATCGTTGGAAAGCCCAAGCAGTCACATTCATCAATAAAAATCACTTGTAGTCAGTTTGCAAATTCTCTTTGTGATTGAATATTTTGAATGAATTGAATTCATGAATTATTATATCCACACTTTAGAAAACTTATTCTAATTGGGAGCCGAGTATACTTTTTCATAGTTGAGCAGTTTGGTCAATTTATGATGAACAAGTATTTGAGAAAGCCATTATATTTTCTACTTCTAGGTTTGCAGTTGCTGGTGCACTCTAAGTTATGTTGTTACATCATGGTGAAGTGATTATTCTTGGATGTTATTTTGCAAAAAATGAAAATATGAGTGATGGAGGTGTACAGATTTTTAGTTATTTGATGTCGGGTTGAGTTGTTGATTTATTTTACCTAGCAACATTTTCGCAAAATTATATCTACTTTTCTGCACTCTCTCCTAGATTTTTTTTAAATTTGAACTTATTTCTGGTGATTATGTCACCATTTTGTTCCCTTCTAGTCCTAATTTGATCTAAGTAAGTTGTTCATTGAAGACTTCAATGGCAGCATATCACATTGTTAAGTTCGTGAAGCGAGGCATTCCTTAATGATTTCCGTCATGGTATTTAGGTATTCGTATTTTAATGAAAAAAAAAAATCTGCAGTTTTATAATGTGTTGTGAAATGATTAATTAAATTCATATATGCAAATTAAATATTGAAATATCTAGTGCAGTCTTAATAATGGTAATTAATATTGAGAGTAATGCAGATTGTCATTGCATAACACTTTTCGAGACGCGGTTAAAAAACGGTAACACCACAAAAGTGTTACATAGTGCTAAATATAATTTTAGACATGTAACGACAGCTAACAGTTATGTCATGCAATGCCTGGCGGTGCTTTAGTACGGGGAGTAGTTTTTTTAACTGTTAGCTGGAGTTTTTATATTATAATGTAAATTCATATAAAGGGTGTCTCAAATTGATCTGACATTTTAGATTGTGCGCCATTTTTTACGGCGAACATATAGTACTAATCTTTGACAACTGGTATCAGGAAGTATCGAGGTGTAGCCATGAATAATTTTACGATCGAGAAACGCCTAGAAATTGTGAAAATTCATTGCAGAAATAGTGAAAATTTTGTAGAGACGGTTCGAAAAGTCCACACGTCTTTTGGTCATCATAACGCACCATCTCGCAACACTGTGGTGCATTTAATTTAAAAAAAAATTGAGGTTGGTGGTTCAATTCTAACCTCGAAAAGCAATGGCCGTTCTCGTACCGGTCTGTCGATTGAAAACATAGCCGCAGTGGGTACGAGGGTTGACGAATGTCCTTCCACCTCAATTCGCCATCGTGCTCAGCAATTGGACGTTTCAAGAAACTCTGTGCAGCGATTTTGACTAAAGATCTGCATTTATCTTGTAGATCCAATTGACACAAAACCTGCAACCAGCAGACCAGCAGACCATGCGCAGCGCCGTACATTCGCCAATTAGATAGAGAAGCATCAACAAATCGAAGGTGATTTTTTGAAGAAAATCATCTTCAGCGATGAGACACATTTTCAACTTACTGGCTACGTGAATAAACAAAACTGTCGAATTTGGGGAACCATAAATCGTCAAGTGATCCAACAGCTTCCTATACATCCATCACGAGTCACTCCTTGGTGCGGATTTTGGGTTGGAGGAGTAATTGGGCCGTACTTTTTCGAGAATTCTGCGTGAAATGCGGTTACTGTCAATGGTGTTCGTTTTCGTGACATGATAACCAACTTTTTATGGAATGAATTAAACGCCATGGACTTGGAAGACATATTCTTTCAACAAGATGGTGCAACCTACCACACTGCGAACGAAACAATGCAGTTATTGCAGACAAAGTTCCATGGTCGTGTTATTTCGCTCCGCGGCGATGTGAATTGGCCACCAAGATTGTCCGATCTGACGCCATTAGACTTCTTCCTCTCGAGTTTTCTGGAAGAAAAAGTGTATGCCAACGATTCACAGACCATTCCGCAGCTCAAGGAAGAAATTAGACGCACCTTTAATGACCAATTAGACAAATTGAATGTAGCCATCAACGAAATGCGGTCAGAATTAGCAAATCGGAAAGGTGTTGTGTTCCACCATGGCAATGCGAAATCATACACAAGATTACTGACCCGCCAGAAGTTGCTTTAGCTTGGATGTGATTTGATGAAGCATCCACCGTACTTACCAGATCTTACGCCGTCCTTTTTGTTTCGACCTTTTCAAAACTCTTTGAATAGTAAAAAAAACAAAAATTACAATGGGTTAAACAGCACTTACTTCTATTTTTTTTTGTTGAGAATGTTATCATGATGTTACCCGAAAGATGGCAAAGGGTCATTAAAAATATGGTCAATAAATAACTGTAAATGTCAATACATAACTTTTGATTATTATAGTAAAAAACCGAAATGTTTTAAGAATCGACTATGTGATTTATAGTTTGTGCAATTATTTGCACAGCCGTTTTAATTAAGTAAATGATGGAGCATACGTACATAACTGGGTGGATTGGAATAATAGATCAGAAACCACTGACCCTATGTTTGTATATTATACTGAGTTATATTTTCTTCAGGCTTTTATTTGAAGAGATTTAATGACTTTCAAGCAGCAGTGGCAATGTAACTAAATAGTTCCATATAAAAATATAAAACCTTCCGCTGTGTTTGTTTTTCATAATTTGTTTTAGATATTGTCACGTCTTGTCTCAGTGCAAGCTCGTGATTGGAATTCGGGATCACTGATTATTCTAATAAATACTCAATTATAAAAACTACTTACATTTATACCTTTTTAATCGTTCACACTCTGTACACTACTTATATTTACTACCGTGCTACTTCAAAATCTACCACTTAGACCTTATCTCTATTTTATTAAAACAACCTTACTACTTCAATATCTCAAAAACTATCTGTATTTTACTAAAACCTACATCACTACTTCAAAATCTAAACATAACTATCTTTATGATTAACAACTACTTCACTACTTCAAAAACTAATCTCAACTGCCTTTATGATTAAAAACTACTTCACTACTTTAAATCTACATCTTAACTATCTCTTGGCTTATTGCCCGATCGGGTCATCCCCGTTGCTTGTTTTCCGAT
Organism: Ontholestes murinus; assembly: GCA_963969525.1. Taxonomy (NCBI): domain Eukaryota; kingdom Metazoa; phylum Arthropoda; class Insecta; order Coleoptera; family Staphylinidae; genus Ontholestes; species Ontholestes murinus. Next base: position 21,659,672 of record OZ018397.1, on the reverse strand, counting down.
CCGCCAATAAACGGCTTCCATGTCAACAAATGCTTAGTTAGTACTAATTGTCGGCCGCTTATTGGTGTACCTGCAAACAACGCCGATGTTGCTAACGCCAATTCCCGTGGGAATGCATATCGGCGTCTAGACTCCGCACCAGGTAAAATTCCATAAAATGGAATTCGACCCGGACCGGATATCTATACGTAACAATATTTTCAAAAAGATTATGGTAAAATTCTTATTTCGCTCAAAAAATTTTATATATTTTTGAAGACGGAAAAGCTTTTCTCCACATCCACGCTTGTTATGGACGTAGCTATTTTTATGCATTTTTAATAGAATTCTTAATTGTATTATTTAACTTTTTAATAGATTTAAAATGGTTTTTAGAAATATTTTAATTGCTTTTAACAAATTCTTTTTTTTTATAACAGTTATTGATTTTTTTTAAAACAGTCTTAAAGTTAGCTGTAAAGCATTTTTATAACATTTTAACTGTTTACCAGCTATTTCAAGGAGACTTTAACAATGCAATTTTGAGTTTCTCTATTTATTAGAAATATTTCAAGGAACAGATTTTTAATTATTTTGGGCAAAAATTGCTATTTGTATCATTTTTAATCGTATTTTAAAAATTTCAGCTTTTTAAAAGCACATTAAGAATGTTACTATTATATTTTTGATTATTCCAAAAAGATTTTGAATTTTTTTAAAATATTTTAACTACTTGTAACCAAAGAAAGTTTTAAATTGTTTTTCGTAAAATTTTAACTGCAAACAAATTTTGTTTTGAATTGCTTTTCTTTTGCCATATTTTCTGTCGTTTCTAAATCGTTTAATACATTACAAACTAACACTAAGTAAATTTCAAAGAAGGTTTTTAAATATTCCAATGCTTGTTCTTAGGAAACTGCAATTGTTAATTTTAACTTAACTATTCTTTAGGTTAGCATGAAGGTATAATTAAACAACTTTTTCTTTTATAATTTGTTCTGAAATAAATTCTTAATTGTGTTCAAGTTATTTTCAAAATATAATTTTTTTAAACTTTCAAAACTCTATTAGCAAAAGTTTTGAAAATTTTTCTTAGGTAATCAATTAGTAAATTCTTTTTTTTAATATCAACCATCATTAAGTATTTTTTGACGTTATCAACTGTTATGTAATAAATTTTCAAATGTTGAATTTTAATTATTCACAAGAATATACAATAAATTATAATGACCATAACATGACTTAGAGCTTAAAAATAAAACAAAATTAAATAATGCCATTGATGAAGTTAGATCGACACTTATTAATATTTTTCTATCTACCTTCGTCTCTCGTGTTTTGTTATCATATCTATGAAGGGTAATGGTTGAGGTGCTTCCCTATGATTGGTAAAACACAGGGCTATTGCACACAAAATATTAAAATATCAAGTCTTTTATATTAATAAGAAATTAATTCGTCATTTAATATTACTTTAAGTTAATAGTCATTAATAGTCGTACATAGTCATGTAGTAGTCGTAAGTCTGATTAGTGTTTATGTTTACAAAAAGAAATTTACATAGTTTGTTAAATTAAAAATACGGTTTGCTATCTTAATATAGACCAGTGAAATACGTGCTTACTAGTTTAAAAGACAATGCAATAATTCCACAGTTCTAGGCACCTGTTTTGTTTAATTGGTAAAATATATACTAATTCATTTGATAATAATACCAACTCACAATAAAAATATAAATAATTTCTACAGGCTTATTTTGTTCTATTTATAGAAACGTTTATCTGACTTGCAATACAAATGTTACTCTAGTCTAATAAACATGCTTGTAAAAAAAAATTTCATCATACGTTTTCATGGTCCAGTTATCTAACGTTCATAAAATATTGTATTGTTATTACCTTTGAACTAAGTAACAATAAATTTGAAGAATTAAGTGTCAATTTTCCAAATTGTTTGTCCAAGGTTTCTTTTTGAACTTAAGAACAATGCCAAGAGTACATCAAACAATTTTTTTCCAATTAACTGTTTAGGTCGGTGTTTCGCTGAGAGATATTACACGTCATGTAAACCGAAATGTTATAACGGTATAGATATGTTGATCCTAATGGCTCGAGGAAGGTATTTAACAACGTTTGGACGTCTTCGGAGGATTACAGATCGCGAATAACGTCGCTTAAGATTTTCAACAACTCGATCAATTGCAGGAACCATAATGTCAATGTCTTCTGTTTGGCATCAAATTAGTTTAGTGACGAATCCCGATTTTGCTTGTGTTCCCAAGATTGTCGAACTATTTTCAATCAATCACCCTTGGTGTTCATTTTTTGGAAAAAGCTAATATTACCATCCTCCCATGACCTCTCATTGAATAGGTATAGGATGCGATCGGATACCTTACACGATCTCCAGCTACGGATTCAAGAAGCTTGGGACGATATACTATAGGCAGATATAGATCACTTAATTGCTAGCATTCCACGCTGCCTAATCTCTTTTGATTTTAACTTTTAATTATTATTATTTTTTAATCAACTACCTATTATTTTAATTATTACTTTATTTCATGAAAATAGACGTTCTATGAAAATTTCAATTATGTTGTTTAACAAATTCTAGTTTTTCAATTTTAATGGAAGTCAGTATATATTGCAGAATCAAATCATTGTATATTTTTACATTTTCACTTTATAAACTAGATTGACTATTACAACTTCGAATTGATATTTCCTACTGAAGTCATTTGAAATGTCCATAATTACAGAAGTAACTACAATAGTTGGCAAGAAGTTTGAGGAAAATAAAGCAATGATTGGTATGAACTCGGCTCAAAAAATAAATTTTTCTATATGTCGATAGTAATAAGATTTAATGATATGATAAATCCTCACTATCCATCATTAATTTCCCTATTAAAAAAACATTTATGTAGATCTATAAACCGACAAATTATGTTCAGTGGAAGGTATAGAACATCTGTAATACAAACATTGTCATTCTTTATTTTTTTATACTAGATTCGCCAATATAAAGAAATTTCTTTCACAAATATACCATCTATCGTTAAGTCTAACAGTAATATTTTACGTTTCAATTTTACTTTAGCAACTAGACTGACTACTATAACTTCTAATGAATATATTCTATGAAGCCATTTAGGGTAATACTAACACAGGCCTGCAAATTAATTTTTTTCTGCAGCATGGAGTTTCAGAGGTCTCTAAACCTAATTTTGGTGTGCTAAATCCAAATATGTTAACAGTTTTTTTTGTATCCGTAAGGTTTTTTGCAATTTCGGAATTAAATATTTATTACTTATTAAATTATATGTAAAAACCATAATAATTGTAATTTCTCTAAAAAACTACAGAGGCTAGTTAACATATCTATTGTACAGTTTAAATATTTTAAAATAAATAAGTTATTACTAGCATACATTTTTATTTTATCTTCCTCTTAGCAAGAAATGAACGCCGAGTTAATTGGCATTTGAGATCCTGACGAGAAGTATCTCTTACCGAACACCAACAATAGTTGGCCATCATGGAAAAATCCCATCGATCCTGGTATCTCGTTTCCATCTCTTTTATGTGTTGATGGAATCTCTCACCGCATTCTTCACTCTTTGCTCCTAAATTCTCTGAAAAATGAAAAATGGAGGAAGTGTAAGTTCAACATCATATTACAAACCAGCCCCTAAACGTTTTGATCATAGTTTATTCAATTTCCTTATATTAAAAATCTTTAACATTACCCAGAAACTTCTCGATGACGTTCTTGTATGCTACCCAAGCTTGAATTTCCATATCAGACATGCAGTTTTTAAGAGTAACATCCTTCCTAAGTTTACGAATTTGTGGGCCATCAAAAACGCCTTCCTTCACCTTTAGTAATGGAAATCTTTTAGAAATATATTGGTAATAGAGGCCATTTTGTCCAAAGCTTTAACAAATTGCTTCATTAATCCCAGATTTATGTGCAATAGAGGTAGCAATATTTTTGCAGAATCAATGAATGGACAATTTATTTCAGTTTTTGTCCCTAGGACCAGTTGTTTCTTTTCCAGCCAATTAGTAACTTCCCAGTGCCGTTCCTTGGCTCTAGAAATTTCAAATTTTAATTCAACATACATATACAGAACATAAACTAATAATATTTCCGATATCATGGGATTTGATTTGACGAATTTATAATCCGGCTTTTCAAAGACCGATTATCTACAATGTTTAAACCGATTAATATTAGCACAAATACTTAAAATAGTTTTGATTTAATTTAATTTACGTTTGTTGAAAATTTCTTTAAAAAAAACAGCGTTTACCAGATGTTCATTTATTTATGGAGGCCAGTTTATATAAAATTATTTTATATTAGGCGAAGAAACACTTGTTTTGTTCCATAATGTTTTTATTTTCAGTTTAGATTTTCGCAGACCATTCATAAAAAGGTTGAACTCGTGCTGGTTGTTAAAGATATAATTCTCGTTGATGAAGGCCTTCTAAATTTTTAATTAAATTTAATTAAGAGGTTATGTTTTAACCCTTCTATGTGACAACCTGAGTTAAAATTGTGTTCAGCTAATCCAGATGAAATTTTCGATTACTAATTACTTTTTGATGTTCTATATACCTGCCCTCAAAATTTTGCCTCTTTGACCTACGTAAATTCTTTTACAATTAAAACATTTAATACTGTACACACCTAATCGCTTTTGTTTTACTACGTTTTTAATATTCTTACTAAATTAGATCATTAATAACTATTGCCTGTAACCGTTACTGTTACTAATCTCATCTTAGTATTTTTTATCCATTGGCGATGTTATTAGCTGATGTTTGTATAAATTAAGTGCTGATTATTAAATTTGAGCTGGTTCAAAGAAATTACTGGAAATTATAGTTTCAGCTCAATTTCAATACTTTAACACGTCTTTCAGTTAGTTAAACTTAAAAACTGATAACAGTCTGCGAATACCCACACACCTATCAGGCAACTACAAATATAAACATTTTGAAACAAAATAATGTTATTTTTTACCTAATATTAATCAGCTTCCATCAAGCATGTAGCGTAACAAGCATCAAATTTATAAAATGATTTTGCTTATAAACTCGATAATTGCAAAAGTAAGATACTCAGTATTTTTGACTATATTTGGCACAAAAAAACTAGTAAAAGAAAGCAAATCATTAAAATTTTAAAGAAAAGGAACAAAAACTTGATTACACTCCCCTACTCTTTAGGAAATCGATTTCAACAGGTAATCGATAATTTATTAAGGTATTCCAAGCAACCAGTAATTAGTTCTCAAGAGCTTGGAGAGTTATTAGTCTTCTCTTCATAATGTCATAAATATATGCTCAATGGGCAAAATATTAAGATATCTTGGGCCATTGCAAGATATTGACATTATCCGCCGCAAACTTCGTACCATAATCTCTGCTGTTTAATGCACAAGCCTCTCTAAAAAAATCATGTAGAGATAATCCGTATTATCTGTATTCATCAATTAACACCACCCTATGCTACCTTAGGTTCCAGTGCAGTCGCAAACTACATCACTCCAATAGTTTCTGTCGATGTTGAACCGTTAGTGGTTACACGAAATGTAGCCAATAGAATTGCAATTCGAATGTACACCGTTTGTAGAATTACAGGATGACTTTCGTTAGCTTACCATAGATTGGTAATCTAGTACTAGAAAATCGGTCTCATAAATCGTCCTTGAACCTCATTTGTTCTCCTTGGACCCCTGTTCCTTTTCTGCGATGTACTTGACTCTCGCTTGCCCATGCCTGATATCAGCGTGGGTCTGTGGATTGGTTTCGGTTAAGGCGATTAAAATTTCCTCTAATCAAAAATCCACTTACGTACCTTGCGATACGACCTCTGTCCTACCCCTTCGTGTTATTGCTATTTCCATTTCACTGAGAATAATTGTTGACTTAAAACATTGCCTCGGAATGAATTTGACCTTATATTTATATTTAGTTTTAATGAATAAATAATTTATAATTAAATGTTATTCTCTTATAAATAAATTAACTAATAATTTAAAAATTCACAAATCTACACGATTAATTACATCAATTATTTGTACGTAATTATTATATAATTAATTCTATGCTTCAATAACTGACCAAATTACTACTAGCGACGCGATAATTATATCAATCAGTAATTTATTACCTCTGTAAGAAATATAGTTTAATTGCCTTTTGTAAATATATTTTGTATACCAAAAATACATTTTTCAATAATAAAAAAGCTTGTCAATATTAAATTTTATCTAATTATTCTTTTTTTAGATTTCTTCGGGAGCGGCGCTTCGCCACTACACAAACCCACCCTACTGGCCTACTCTGTGTATCTGCTGCAGCAGATCAGGCAGAGATAATGATGCAGCTGTAAAAGCAAGTGTATTTTGTGCCTCGAAAGACTGGAAGACCCCGTGTGAAGGGGCACGGAGAAATCCCCCCTGTCTGACAGTTATCCGTTCACCCTGCGATTCGCTTGGTTTCAATTTTAGGAGAAACCCCAAATGTAAATTTATCGTTATGATAAGGTATTTATAGGTGTATCCGTAGGGGGACTCTACTACCTGTCACATCGAAGCCTCAATATTTGTTCGATTATGACACGCTGATTGCAAAATAACAATTGACAATACTATTTTTTTAAGTTAAAAAAAAGAAAATATTATAAAGAATTTTAAGAAGAAAGCAAAACATAGTTTTAATTATTAGCAAATAACTGATCATAATATTAAGTTTATAGATAATTAACCCTAGTTCAATAAATAGTTAATACATTTCTCAATAAAGGATTAATTCTACTAATAGTCCTACAAAATAAATGTTACTAATCATAATTATATTGGGACTTCGACAGACAATTTATTGATTTGACTATGTGCCAAATAAATGTTATTTTTATGAAGATAAATGTTATGCGCACTGATTTAGCCTCTGAAATGAGGAAATCAAATTATATATTACGTTCCAATAATTAATAATGTTTAGATAATCTTTAACGCCACGAGAGGTTACTATTTATTTGCGAGATATGGAAATGTTTGTGTCTTTAATTATTATAATTAAAACAGAGGTCAAATAAAGGATTTTTAATACATTCAATTAATTCTATTTTCAGTTGGTGAATGTTTAGTATTTAACTGCTTGACGTTTAGATATGAGTTCAGCTACCGGCAGCTATCGGAATGAAAATTTTAACAGTATCATTTCTACAGGAGTACATCATGCGAGTCGCAGTAAAATGCCTTGCTGAAATCCATAAAGGTCGCAACTGAGAAAGTACGGTTCTCGAATCCTTCATAGCGTCCCCCATCGAAAACCATATTGATGGTCTGATATGATTTTATTTTCCTTCAGAAAGTCTATCATTTTAAGTATAGGCTTGAAGTTATTTATATCCGTTATGCTACCCGTATTGTGAACAGGAATAAAAAGAGCCCTTTGCAAACATTTAGGGATGTGTTAATCCGAATACATTCGTTTATTAGTTCAGTGAGTGGGGATACAATAACATCAAAGCAATACTTTATTAAGTTCGTGCTTAACCCGTATATATCACGGAAGTGTGAAGACTTGAGACTATGGATTGCATAATTTACTGTTACTTGACTTATTTCCGGAAACTTACAGTAAAGTGATCCCAATGCCAACCAACTGGATGCGAAGATATTAATAGGACTGGCGTTACTACTTAAGATACCATACCGTCCAACAACATTCAGTAATATTACAAAAGTGGTCTTTAAAAGTATTGGTCATTAATAGTATTATGTCATAAAGAGCAGTCAGATTACCTTTAATTAAAAACTACATAATTCTAGGATTGTTTCGATTGAATTCTGAGTTCGATGATAGTCTGCCCTTATGCAATGCCTTGCGATAGATGCGTCTATAGTTTTTGAAATGTGATACAAACTCTGAATTTTTCTCGCTTACTTAATAATAACAATGTCTCCCGCATTTGCCGCAGATTATCATTGAACCACGGAACCTTATTCCTCTTGCAATTAAAGGCGACGGTATTCTCCGAAAAAGATTGAATGGCATATGTCTGGAGGATGTTCAAAAATTTCTCAAAGGCAATACAAATGTTGCTTCTGCCATTAGTTTTTGCACACCAATCGGTGGTCTTTAGAGCATCATAAAATTTAAGTCGCTCATAGTGTGTGTGCGGTCTTATCTTTTTCTATTCTTATTTGCTTGATTTTAGATGACTAACTGATATATTCACACCAATTCTTACGTGATCCGACATCGTAGTATTTATTTATTCTACCTGTATATAATTTTCATGGATATTTATGAAAACATTATCCAGGCAGTTATTTATACTTGTGTTGAAATAGACCCTGCTTCTGAGACCATCGGATTGGCATAAACCCCGTAATTATGCTGATTTAGTGTCAACAACATTAAACTTGAAATTAAAATATCCGATTAAAACATATTTATGTAAATCAATTTTATCTAGAAAAGTGCTTAAGATAGCTAGGAATTCATTGAAATCACCTGTAGGTGATGTATAAATATTAACTATTATTATGTGTGTAGCTAGTACACACGCAGATATCTCAGAATGCTTCCTCACAGATAAATCATTTAGAGAATACATTGGAGTAGCAAATACATTGTAAACTAACTGCATGACACCGCCATATTTGTGCACAATTCGAACGAAATGAGAAACTACTCTATTCATTCACCGTATTTCTTGTAATTTGGTTAACTCATCCTTTGTTCGATAGAGATCGATGTTGTTGTCTTCCTTAGTTATTGTGGTTTAATGCTGCCTGGAAACAGTTTCTAAAGTGAACTTCATTTAGTTTTTTGACGGCGATGAATTTATGGGTGGTAGATGAAATCTGAAGTTCCATTTGGCATCAACGTATTGCGGTGTTGACGACTGTTTTCAACATCCAAATTTTGTCTTTAATTTACGAATTATACGTAAAAAATACCTGTTACATAATAGTTATTTACATTGCAAGACCGTTATACGGAAATTTACAGGCGAGCACAGAAAGATAACGGGCGAGCGGTAGCGAGCCTGTTATCTGTGCGAGCCTATAAATTTCAGATAACGGTCGAGCATTGTACAATATTTTATGGGCATTTGAATAGCCAATATTTAATAAAATCCATTGAAATAGTGTTAACAATTATGAAAAAGTAGGATTCATCGATTGTCAAACAAATGTCAATTTTATTTGAAGCGTCAGATCAAAAGGTTAATATAGCAAAAAACGTTTCAAATAAGATACGTTGTCAAGGTATTCATGTCAACAGCCCGTAAAAATGTTTGCAAGGTGCTAGCCCGTAAAAAGTCCCGTTACCCCTAACGACAGAGCTAAATAAATAGTTCTTTACACTTCAAATGCCTATAAACATTTGTTATTTTGTTTATAGGCATTTGAACTGTAAAGAACTATTTATTTAACTCTGTCGTTAGGAGTAACGGAACTTTTTACGGGCTAGCACCTTGCAAAAAATTTTACGGGCTCGCACAGATAACAGGCTCGCTAGCACTCGCCCGTTAGCTTTCTGTGCTCGCCTGTAAATTTCCGTATAACAGTCTTGCAATGTAAATAACTATTATATCAATAAAACTACATCCTAATGTTTGATTTTTCTACTCAGAGAGTTCAGTACATTTATTCTTGTGGATTTGTAATGAGGTTTACATTTGTGAGTGGTGTCAATGGTGAAATTAGTTGGGTTAGATCTTGAACTATTAACGCTAATCCCGTAAGGGCGTCTATACTGCCACTAAGAATAACCGTCCTTGGTAAATGATTCACACAATGTTCAAATGTCCTGAACAACCTCACACAATCTCCCATAAGCTTTAAAAATTGATATTATCTTCAAGCTTGCATTGTTTTTTGCAAATATCGATTTTAAATTACTAGCCAGACATTTCCCATTATTATCGCTAAGTAAAAGCACGATTGTTGATTGTTTAAATACATTTTCGTAGCCATTTTCATTTTCTTGGTTGGTATCCGCATGCGTGGAATCAATATCAAAGCGAAGTTTATTCAATTTTTGTTTTGACTTCTATGTTGTTTAAGAGAGCCTTGTCTAGTTGATTTTTTGCTGCTTTAAAATTACTGTAATACAGTCACATTTTTCGCAATTTTTTGGCGTGAGTATTTCAGCGTCATCAGAAGACCAAGTTGATAATGAGCACTTAGTGTTCAAAATCTACATCTAGTAAATACAAAATGTATTGTGAAGAAAGTGAATCCTAACGTGTTTTATTAATAGAAGTCCAAAAATTATTTCTTTGTGAATATGTTTCTTTAGAATACTTGAGGTTTTCCAGATCTTTTTCCAAATCTTTGTTTTTTCGATTTGTCGTCATTAGGCTGTGTTCGAATAACTTATTTTTTTTGTGCTACGCGATCGTTTCCGATAAAGATACTTCTGCTGGGGAGGTCCCGATGGAAACGGAAGCTGAAGGCACACCGGGCGGAAGCTAGGAATGCGTCACCTCCATCCTAGAGGAGCCCTTAAGGTGATACAGTGTAACCTACATCACTGTAGGGCGGCCGTGGCAACCCATTACCGCCACCTCGACACGATGCAGGACAAAATAACCGTCATTCGAAAACCATGGATTTAACAATCCATGGTTTGTGGATTTGGTAAGTTAAATGGGAATATGTTATATATGTTGGAGGCTTCTACTTCGTTATACATTTTTGTAAATTGAATAAAACACGATAACTTTGTTTGTATAACTTGAAAACTTTTTTATTGTGACTAGTTTCAACAAATTTAGCTTGTCATTATCAAACGCATAGTAATTTAAAATTCGGTTACAACAGGTATATATACAAATACGAAAAAGAGGGATTATAAAACAGCTTTGAAGATGGGTGTGTACGTGAGGTCGATCTGTTCGTTAATTAAGGGAATTCCCGGATTAAGCTTGGCTTTATGTATTTCTAGGGATTCTAATAAATCCATTTTACGGCCTTTTTCTGGGAAATGTAGTACCGAAAGTACATCTTTGGAAAAATAATGTCTTTCGTCAATAATGTGTTTCGCGAATGTTGATTTTTCAGGTTGATTGATACGAAAAGAGCGTAGATGTTCACGGAGCCTAATTTTTAATTTTCAACCAGACTGGCCCTTTTCTTGGCTGATGTTATTGCTTTATTTGCTGCCACTGACTTACACTTTGTTTGTATTTGTACATAATGAGGCACAATATTATTCCTTATGCACTGTTGATTAAAGTGGTTGTTCAGTGCTGTTTGTCTGAGTTTTAACTAAAATGTATTTTAAACTTCGGTTAAAACTCAGACAAACAGCACTCAACATCCACTTTAATCAACAATTACACTTACTCTTCTAACCTCTCGGAAGCAGCTGAAATTCTCATTAACACCCATTTTCCATGATGTACGGACACCGACGAAGGTTGGTCAAAATCCATACCCTCAAAGCCCTCCAAGGTGGATTAGGAGGCGACATATCACCTCACGGAAGGGGCACGTATAACCAGAGAAATCAAAAGCTTCACACTATTTAAAGCGCCAGGCCTGGACGGTATATTCCCAGCCCTCCTCCAATGGGGGCTGGATACATTATCAGCCCACCTAACCAAAATATTCAGGGCATGTATAGCGTTCAGATACATCTCTCTAGCCTGGAGAGAAGTAAAAATTATTTTCATACCGAAACCTTTTAATACCTAAAAGTCTAAAGTCATTTCTCCTGAAAGCGTTAGAAAAATTGTACGAAAAATTAATTCGCGAGACGGCTTTTATTACGAATCCGATTCACGCTAACCAACATGCATACACTCAGGGGAGATCAACGGAGTCGGCTCTGCACACTATTGTAGACCGAATCGAAAGATCTCTGGACAACAAAATGTCCACACTGGGCGTGCTCATTGATATAGAAGCACCTTCTATTCGATAAAACGACCCTCAAAAAATGGAAACTGCTCTCTCATCGCATGGTGTGAACCTTACAGTTAGTGGATGGATCAAAAGCATGCTGGAGAATAGGGCAGTCACAGTAAATATAGGAAATACTGTCAGAAAGATCGTTGTACTCTCACCACTCTTGTGGAACATAGTTGTTGACAGCCTACTGCGGCGGGTTAACGACAATGGCTTCCACATCATAGAATATGCAGATGGCATAACCATCCCGCTAACAGGTAGGTTTGAGATGGTGATATGCAGCTTGATGCAGGAAGCCCTCAAAATAATTGAACACTGGTGTAATGACCAATATCTGACCATAAATCCTTCAAAGACTGAAATGGTCCTCTATCTCCCAAGATAGCACTTTGGCTGTACACAGCGGTAGTAAGACCAATGCTAATCTATGGAGCACTTGTCTGGTGGCCCAGAGCCAGACAGAAAACCTCAGCAAAGCAGCTTACTTAGTTGCAAAGGATAGCATACCTCAACACGACTGGTGCAATGCAAACAACACCTACTGCAGCAATGGAAGCAATGCTCTGGTTTCCACCTCTTGACTTATACGTAGAGGAGATGGCCACGGCGGCAGCACTGCGCCTAAACTCAGTTGAACTCTGATACAAAGGAGGCAGGGTTGGTAGACACTGTCACCTCTTAGAGGAGGCTGTCAAGAAGAAACCTTCCTTGGAAGGAAGACGGCCACGCTGCTATGTCTTCAATAGACCCTACAATGTATTGACAAAAAAAAAATGGGAGAATAGAGGGTGGGAAAACCCTCCGAATTTACACCGATGGTTCTAAAACCAAAAGAGGATCCAGGGCGGGTATTTACTCGCAATAAATGGACCTATCACGAGCTATACCCCTAGAGAACCACACAACTACTCTGCAAGCAGAGATCGTTGGCATCACCTATGGGGCAAAAGAAATCCTACATCCTCCTGATGAGTTACTACCTGATAAAGATGGCGAGGGGCTACCTGCACGACAGGGAGCTTCTGGTGAAGGGTGAGGGAAATTTCCCACTGAATGGGGGGATGCCTTAGGGATCAGTGCTTGGATCGCTTCTTTATAACATCACGTACGACGTAGTGAATATATGAATGCTTTCACCATTATTAAGGTTCTCTTTAGCAAACTCTTTCTTATCAGGCTGTTCATATTTATCGACAAAAATTTGAGTTACTATTAGCAATTCTAATGTGCCACCCCAAACAAAATGTGAAAGGATTTTTTGCAGCTTAAGTACTCTGTCAAGCATCATGTGATTCGTCGAAGCTGATTGTAATATACCGGGTGTCTCAGACCACCCGTACCAGCCTTTTATTTCGACAACGCTTGGTCGAATATGACTGGGGCAAAAAATTTTATTACCAAAGTGAACCCAAGGAATCCACTGATGAATTTATTTTTTACCGGAATAATCCGGAAGTACCTGGAACCGGAAGTAACTTTAAAATTTCAAATGGCAACAAAGGTCGGGTATCGTATTAATTGATAGGTCTTTAAAAGTAACAACTTTTATTAAAATGTTTTATTAATATCTAGCACATTTACCAGTGGATTCCTTGGGTTCACCAAGCGTTGTCGAAATAAAAGGCTGGTACGGGTGGTCTGAGACACCCGGTATACTTGGAGATTATCAGCAACTTTTTTTTAATATTTACACAGGCACATAAAGCTATATCAAATCCTGCCTTTATATCGAAATTCACTAATTCTAACTAGTTGCAGGTTGTGTAAATCCTTTGCTGCGACTAAAATTTTGAGCGTATAATATTTTACCCTGACCTTTTCAATTTTTTCAGCTTTACTAATTTAATAAGGATTTCTGATCCAAAATGTTTCGGAAAATCGGTACACTCGACAATGTCCAAAACTTCCAAGTTTAGCAAATCTCCATTTTTTCGTAAATCTATTACAATGAGTCTTACTAAGAGTATAAAACAAATCACTTATTGTGTTCATATCATTAATCGACGTGATGATCAGATGTTTCAGTTTAGTTAGTTCCTTTAAATCTGATAAATCCAATTTCCGCATTAATCCAGCTCGAAAGTCATCGACTCTTATTTAATCGTCACGGCATTTATGGCCTCTAGTTTATGATTATATACATTCACTAAATGAACAACAAAATTTTTATAATTATTTTCATGCATACTACATCTACGAAGCAAAATGGAGGCATTTGAAGTTGGTATATTAACAAGTACACTAAAATTGTAAACTTTTATTAATTCATCACATGTCGAGTCCTTTAATAATTAAAAAGGACATGACTATAAAAATATAATAGAGTACATTCCAGGACAGATTTTTATCTTTCTACTTATAATGCATCACAAGCCTAAATTAAATATTGTTTAATTAGTAACTCATTTATTTACGCATTTCTCCTGGTAAGTTCTAAAATTAATTTCACAGGAACTACATTAAACAAAAAATCCTGCCCCTGTCTTCAAACCAAATTTGAATCGACATTTTTTATCAACCGTTAAATTATAAACTATATTTGGTATAAAATATTTTTGTTATTTACAAAATGCTGAAGAATAAATTAAATTTACATTTTCATATAGAACTAATAATAATAAATGTAAATCATTTCATTTCAGACTACTATGAAATATTTTTTTTAAGTTACTTAAAGTAAAGTCAATAATATTATTCTTATTAAAAAATTGAAAATCAATTGTGCATTAGGCGGTGCACCAAGTCTTCCTGAGTTAGTCATTATTTAAATTGATTTAAGTTTTATTTATTTAATAATTTTAACTAGTAGCATTTAGTTTAATATTATTAATATTAATTTAAATTATCTATACCACATCAGGTACAAAAATATCTTATAATAAATGCAGCTTATAACATAATATGTCGGATACATTACTTATTTCTCAAACAAAAAACACAATAATCTATTAAACCATTAATTCACATAAAACATACAAATAATTTTTTTAAGATTTACAGTATAGAATTATTCTAATGTCTCTATTCACATTTATAGATTAACTGTATTAAATATTAATTACGCGTAATCCTTTACTTTAGTAAAGAGCAGCTTACGCTCATAATATAAAAATATTTAAATTGGAAGATGTTATACATTTGTTGTGTTCCATATATGTTTTGTCATATTAACTGGCACGTGTTTCGATCCTTACGAATCATTGTGGATGTAAATGCCGGAATTTTGTAAACACACCGCACAATAAAATTCCGACATTTACATTCACTTATGCCCCGAGAACTGTCACTTGGAAATTTTTATCTACAAATTAGTTTTAACTTAATAATTATCCGTAAGGATCGAAACACGTGTTAGTTTATCTGATAAAAAATATATGGAATACATCAAGAGTATTACTTCTCCCAATTTAAACATTTTGTTCCATCAAGAGAGTAGCACAGCAAGTATTCAGTATATAAAAATATTCTGCTGAAACGATGACCCACCATATCCAGAATTAACTTTTGTAACGATTTTTCGCTTTATAGAAGAAGAGTATATAAAATGATGTAACATTATTTAAATGACAAAATGTTTATCTTGCAAATTGTGATTATTATATGAATCTACAACTAGAAACTTTACTTGCACTAAAATCCATCATTACAATGTATTAAAAAAATTGGAAATAAATTAAAATACAGAAGATTAAAACAATTTATTTATTTACTTCTAAAAGTAACATTTAGTGAATTCTTCGTTGTTCACTTAATATGATGATAAAACGAAAAGTAGGTTAATTTAATTAAAAACCGTAATTTTTTACCCCTACGATAAAAATGTTGTCTATAATAACGGAAATAATTAATTAAATTATACCATTTTTAATAGTGTTTCATTCTCAAATAGTTAAAAATTATACGTCTATAAAATTAGAATAATTTTTTATAAACAGTAATTTAATATGTTACGTAATTATATAATAGTGCAGATAAAAATTCAAATAATGATCACCCGAATAACATTCGGTTAATATAACAATTTCCAATGAAATCTTTTTCTTTTTTAACATTTTTTAACCCTAATATAAAGTTAAAATCTGTATTTATCGATCCGGTAATTAAGTTCTGCATTCTTCCAAATTCTGAAGGCAGTACGGAGGAACAATTTGGAAGACGTAAAAAGCAGGACCGAATCAAAAAACCGCTACAAAATAACCACAACAGTACCACGACATTTCCAAACAAAAATATCGGAATGGTAGACTCATATAAACTTTTATACAATATATAAATTTTGCAACCGCTTTTATAGAAAAATATCAAAAATAAAATCTATTTTGTTTCCACGTTGACATTCGGGTGGTGCAGTATTTAGGCCAGGTCTGGTAGTCCTTCACATTAGGTTTTCAGGAGGCGGGAGTGGCGCGTTCTCCTCGTAGATCATCATCAGAGAACTGTAAGAACGTCTTTTCTTTTTAGGCTATAAGCAAACAAATTCAAATATAACAACTAAGTTATTGCAATGTGAGTTTTTAATGATTAAAAATAATGTGCTTGGTAAGAGCTAAGATTGTATAAAACCAAGAATAGTCTACAGATTTATCTAAAAAAAATTATCCAACACTCTATGTTTTGGAACTTTTAGTTCATTAGAGCCGCGACAAAATTAAGTTTTATGACAATAGTAGAAATATTTCGACATAAAAATCTAATCTAAGCCCGATTTAGGATATAACATATTCAAAAAACATTTATAATCTTTTTTAGAAATTATTACAAACACAATAGAAAAAATTAATTACACAACTAAAAGAAAAACAAAAATTCATATTTAGGAATTGCTTATATCCTGTATTAAGAAATATTTCTTTCTGTAAAAAATATATTTTTCAGTAATTTTTAAATATTTATATTCTTCATATTAGTAAAATTCTTATTATTTTAAAACTGAGAAGTAATTGAAGCTTGTTAAATTAAAATCTATGAACAAAAACATCTTTACAATTAAAACTCGTCATAATTATATCTTGTTATAGAACCATTTATAGGTAGCTAATAGAATATCATTTTTAGAAGTTGTAGTAAAAAGAAATCCATTATTTTTGCATGAAATTCAAGGTTTTAATTACCATAGTTAGAATGATCCAATTTAGGTAAATATGAGCCGTTTTGTTCGACAACTTATTGCCACTTTGGCAAAAATGAGATTTTCACAAGCCTGTCTTGAAACGAATTTTTCACCAGTAAAATTGTCCATCATGGACAGGAACAGATGGTAATCGCTTGGTGCCAGGATCGAACTATGCTTCCTTTAGACGGTTCAAGTGTTAAAAGTACAGTTTCGAGTTAAGAATTTTAGCGCAGGTAAGCAGCTCATCGTAGATAATTCCCTGCCAATCCCATTATACATACAACACACAAAACCTTCCTAGCCGTCAATCCTGGCTGTTAGACAATCGAAATAGTGCTATGACGCCCGAACTCGCGAAAGCCTATGATTTTATCAATATTTTTAACAATTGACCATCCTGTGCGTGGTGCATCTTTGACATCGAAATTACCGAAATGGAGACGACGAAATTACGCGTGATTGGCTGTTACAGTATCAGAACCATAAACACTATTTACATTTTCAATTGCCTGACTTGCGTTTTCGCCATTATCGAAGAAAAACTGTAAAATATAGCGTATTTGCTAGTGTCCATCTTTGAAGCGTGGCCAAACAAAACTGATCACAAAACAGTCCGAAAAGTTTTTTAGTACAAAATCTCATCTTTCTAATGCCATCTAGTGGAACCTGATCGGACTTATACAAATAATAATGGATTTCTTTTTACCCCTGGTAATTATATCCAGAAGGCTATCCCCGGGCGAGCGGAAAATTTGCCGCTTATGATAGAAAGTTATTAGCAATTTACGCGACTTTCACGATCTTTGTAGATCATAAACCATTGACATTTGCATTCGCACGAAAAAAACAACGGTCAATTTTCCACCAACATTTAGTATATCAAACATAGTCGCCTACGCACTCAGCAGACTCGAGCAAATAACCGCAGGCATATACTTTGCAGTCCTAGGGGCCGATCAGGAATCGGACCCAGAACTCAAACAGGTCATGGACAAGAAATATACAAACCTTCATATAAGGAAGATACATTTCCCGGAATACGACACGGCAATTTACTGCGACGTATCGAGGGACGCCAGTTCGAGTCGCAATTGTTTAAAAAACTAGAGGAGATTGCAAGATTCTCAATGCATAGAACGTCTGTGTACCCATCCACAGGTGAATGGGCTAGTAGATAGGTTCCACAAAAAATGACCAATAGACTAAAACTCTACTGGTCGTCTTGCTAGGAATCAGGACTGGGACTGGCTGGAAAGATGACTTTCTGGAGAATTACTAACGAGTAATCCAGACAAACCAGCGATAGAAAATGGCACGTATGCAACTAAAGAGGATCATGAGGGACGTTAAACCAACTCAAACGTCAAATCACGGGTTTGTCAGTAAAGAGACAATACGGTAAGTATTACAGCCCCCTCACGAAGGCCCTTATAAAGTCATCGAATGAAATAACAACCCGATGGTGATTAAAAACCCGTTGTCGTCACAGTCACTCTAGCTGAGTCAAACCCGCATTTATGGAAGAGACCCACGACGAATCAAGCGCCCGTCTGATAGACAAAACGAACACCGAAGCACCCCTCAGGGCGCAGTACGGAAGGCAAATCAAACATACAGTACGTTTTCAAGGGTTACTCCATCACTAGGAAGGAGGTTTGTGAGGATTCCTAGGCCGCACGAAAAATCAACCCCGCTCGCCATAGCCGGGATCAACAAAGGCATATCCAGGTCGCACAAACCGTTGCTCTGATAACTTCGAGTAATTGTTTATTAGGGCATTCATGTTGTTTCAATAAAAATTGTTATCAGCACTTTCAGCACTTGGTTAATTCACGATGGAGGATATTTCCCAATAGCACAATATATCCCATAAAAACCCAAACATATTTAAGTTGTGGGTAATTTATTATTAATTATAACAAAATAATTGCAGTGAAGAATTTAAAACTCAACTACTTATTATTAATTAGGTGCAATATGGATTTTCATCTAAATGCCTCGTTAATCAGTTCATATTTAAGTTAAACGCCATCATCAATTTTTTTTCTAGGAATTGGCATTTGAATCCCCTAGGTAATAATTCCAGCAGTTGCAATGATTAGAGAAACCGAAGAACTAATATTACGAAACAAACTTGAAGTTTATTGATTTTAACAAAAACATACCTAACATTTTACTCCTATAAGTTATATGAAACAAACTTAAAGTGTATTCATTTTTAATCAAAACTTACTCTGATTAAGCCCTATCACTAATCTACTTCAATATTTATGTAGGAGTTGGCACTACTCTCATAAAAAAATAATCTCTCAGTTGGAAAGAATCGATGAATTTTATTTAATAAGAAGAAAAAAACTATATTTAAGAAGAACGCACGTTTCTCCAAACTTCAAAATTTCTTAGTAGTAGTAGTAGTACCATTTATTTATTCCAATATGCCAACACAAAATTCCAAAATTGTATATAAAATCCACTAACATCAACAAAAATTTTAGTTACATTTAGAAAGGGAGTTCACAGCATAGCGTTCTTCCACTCGCACCAACACTTTCTTCAATGAGAAATTTGCTTCTTGAAGCTCATCTCAAAATCTTTTATCTTTGTTTTGACATTGACAACTAAATTGGCGGTGGCAGCGACACGTTGATCCGTGTATAGTCTAGTCTATTGATTTCTTTCACTCCTCACGGAATACCATCTCCTACAGCCCAAGATTTCTGCTACACTTCAAATTTTGGTGGTGGCAGTGCCTTTGTTAGTATGTTATCATCTCTTCAGGAAGTTCTTCATTTTCATTAGAGATTTGTTCATAAGAAGGTTCGAGAGTCAGTGGAATGAATGAGTGAGTATCATTATTTTCTTCTTTTTCTTTTTGGTCAAAGAACATGCTTTTCAAAAACTTCACATCTCTACTAATGATTATTTTATTTTTACTTTCTACCCAAATCCTGTAGCCTTTGGTATTTTCTGAATACCCAACAAAAAATCGTTATGTTGCTCTTGGCGAAAAGTTTTCCTTGTTTCTTTTATTTAGTACAAAAACTTTTGTACCAAAGCATTGAAAATATCTTACTGAGGCTGTGTATCCAACCCACATCTCAAAAGGGGTTTTCCCGTTCGTTGCTTTTGAAGCATCTTTCTAGCATCATAAAACGGGCCTTTTCTAATAAGGTTTTATATTCTTTCGGATACCTTGTTATGCTGTGGTGTATCCGGGACGGACAGACGTCTTGATATGCCATTTTCTTTTAGTTAATTGTCAAATTCTCTGTTGCAAAACTCTTTTCCGTTGTCTGTTGCAGTATTTTTATTTTTAAGTAAGTAAATTTTTCTGTCTCCTTCTTGTATTCTTTGAATTTTTGTAAAACTTCATTTTTATTTTCAATGAAATATGGTATACCCTGCCATAACAGCTGTATTCATCTATGAAAGTAACAAAGTATTTGTAACCAGCATGACTTTCCTCTGGCATGGGGCCACATACGTCTGAGTGAACCGTGTGAAGTCTTTCTCGAGCTTTTGTTTCTACTCGTCTTCCTTTCGGAAAAGGTAAGTTTGTCATTTTTGCTTTTAAACATGTTTCGCAGTCAGAGAGTTTTTCTTTTCATTTTTCATTTTGGAGAGCTTGATTTAAATCTTTATCATTCAGATGTCCCATTTTTATGCCAAATGTCTATTTCAGTATCTATGGGTAAAACGTTGCGTACCTGTTCATTTATTTTTGTGTCCATATCCACAAAGTATAGACATCTCTTTTGATAGTATTGATTTCCATTCCTTGAGAATTCTTCATTGTTGCAGTATCAGATGTTTTGTGGCCTAGCTTTTTGCAATTTTTACATTTTAATGTTTGTTGATTCTTCTTCCTGTAATTTATTTTTCTTGTTTTTGCGTGCCTCTCTTCTATAATTTTTATTTTTAAATCGTCAAGGAGGGCACCTTATCTCGTCTTGCTATCATAGGCATTTTTCAAAGTATTCCCCACTTTTTGTGTGGCTTTGCATGATATTACGATATCATTATTACAATGGCGCGGGCGATATAAACAGGAGCAGCTCGGCTTTGGACAATAATTCTTGATCTTGATTGATTATAACATTGGCATTGGTCATAACATATCTGAGCCGATTTCTTACTACATTTTCAATTCATAGTTGATTTAAATTCCGAAAAATTGTTTCACATTCCTGTTAAGATATTCCAGTAAACACTATAAATCTTTTTCCGGTTTCTCTTGAAGAACCTGAGATATTGGCCAGTAGCTGGTATAGGGTCTGGCAGGTGGGTCACGCCCGCATGACCGACCAGCTGCCGCGATCCAACTCCCCCAAACTACGGTGTACAGATATCGTGCCAATAGCTGCATGGCACAGGGTTAAGTGTCGCGAACGATTGATTTCATTGGGACACCAGGCGACCTCAAAACCTAGAGAGCGAGCGAGTACTGAACGCATCGACTAGTTATTTCCTTCATACTCATGGGCACAGTAATGGACCACCAAAAAATTGCAAAAACAACAACCATTGGAGACTCTTCGGAGAACCCTACCTCCCCTGGTGCGACCTAAAAAAGCGTTTGGGGGCGGCCAAATGACGACAGTGGAGAGAGAAACTCGCCTAGAGGACAGGGACGCCCTCAGGGAGAGCAAGCGTAGGGAATCCGCGATACCCTGCACCAACGTCAGCACCCGGCTCGTCAGGAACGCAAAAGCGAGACCAGGACATGGCTCGAGAGCATAGCCAATTAGAAGAATCTCCTAAAGGACCTACCGGAACCCAAAAGAGTACTAACGTGGGCTCCAGAACCACCAACAGAGGCAACCCGTCCTCAAAAGAATATCGGTGCAGAACAACCTGAGCACCGATACCTGGAGAGTAGTAAACGAAAGACCAGACCCCAAGGGACTCAGTACATTATACTGACGGAAAAGGTCTCTTCGGGGAAATTCGGCCTTTCAACTATCACCCTCAGGGCACTGGCGGCAAAAGCCGTCGCCAAATCTGAGACTGAAGAGAAAGCAATAAAAGGCATTCCAGTGCCAGGGAGGGAGCAATGGATGAGAGTCCGTTGCCCGAATCACCGATGTTCAACGTTTAAATTACTACAAATTAATATACACCATTTGCTGCCCTCAGTGCATATATCCTAAGAGAGAATATTAACATTGCACTTTTAAAAGAGCCATAACTTCTCAAGATAAAAGAGGTTAAACATACGGGTCAGGCGACTGATTGTGTCCGAACCTATGTTAAACCAACGTTCATGTATAATAGTAAAACATGAACTGAATTTAATGTCATTATGGTACATGTATTGCAGAGACCTAGTGGAAGCACGGTTGGAAGTAGTGGAAAGGGAACGCGGAGGGAGTTTATACTTGGATTCGGTTACCTTTCCTACGAGCAACCAGGGCCACCGCGGCTAGACGATGTTCAGCGGCTGATACATCGCGGGAACCACAATGGAATACCGCTAGTGCTTGCATGCACACCACATTATATGGGGGAGCACGGACATAAATCCAAGAGGTGAAAAACGATTAGATTTTATCTTAGAGAATGTCATTGAAATAGCAATTGGAAATGTACCTCGTAAACGCGATGCGAAGCGAAATAATTGACATTACGTGAAAGAGAAATGGAACTTTGGCATGTATCTAACGAATCATCACTCTCAGATCATCTATATATACGGTTCGATATCGAATCTGAAAAAACATCGGAAATCCATAACAGAAACCCGAGGAGAACTGACTAGTACCTGTACAAAGAGCTACTAACCAGCTAAATTGGGGACTCCAACAGTAGCGAGAACAACTCATGAGTTGCAGTTCGAGGTGCAAAGCGTCACAGACTCCATCAATACGGCGTTTGTCCAAAAACTACCAAACCCACCTCAACCAGGGTCACCTGGTGTAACAAGAATCTCGATAGTGCAAAGGCACACAGCAGAAGGCTATTTAATACAGCCGGTGAATGGGCGGAGTACGAAACGGCCCTCGCTGCATATAACAATGCCATTAAAAAAGTCTCTTGGCAAAATGTTTGTGGGGTTATAGAAAGTGAACCCACAAGCTCCCGTCTACTCAAGACGCTCAGCAAAAATCATGCTGGGAATATAGGCTCACTGCAGACCAAAAATAGAAAGTACGCAGACTCAGTAGAACAGACCCTCAAGTGTTACTGCAGACGCACTTCTCGGGTTCTGAAATACAATTCTGACTCCGAGGACATAAACGAGACCAACATAGGGGTTCCAAAACGGGACTGGGACACAGTGAAAACTATAATCAAACCAGGTAACATTGAGTAGGGAATTTACACGTTCAAATCATTGAAATCATCAGGTTCTCACAGGATACATCATGTCATGCTATAAAAGGGTAAAGCAATGCTAAGGAAACTACTGTATGATGTCCTCAGAGCAAGCGGTGCCCTTTCATACATATCAAGCAGCTGGCAGACTGTAAAGGTGGTTCATACCTAAGCCAGAGCGTAATTCATATACCCAGGCTAAATTCTACAGACTGATCAGCTTGTCATCATTTATTCTAAAATGACTAGAAAAACTAATAGTCATGCACATAGGGGAAGTGGTCCTAAAGAACTCACCACTGCACCATCAACAATACGCCTACCAAGTCACGTAAACTAACAATCCACGAGCTAGTGAGCAGATGCGAAAGGACCCTATAATTCAAGGACCTAACGCAAGCCTTTCTGGACATTTAAGGGACGTTTGACAACACAACCTTTAAGACCATAACAACAGAAATGGAGACTAGAGGGATTAACCCGCAAGTCCGACAATGGGTGAACAAGATATTCAGAAGCCGGATCTTAACAAATACCCTATATGGATAAACTGCAGAAACAGTAATCGCTAGCGGGTGCCCGTAGGGAGGTATTCTATCACCGCTCCTGTGGTACCTTATCATGGACAACCTTCTGCTGCTACTCGAAAATCAGGACATATATGCACTAAGATATGTAGATGACCTGGCCACTCCAGTAAGTTGGTCACTAAATACCGTAGAAATATAGTGCACAAATAAAAGTAAAACTTGAAAGAGTGCAGACAGGCGTGTCTGCTGATCACTGGGGCAATGAGGAAAATGCACACCAAAGCCATGGAAAACTTAATATCGCTACCAGCAATACATCTATATGTTATAATGAAAGCTAGACAGGCAGCCTATAGGATGCACATAAATGAACACACTTTAAATGTGGGAACATCAAGACCAGCAACAATTAAAATACTACAAGAAGAGGAGACTCCGGGGGGCAAACAATCGCAATTGCTCTCGGGAAACATGCCTCCATCTTCCAGGCAGAAATAGCCGCCATTGACTTGTGTGTTTATTACGTAGTGGTGTCGGAACATAACAATTACCAGGTAGCCAGGCAGCCCTAAAAGCGCTAGCCTCGCCGACAGTTCAGTGTAGGCTGGTTATGACATGCATAAACAGGTTTGACGCACTGGAGACAACAAGGAAAACCCAGCTAGTATGGATACCCAAGAACCAAAGAATTATTGGCACAAGGGGGTCGGCTAGATGGCCAAACAAGGGGTTGCAGGTGAATTCATATGAATTGAACCCGTGAAACCAGTTTCAATCTATATTTTGGGAGCGGTTTAATTCGCTCTTAGACATTCAGCAAAAGATTACTACAGCATAATAAACAAATAAACTAATAAACTAATAAACAAATTTAAAAAAGGTTTGAAGCTTTCTTGTTTTGCATAGTATTGGTTAAACAGTTTACCATTGCTATTGTTAAGATTAAGAAATGTGATAAAAGAACTATTTAATACCACTTGTTGTGCTGCTGATATCTTCGAGCACTCAAATATCCAAACAAAACCGAACTCTGACGTTTTCCTAAAGGAACTTAAAAATAAGATAAACCAACTGACTGCTGTGCAAAGTCAATTATTAAAAATCTACATACAAGTTTTATACGAAATGATCAAATTAGAAAATCTCTCCAACCACCAGTCACTTCCAAGTTTTCGATCGTCAATATGAAATTTACAAAATTTTACGTAGCAATGAATTCATGATGATTTCATTACATCACTTGAGACCAGCTTGAGACTAGCACATTACTGTAGCGACTAATTTTCAAACACATTTCTTTTAACCAACCTTTGAGAACGTGTCATACATGTCACGTCCATTTCTTTTTTTGATTTTACTCACGACGATTTTGTGGTGGGGATGGTGTAGTGGTTCTAACTTTTAGATTTTTAATATGTTATCGTATATTTTTTATATTATTAATTAAATTTCGCCGGTCACGATCTTTATCTAGGATATAAAAAATAGAGATTGGTTGAAACGTCTACGTTTTTGAAAGTATTTTCTTAAGAAACATCAGTCCCTTAAACAGCATATCTACATCATGGTGTTTTTGATCCTTCAAATATTCGATTACCGAATACCAATTTAAAAATGCCATCAGCAACAATGAAGAACTCCATGCGCCTCTTCTTAAGAGGTAAATTAAAAAAAATAAAAGTATCAGATTTAAGAAGAATAAAGAACTGTATTTTAGAAGAACAAAAGTTATATGAAACTTTTAACCAAAGCATAATCTGATTAAATCCCATCACTAAAATACATCAAAATTTATCTAGGTTTTGGCATTCTCCGCTTA
The DNA here is from genome assembly GCA_963969525.1 of Ontholestes murinus. Classification (NCBI taxonomy): domain Eukaryota; kingdom Metazoa; phylum Arthropoda; class Insecta; order Coleoptera; family Staphylinidae; genus Ontholestes; species Ontholestes murinus. The sequence continues at coordinate 21,633,963 of OZ018397.1, read as the reverse complement.
TAAATAACAATCCCAGCAGTTGCCACTTTTTAATTAAGAAGAATAAAAATCTATATTTAAGAAAATCTTAAGATTTATTAAAGAAACTTAAAGTTGATGAAAAAAAATATATAACCAATTTAAGAAGCCTATATAATTTATTGTAATACTAAAAAGTAAAATCGTAAATTGTGCCCAATGTGAAAAATTAAATTTGAAAATTAAAAATTGTTACCTTGCAAATACGTGTATTACTATCATCTCCACTACTACTGCTTGAAGTAATGCCTTCGTCGAGGGTAAGTTTTGTTGATAGACCTTCGAGCTCCATTTCTATGTAAAGTTGGTTTAATTGATCGTTGACTAGCAATGGCTGAAACATAGAAGAAAAACTAATAAAATCAATTAATTTAAACATTGCGATGTTGAATTTAGTATTCGTTTAACATACTACGCTGGACTCCACTGACTTTCAAAAGATTACTAAATTAAAACTATTTTTTTTTAAATTTACCTGTTGTATTTCTTTGAGTGCATTCAAATCAGATTTTAAAATCTCCTCGATGCCCTTTAAGGACATTTGGTATCGGTATGTTAACTCTGGTGTCGTTGAAACTGAATCTAACCACGGTGGATCTCGTTTTTTCATTGGGTACTGACGAGCTTTCCAATGATTCTGCCAAAATACAAACAACAGGTGATATTATAGCATAAAATACATTAGCATTTAAAATCAGATAATATACAAAATATACAGTACTTACATCATCACTACCCTGATTATCTGTGTTATTACAGTCATCATTAGAACCGGATCCTGTATCAGTTTTAAGAAAGGATGAGTAGAAGGATGAATTGCTCGAACCTTCATCACAGCCTTTACTTTCACGGTATTTGACGTCTTTTTCAATACGCTCTGTATTTTCACGTGTCTACAATTACAACAAAGATTATGTATTAGGCATGAAATACAAATAAAACACAATAAAAACAGCTTATTATTTTGTGTTATTAAATTAAAATGATAAGTTAATTCATTGTAACACCGTAAATCCCAAAATAAAAACAGTATTTTAGAGAAACAAATACATGCGTAGAACAGATTAAATAGTAACCTTTGTGGTTAAATTAGAATTATCCATGTCCGTTTCCCCACCCGGGGGACTGACTAGAGGTGAGTCCGGTGAACAAACCGATTGCAAGCCCAGGTCTTTGCGTGAACATTCCGACATGGCCTATAATGGACTGATTCATTGTAAAAAGCGTAAATGATAAGTTTTTAATATTTTACCTTATTGGCTATACTGGCGGAAGCAATTGAACCCATCGCGCTGCCTGGCTCAGCTTTAACAGATGTCGCCTGAGATGCAGGTCGCTGAAATTGCTGAGCTGCACGTGGACCGGTACGATTTTTAACAGTCTGTTTATGCTCCGCTGGTATCTGTTCTGGTGCAACCATTTGTTGTGGCAATGGAATAGAGACCATAGGTAGTGGGGAACAAAAAATTGGAGATGCTGGGAATAACGTATTACAGTTGTACATCATCCCTGGAAGGTATTGAACTAAAATAAAATCATCAATTAACATTAAGTATTAGGTCTGTATTTATATTGTTTAATTTAAATATTTTAATTACCTTGAAAGCCTGACCCTAATGGTGAATCTGTGTAATCCTTAGAAACAGAATTCTGCTGAGTTGGTATGTAATATATTGGGAACATTCCCGTAGCAAAAGTCCCTATTGGGTTTAGGTTTGGGTTTGGATTTGATGTGACACCACATGGTTGGGTATTATTCATCGGCGTTGTTGTTACAGAGAATGGTGGCCATAAATTGATATCGTTTACCTAAAAAACGCAAAAATTATGTTTAGTTTGTTTTGGCGTGAATCTTGTATTACTTACACCTAATGGTTGCACATTATTATTGGATGAAGTGGCAGAACGTTGTGGATTTACAGTCTGAACAGCGTTGTCGAAATTTTGTTTTGCTTGGTGGTTGTGCTTGGATACTTTGTGAGTGTCTCCCTCCCATGAATGAGATCCACTGCGTTTAAGCCCTTGTACGTACATTGTCTGCAGAAATGAAATTGCGTTTTTATAAAACTTTAGTATTTAATAATATTTTTCTATTACTTACCGTCGACTCGTTCTTATCAACGTTCATCTCTGTATTACTTTTCTCTGTTTTGTGGAAAGCTTTTTTGTTCTCTCGATCGACTCTACTACTAGATCTCTGATCCCTGTGGCGTTTCGCCATCATTTTCTCCATGTCTTCATTGTGCCTACACAAAATGTCATACATTATTTCAATCTAATTATGTTTAATTAAATAAATATATTAACATTTAATAGTGTTAAGAACTCAAACAAAGTTAAAAAATCTATTTAATCTGGAATTGTTTGGTATTTCAAGAAGCACTAAATTTCTTAATTATGATCTAATTTCTTTTAAACTTACTACCTCTACTATTAGAATAATAAGACAATGAGAGAATTATTATCAAATATCCTTGTTTATAAAACTTTAGCTATTATAATTCTGGCATTTATTTGTTAATATTTAAATAATTAAGGTATTTTAAGATTCGACTACTTAATTCAAGTCTAAAATAATGCATTGTTCATTAACTTTCAACTTACTTATAAAGTAACGCTTCAGTTAGATGCGGTGGCTTATATGAATCATTAGAAATCATAGTAATACTAGTAGTACCGCTCTCAATGTTCGGATTACTTCCAGAACTAAGATTGCCGGCGCTTCCACTACCAGAGGCACCACTGTTTTGTACTGGCGAGAGGCATTTTCTGTAAGAAAAAAAGATATCCTTTGTGTTAATCATTTGACAAAATGAATAGAAGCGTAATACATACTGATTATTTGCACAATCCTGGGCTGCCGAAAGACACTTGGCTTCGTGATCAGCATCGGCCACTGGTCGTTCATCGCTACCATCAGAACCTGATGTTTTCGGTTTACTCTGAAAGAAGCGTTGTATGTTCTCATTATAGTTGAGCTGATTGTAACTCGGAGGAGTTTCCGATGAAGATTTGCTATCGTAGTAATCGTGGTGCGGACTTATTTCACCTAACATTACAGAATCGCGTTCCTGCAACAGAAAATATATTATAAAATTAGAACAAAACTAAAAATAATAATCACAACAATTGTTTTTTTACACTTATTCAAAAATATATCCTTACTGATATAGTAGGATCATGATCTTGCGTTACATCTAGTTGTAATTTAGACTTTGATACTTCGTCCATCAGAGTCTCCATAAAAGTAGCTAAATCCTTACAACGTTTTGATACCTCTTGTTTGGCTACTTCTGTCGGTCTTGATAATTCCTATAAAAAGATAATACTATTATTATAATAAACATTGGCTTTTAAATAAAGCATCTTTATACGTGGTGGAGACTTGAATTATTAAATATTTATAGAAATATAAAAACAAACTATTTTATAATAAATAAAACCCAAAACACAAGCTTCTACTACAAAAATAGAAGAGATTTTTGAGTGGTTTCAGAAAATTAAGCAACACATTTAAAATACGAAATAATTCATAATATCTAAAGGGGTCTTATTGAGACTAAAAACAAATCATGTTTGAACGACTTCCCTTTGTACTTTATCGCATATTAAATTATACAAAAGTAATTTAAGTGTTATAGAGAACAAAACTATCAAAATAATACTAGTTTAGAACGATTTTAAAAGATGATGAAAAGTTTTTTTAGTAAATTTTATATAAAAAAATATGTAAAAAGAAATGAATTTATGGTATGTTTAATAGATTCTAATGAAAATATATAATTTAAAAATCAAGTTTAAAATACAGACATGTGCTTAGATCTCACCAGCATTGTGTTAGTCAAGGAAGTGATTTATTTTATAGTCTTAACAAAACTTGTTATAGATTTTACAAACATTTCGTATTTTCAACGTATTAGTTACGTTATGTCTTATTACCTTATTTAATAAAATTATAATTTCCTCCTGTATGATTTTGCTCTCCTTCAAAACTTCCTCGGATATCAGCTTGAATTCTCCATCTGTCCTGGGTGCAAAAATGTTAGGGTCATGCGGCCCCTGGAGAACCCTATGAAGTCCAATAACAAATTCTAATCTTCTAGACCAAGGATTTACGAAGCTAGACCACTCAGTCTCTATCATAGCAAAGCCACCATTTTGCACAGCAAATCGATAAGGCTTACTTCTGAATACTGAACCAGATATTTGGCACTTTCTCATCACTAAAATCATAAGTGAATAATAAAATATGGTGAAGTTTTGTCAAAAAATAAAAATATTAATAAGAAAAATGTATGTCTACGGCAGCTTCAGAGACGAGCTCTTTTAAAGAAATTTAATATGAGGTAATGATATTAAATTTCTGTAAAATACAGTAAAACTTACTATTTAATTAGCAATGTTTTTTTTAATTTTTAGTAGTTTTAACCAAAAAATCTAAAATGATATTTTAACTCACCAGATTCGTAGACTTCTTTCAAGAACGGTAGATCTTCAGGGTGATAAAAATCAAAAACAGACTTCCCCAACATGTCCTGAGGGAGAAATCCAAAATTGGAAACCACATCAGGATCAACGTGCGAAAATGTACAAGCTGATGTGTGCCTCATGATAAACTTTGAACTTTTTCTAGTCTCATCGGGAACTGAAATTATTAATAACAAATCGAAATTATTTTTTTTAATTTTAACTGTCTATTAAGAGGTAATAATATTTTTGAATTAATATAATTATGACATATTGTGAAACGAACCAAGTGAATTTTTAATCAACTACCTAATATAGTATAAAATTGTACTTAGTTATAAAAATAAATATATACTAATGTGATTCTTAGTAAAATTAATAACTTTAATGTTTTAAAATTTAAAAAAATCTGGTTGTATACTCAGTGAAAACACAACACCAAAAAGGGGTAGGATTTTTTGACCAACGTAAAAAATACTGCCAATAATGAGAATTCGACAGAGGTTATATTAGTTTGCACGAAAGTGGTTTTTTGACTGGAAAAATTACTAATAGCCTCAACAGGAACCAATTTCCCAATATGCGCTACTATAAGGCATGGACTAGAGAAGGCCGTGAACATCATAGAAGAGGAATCAGAGGACAAATGAGGGACCGATTTTCCAGTACCAGATTAATTTCCGATCTTAAAATTTTTGAATGAGGAGTTATAGTATAAGAATTTGAATCATTTAAATAAATATGAATTGGACATGGTAAAGATTGTATATCTATTTTTCTTTTAAGATCGATGCTTGAATAAGGTAGATTAATTAAATATACTTGCTTATTGCGATTTTTACCTAATTTAAAATGTATCACAAAGTTAAGGCTACAAGCATTAATCACATTGTTTGCGTGTTTATCTCTAAAAAAATAATTACCGCTAATTCTATCAAAATAAATATGTGATTTCAGTTTAAATGTGTGAAATGTATTGCTAAATACATAATTATACAATGTAATCTTCAACAATATGTAAAACTAAGCGTAAGTATATCTAAAACTTATAAAGACAATCACATTGTTTAAATTAGATAATTTGAAAAGTGATACGCTCACATCAATGTCTACTAAAAATTTATATAATATACAGTTTGATAATCGGCTTTTGAGCTATAAAATTACTCAATAAATTCCGAATAAAGTAGAATTTAATTATTGGTGATTATTTAAGCGTTATCACAACGTAATTGCTTTAGTTACACTTCTTTACAAGAATTATTTATTCATATTACCTTTATAAGATGAGTGAACTGGGACAGCGACTACCACTAAAAACATTCCTGTAGTTCCTTCAAGCTGTTTGACGTCTGGTGAGTCGGTCATGTTTCTAAATGTTATAGTCAGCTGAAACGCTTGATAATTTACAGTTTTCTCTATTACACTATAACCAGAAGACTTGAGACCACGGTATTTTCTAAGGCAAACATACAACGTATTCGTTATATCTGAAAACAGATTTTATATAAAATTTACCAAAATCAATTATGCCCATATCAATATAAATAATGGAATAGTGGTAAAATATACATTACCTTTACTTTTTCCTGTGGAGTCTACAAGTGGAACTGCAATTCCACTGGTAATTTGGCTTGAAAATGTTTCCCTGTCCTTCGGATGGACGAAATCAATAAACGACCTTCCCAGCCAAATATCTTTCGGGAAACCCAATACAGAAGTTAGGTTCGGTGTCGTGTAGAAAACCACACCATCATACATTGAAATCACACACCAGAAACCGTCCTATTAATAAAAAAATACTATACATTGAATTTATTATCCTTAATGATCAATATTATTTATAATTTATTTTATAAAGTACCGCGGGTTGTGTTGGGACTTTAATTTCATCATCTTCTTGTTGCTCGCAAGGGACAGACAACTCCATTGAAAGTTTAGCTTCTGCTATGTTTTCGCCTTTTTCTTGTTGGTTATCATTCCAAGAGCATAGAATTTCATTGGGTGGTGTTGAATCAGCTAAAATAAAGAAAACCATCGTTTAATTTATTTCAAACATAATATAAGTCTTATTAAGACTTATTGTTGTAAAATTACGAAATGTTTCGTATTTTAAAATTATTAGATAATGTTGTACAACCACCAAAGTACTTATATATATTTTATTATTATAATTTGTTTAAGGTTTACCTGTAGATAAATCATTTTGTAATGATTTGTCGTCAAGTAAGTCCTTGGACTTTCCAGAATCATCAGCTTTTTCTGAAATAGGTTCTGAGGTCACCATTGGTAGCACTTCGGTGTCTGAAAATATGCATATGATTAATATCAGTAAAATAAAGACCTAATCTAATCAATTTTAAATTTAACACATAATCGTTGATCATATTTTATTTGAGTAATATATCTTACTTTCAGTAGCTGCTTCTTTGTTAATCGCCCCATTCCGTTCAGCTGGAGCTACAACCGTTCCTGCACAAATTGAATTTGGTGCAGAATTTGTAGATTTTAATTTCTTCTTCTTGTCCTTATTTCTTTTACTAGGAGGTGGAGGACCTACATCAATGCTAAAAAAATCAGACTAATTGATTACAATGTAATGCCAAAAAATCATCTAGTGTACCTTCCATCAACAGTTTGTGCTCCACAATAACCACTGCTTCTACTGGAATTACTGCCACTATGACGAGACTTAGAACTTGCACTAAAAATATAATTATTTAAAGTTTAAAATAATTCTTCCAAAAAGTCCACAAAATATAACATATTACAATAAAGTAAATCTGATAATATAAGATTAAAGGTTTTATTCATTATCTAATACAATGACAATTCTAATAGATTGCTTAGAATTAAACAACAATTTTATTGGAACATTAATTATTTTAAAATTTTGCCTGATTAAATGATTTTATGAATATATTACTAAGTAATAACAGTTTTAGGCACTATACAGATTTATTAATTATTATTAAACTCATTGAGTAAGAAAGGTCCATTTCGATTACGGTTTTGCTCAAAATATGAATTTTTAAAATAAAATCAACAAGAATAAACAAATAATTTATACAATCCTATATTTCAGAAAATCAAGCCTGCTTGATAATCCTCATATGTAATACTCATACTTTCTAATTCCTACAAAAGCCTATAAATTATCTTGTAGTAGAAACAAGGGGTTTATAAAACCCAATTTACAAAATTCATACTTGGTTTTGAAGTTTTAAAAAAGTTAAAATTCAATGTACTAATGTACAACGCAAGAGCTTTAATATTTTGTTTCAATTTATAATTTATATTGTATTCAAATCGATTTAAATTCTGTAATGAATGTAGGCCTTATATTATTAAAATAATATACTAAAAACTATATTAAGGTACAATAAGTTATATTATATATACAAATAATAATTTACTTCCTTGACCAGCTCTATACATAATTAGTAGGTTAATAAGTAATAAAGTAATAATAGTAAGGTCGTTAACAAGTTATGCTAAATAATATAATAAAATCAAAACCGTTAAATACCAAATGACAGTTCCTCTAAATCTGCTCTTCCATAGTGGATAATCAACGCTTCTAGTTCGAAACAACTCATTTGGACAAATATGAGCATCTATAAGTCTGATAAATAAAAATTAAATAAATAAAATAAACGAGTACAATAAAATGCCAAAGTGTTAAAGTACCTTCTTTGTGAATTACTATTACTACAACTGTTTGAATATCCAGAATCGGATATTTTCGTGTTGGTGGTTCCTGATTCAGACTCCATGTTGTTTCTTGTTTTACAAAAAAATTCTTCTGTGTTCAATTGATTCTTCTTAAAAAACCTGAAATAAAATTGTAAAATTATTAACAATTATTCATTAACTATAAAAATTAATAGGTTGAAATTAAAATTATCAAAACAAAACAGTAAATATTATTTTCCTGTCAACAACAGCCCCGAATCGGTTTAGATCTTATCAACGCAGATTAACTTGCTTTATGGATAGGAGAATTAAAACACTCCTATCCATAAAGCAAGTTATTACAATGCTATAAACAGTACAGACACTTCAGGGTGTCTCAAAAGAAAGTTTATCTTTAGTGAACAAAAATAATATTAAAAATGTGTTTATTATTTATGAAACTATACAATTTGGGTATTTATTTCTTAGAAATATTAACGTTAAAATTTAACTTTCGCAGTCATGACACTCATTTAATCTAAATTCTAATGACATTTCTTCTTAATAGATAGTTTATTTCAAATGCACCAGATAAGTTGGTCTATTCGCGTAAACCTTAGATTTGAGATAATACTCCAAAAAAGGGGGCTGGAAATCAATTTGCCTGGGGAAAAATCACTTGGACCGGCATTTTAGGGCTCTTATATCAATTGAATTATTAAGGGATGTTCATTATGCTTCCTTTTTTAATACCAATAGTTCTTATATTTAATAATTTACTTATCTTAGGATTCATTGAGTTACATGAAGATAATAATAGCTTGATTAAAACACTTAGAAACCTTTCTACACTATTTTATTTGTACCCAGATGTACATTTCAGACACAAGAGACCATTATCAATGGTTTGATAACAGTATCAAATAAATAATGATCATTTTGTATACGAAATGTACATCTAATTACAAATAAAATAGTGAAGAGAGTTTTCGAAGTGTTATAATGAAGTAATTATCTTAGGTCAATCACTTAAACAAGTATTGCCATCGAACAAAAATATGTATCCTAATTATAAAAATAAATAATTTAATTAAAGTGAAGAAATAGAAAATGTAAAAGAAAATATGCCAAAAGAACCACAGAAATTTACTTCTTTCACATGCTAAGTTAAGAAAACGATTAATTAATTAAAACTATCGTTATATACAAGATTGTTATTGTTTAATATTTCAATTTTAATGTAATTTCGTTTATATTAAAAAGAAAGAATTATTATTATGTTTATAATATTGTAATTGTACAAAAATATCAATTATAGATTGCTTCTAATTAGATGTTGTCATGCTTCCTAATCGATGACACCGCCACAGGATGTACTTATTAATAGTTACAAAAGGTCAGTCGGGTCTAACGATATAATTATACTAAAAATAACTTGAATATATATAATACTACTATAAAAAAAGTTAATTTCCATCTATTTACCAAAGTTAAGGGATTAGATGTGATTTAATAAAGATATTACATTAAAGTCAATTTAATGAAATCTAGTTGAATTTTAAGAATTTTTAGTTTCAATATATTATTTCATGTATCATTAAACTATATAGTATTTATATAATTTGGGATTACATTAAGTTAATCATTACTGGTACATATTGACAAGTGTTTAGTTATCTTTATTTTTATTGATTTACTTTAATTTTTATGGTGCTGTAATATTCATTCAAATATTGTATTAAACATTTTCGTAGAGAATATTTCATAACAGGAGGCTAGAAAATATATTTATTTTTAAACATTTCTGTCATCTACATTTTAGGGAGCTAGAATTTATATAGTCATTGTTGCTATAATGACCACCAGTATTTTACAACAATCAAATATTAATAATTATTAGTTAAAGAAACAGCAAGAGAATCCCAAAGTCGTCGATGGAATGCCAGCAGTTAGTGGAGCTTTATACAAGAAATTATGGATATATTAGTTGACAAGGTTACTATATGTTAAAAATTCATCTTCACCTTTTAAATTTAAATATAAAAATATTTTTATAATTCTCAAAAAACTATTGTTGGGAGCTTAAGTAATAAGTTTTAAAATTTTCGGACAAATTAAACTTTATAACAACGTTTGAAAATAATTTTTTTCTTTGATTGAAATTGTTGCGGCCATTATTTAACAATTTAAGAATAAACATTAAGTAAAGCAGTTCCTTGATAATATTGTTTGAAAAGTCTATGACGTCTATCAAGAAACAAAAGCTGTAAGTATATGAATATGCATGAATATGCATTCATATTCATAAAAAAGTTCAACTTTTGTAACTAATTACAAGACTAATAAAAAGATGATACAGTTAGGTCAGAATGTTTCGATGACATCACTTTTTACAAAATTGTCTTCTTTAAGACCGTTCCGATACTCTTCTAATCAAACTATCACCGTTATAAGCAATGCTTGAAATGCATAGTTAGCTTTTAAAGAAAAAAAGATGATTAATGGAAAAGAAGGAATGGGATCGGACCTTTTTACCATTAAAAATAGAGAAATGGGCAGAACCATATGACGACACTAGAAATAACTATAATAGTATATGTGAAATAAAAAAATACAGGCTCTGGAAAGAAAAACTGTATAGAAGTGAAGCAGAAATGTAAAATATTCTAAAACGGGAAAAAAAAGAGAGGATTATCATTATAAAACCGGACAAAGTAATGTAAAGCAAGTATACTACCATGTCGGATAGAAAATGGAATTTTAAGGAAAGTGATTGAAGATTTCTCCGAGGTCTTCCTCGTTAAAAAGGCTTTTGATAAAGTGAAACAAGAAAAAGTAAAAGGCAGCTTAAATGTGGAAGACTATAAAAAAGAGGGGAAAGAAAAGATTTAGAGAGTTGCTAATACAGATGTGCAGATGGAAACTAAAATTCCGGTTCACAAAGAAGGAGATATTGTTGATGTAGACCACTACACAAGAATAACAGAAATAAGTACCAGGTATAAGATTTCAATGATCATAGTGAAAAACCAGCTAGAGAAAGATATTGAGAATAGTGGTTTGTTATCAGAAAATTAAGGGGGTTTTAGAAGAGGTAACAGGTGTCCAACAATTATTGCAGTCCCGGGTGGTGTTGGAATCAAAAACGTAGGTCGATTCTTACATGTGCCAAATAAATGAACTGACATTTTAATTGTCAAACATAACCTAAACGTGCATTTAAAGTGTTGTTAACTTTACACGTTTAGGTTATGTTTGACAATTAAAACGTCAGTTCATTTATTTGGCACATGTAAGAATCGACCTACGTTTTTGATTCCAACGCCACCCGGGACTGCAATAATTGTTGGACACCCGTTAGAAGGCTAATCGTTCTTTACTCTGGCAAGGATAGTATCTGAGGAGGAAATTAGTGATGGTAAATTGAATAAGAAGATTGTATGAAGAAACGTCTGTTTTTCTAATGTGGAAATAAATGTACAGATAAATCTAGGACTTGGGTGGGTGTGATACAGGGTTGCCCGTTAAGACTTTTGTTATTTAATTTATATATTAATCAATTAAGAGAAGTACTTAAGAAAGAGCAAGTGGGTAGAGTAGTAATCAAAACAGATGATATGGTATTAAAATCAAGAGATTGGGAAGGAATGAAAGACATGTTGATAAGAGTGGAAAGAAATGATGATAAGAGAGGATGTGTAAACGTAGAGAAGACAAATTGGGTGATGTTTAGGAAGACAGGAAGAGTAAAAGAATTAGAATGGAAGGGTAAGGCAAGTTTTAATTTAATTTATTTTTAATAGTAAAGGCGGGTGCATAGAAAATGTAAAATAGGTGCAATAAAAGCCAAGATTAACATGTAAATTATGGAATGCATGTGTGAAGTCGATGGAGTGAAATTATAGAGAACAAGCGTGTATGAATACACAGAGAGATAGAGCAACTGAGGTTTCTGTAAAGTTGACAGTAAGTCTTCATTTCGAGAATTAGATAAAGAGATACTGGTGATAGGAGTATGAAAAGCGTGTGTGGTTGTAGAGGCATATAAGTAGAGAATGGAGCAAAAGAGAATGTATGAAAAAGTAGAGTTATCTAAGAATAAGGTCAATTGATGCTTAAAGTATGCAGTAAATGTAGCGGCTTGGGTAAAAGAGAAAGTGAAGGATGTGGAAATTCATGAAAGGCAGGGATGAATTGAAAGGAGTGGATACAGTGACATATTTAATTACCAACTTTTAAATATATTATTGTATCCATTCTTTCAATACATCCTCGCCTTTCATGAATTTCCACTTCCTTTACTTTGCACAAGCTGGTTACCAAGATACTTGAATAACAGTCAGCTCAGTATACAGAAAAAAGGGACCTTAGCTAGATCTAGATGCGGGTCAGGAGAGAGAGGGAGGAGAACCTGCATTGGGGAAAGTTATGAATGAATCTTCAATGACAAAGATAATAAGTGTTTACTAAATAAACAATTTTATAATAAAATGCATTGAAGTCCTTTACGTTATGTCAAAGTAACACTAGTATTAACGTATTTATTATTTCTTAAACTAAAATAATAAAAAAATACCTTAAATCATTTGTAAGTGAATATGGTATTACAAATTTAGAACAAGGAATTAATTTACGTTTATTTAATTAAAAATAAAATAGCAAAAGTAATTAAATATCTAACACTCAAGTTTATCATCATCTGCAGACACGTGTTTTGTTCGCTCAATCTCCTCAGTACACTTATATTATAAAATCGATTTTAAATACAAATAAAAATATTTACTAAAATAAATATAATAAAATGTGTATACTCAGGCATGCATGACAACTGACACAATAATGAAATATATTAGAAATAATTACGTTCGTGATTAAGGAAAATACCCGCTTAGAGCATTATTTAATAAAAAATGCATTAAAGTACTTAACGTTGTAGAAAATTAAATAATAATTAGAAAAAAACCACGAAAACATTTCGTAAATCTACAACAATGAGTCTTACTAAGGCTATAAAAAATCACTATTGAAACAACTACTTCTCTGACAATATTGAAAAATACAAACGTTTTTTTTTTTGCAGAACGCCAAATTAATAGGAAATTGGGCTTTCTTTATTATTGTTTATAATTGTCCTACAGCTACTAATAATTATAGATAGTACATGTAATTTTTAAGAATATAATTTATATTTAATTACAGTGCATTAGAATATATGTTCATCAATACGCATAATAAGCGTTTCATCGATAAAACAAATCAAAACGATATTTTTTTTAGATCAGTTGAAATAAGGTTATACAAAAATTTTATATAGGAATAAGATTATTCATTTCAGCTAATCTGTAGCCCAATTTAACGGTCTCGTCCTTTATTAAAACCATTTAAATGCATTTTCTTCGTATTTTAATTAAATGGTTCGATAAGGTTTAATCAAGCTTGTGCATAACGCGAAGTATAAAAATGTTGCAACCTCCAGGGAGACGTCCCTTCGTGTACAAAACACGTGTGGATTATTTCTGCTGTTGCCATCACGTTGTAATGCGTGCTGCTCGGAATAATCGTTATGTTCACCGTGCAGTGAGAAATATAAACACTTTCTAGAATTAATAATAAAAAGTGAAATGACCTTTATAGACTGGTTATATAATTAGTAAAGCGTTTATTTATTCAAATACTCTTAACTGGCTCGTAATATTACTCTGATCAATGATAGTGGAACGTAATATGTTTTGACCTATGGCAATTATTTTTCATTGAAAGAATAATAATCCTTATATAATAAATTATCAATCAAATATGTCTGTTCGCTTGTAAATACCTTTAAACAAAATATACATATTTCTGTGGAGTTTAATTTGCTTAAATTATATTTAAATATACATTTTTCAACTCTTTAAGCAGAGAAATGCTCAAGTCAAGATCCTTCATCGCTCTTCTTGGCTACTATTAACTCAAAAATGTAAGTAGTTTATACTGACCTTTTCAGTTTAACACATATTCAGGTTTCTTTGTTATTAGAATGGTGCAGAGATTAAACACATATGTAATTTTAACAAGATATAATACTTTATATACCTGCAATTGGACGTCTTTTTTATAATAAAAGTAAATGAAAATAGTGCAAAGATAACCTAAACAAACATAATTTGTATTTTTTTAAGTACGAAGAATAATAGAAAAGTAAAGTCCTCCCAACTGTGTTGTTTTATTTCAATGTATTATGTAGTTTCATCATGTACCTCATAAAAAAATTCTCCGGTAAACTTTCAACGGAAGAGATATTTCTTAAACGCTATTTAAAGAAAGTCTTATATTTAAAGTTATATTTTAAATAAAAGTAATAATTAGAATTATTATTTTCATAATACTGCACCTGCAGTATGAATACAAATAAACAACTATTTTTATATTTAATTAAAAATTTAATTTATAAATTTGTAACGACATTTAAACAAAAGTTCTTATTATTTAAAAATATAAGAAAATTTAAAATTAAAAGTTAATTTAAAACCCTATTTTAATTTGGAATACTCAGTTACCCACAAACGTACAGTATATAAAATGTTTAGCGTACAAAGTCACAGAAAGAAAAGGGATCACTTTTAGCCATATTACTTTGAAGGCAAAACTGTCACTATACCATACTATAGATCAACTATTAACAAATCAAATAGAAATCGCATAATAACTCCCTATGAATTTGGTTAACTGACATTTGAAATCATTAATTTATAAATCAAAAATTTAATCCCTAAATGGATAACCCCATTTGACCAAAAGTTCTTTGGTTATATAGAAATATAAGAAAAGCTGAAATTAAAAGTTAATTTAAAACCCTATTTTAGTTACGTGTGGTATTATATAATATATAGCATAAAATATTGCAGGAAGAAAAGGATTGGAGGGATCCTTTATCTCACTTGGCCTCCCTGTACCATACAATAAATAAACTATTCATAAATCAAATAGAAGTCGGATAACTCCGTCTGGATTTTTTTGACAACTATCAGTTGACGTTATTCTACATGAAATTGTGTTCTAGATATTTCAAAATTTTTAATTTATTACAACAAATAGCTTTCAAAAATAATAAAATAAGCAGTAGAAAAAAACTTATGATAATCACACTACTATTTTATTTATTAAAAACTAATAAATAATGTTGCTTATATCAACCAAATATCACTCCATGTAATACAGAACATTGCAAGGTATACATAAATTCAACATTTAGTATTACACCATCAAATCAAATAGATGTTATCGATTTAATATCAAAATTTGACAAGGCGAAAAGAAAAAAACCTTGAAGTTTCAATAAAACGTTCACCTCCAAGGTCTTAAGAGGCGAAAATAGTGCCTGCTGTCACTGATGGATCGCTGCCGTGATATAATCAACTGTTATGTAAAATTCAGCCGCTATTACACAATCCATTATTGGTGGTGATCTCAGCCAAAGGATGTCTGCAATTGACATGCCGTTAAAAATACTTCATATCTACCTGACAGGAGTTTGTTTGATAAAAACAATATAAAATTTACCTCACACTTCTTTATGTAATTTAAATATTGGAATAAACAAAACAAAAATAAAGCGTACTTAATAATTGATAATCTTCTAAACTTGAATAGTTCCAGCTCTTATACAAGTGTGTTTATATAGAACTATAAATAAACTTAAAATATCAATGTTATGGTTAATCTCCGTTCATGATAATTTATATGTAATACTGTTAGTCATTTATTTTATTATTTTATTAGATTTAAATCTAAATTGAGATTTAGCACAAATAATAACTAAATGATCTTATAAAATACATTAAACGCAACAAATGTTTATTTTTACCTTCATTAAAAAAATGTCACGTTGCAAATGCTATTATGAAAGACCTGTAAAGTACCACCCACCGCTCCATTTACTACCCCCTCCCCCAACCCTTCACCGCTATGTTAGTAAACAATCACATCCCCTCAGTATCGAGTGCTTTTATTCTTCAGCA
This sequence comes from Ontholestes murinus, assembly GCA_963969525.1. Taxonomy (NCBI): domain Eukaryota; kingdom Metazoa; phylum Arthropoda; class Insecta; order Coleoptera; family Staphylinidae; genus Ontholestes; species Ontholestes murinus. Next base: position 21,617,803 of record OZ018397.1, on the reverse strand, counting down.
CGTTCATATAACCGTGCTACTATAATTAGAAACCGATCACGCATAACATACATTTATCAAATCCAACTCAATCACGCTTTGGGCTAATTGCAAAATTAATGAAGTACCTTAATTTAAGCATAGTTAAATGCGCATATGAATAAAAAATCTATAGATATTAGTTAGTTACACAATAGATATTGACTTTTCAATCATTATATAATTAATTATAGAAACACTATTACGTAAGCTTTCTAGTGATTAGCTAATAAAATTAAACATAACATTCTCAAAAAAATCGAATTAGTTGTAAAATATATTGTAAGTAGAAAGGCTAAGAATCTATTAAATTATAGAAACAAAGTGTTGAAAAATTCGATTACAATAAATGGTACTGTTTTATAAAATACACTAAAAATAATAAGTTTTAAAATTACTTAGAAAAAATAAATTTTATTATTTGAATAAAAATTTATACAGGAAAAAGTTACATTTTAATTTATATAAAATTTTGCTAATAAAAACAACTTCTGCGCAAATTCCTTTTCTCAAACAATAAATAGATTATTTTATAATTAGAAGATATACTAATTACTAATATACTAGCTAATTATTAAAATCATTATATAACCAATGATTCCAATACATTAACGTACCATTTTCAAACCTTAAGTAATAAACTACAATACGTGCAATCGTATTTATGATCGGATTAGTGATTAACAATGGCAATAAAGATAGGAGTGTATTAAGTCTAGCTGGTCGTTAATTACTGGAGTTTCCGGATTAACGCCTGCTTTATGAATTTCTAATGATTCCAGGAGGTCCATTTTCGACCCTGTTCGGCAAATTAAATTACCGAAAGTAAATCAAAACAAAGTGAAAATTTGTTTAATTTGTAATTATCAAAATAATATTTGTAAGTAGAAAGGTATATGTTTCACACATTTATCAAGAAGTTAAAAACGTCTTAATGTGCCATAATTAGTTTAATTGATGATTAATTAATGTTAATTTAATATATGTTGAAATAATTTGTAAATATAAGTTTCAATGTATGGCAAGAATTCACAAGATCTTAACGCGACATTGGGTTTAGTAAAAATACAAATTGACCTGAATCACCTTCAAGGTTCGTTTTATAGGACTGTTCCCTTTCAAGAGCAGTGCATCCGTGAAATCGCGAAATCTGCAACGGAGTGACTACAAGAAATCACGTTTTGCAAACATGAGGCCGTGTAACGGGGCCGCGTTTTCCTGGCAGGCCCTCATCCCCTCAACGCATCCCTCTCAGCCCCAGAAAGCCACAACGAAATCTTCATTGTCGAGAAACACAATCTTAATTACATAATTGTATGGATAACGTAACGTAGATATGTCAACTTTAAAGTCTTTGGTCGTTATGCAAATGCATCGTATCGATTATGTCTCGGATTTTATTAAATAATTTGTGATATTTTCTGAGTCTTAAGAATATAATGGTTTTGTAAAATTTTAGTTTTTATACATTTGATAATAACCTTATTCTAAAGATATATCAAGCCCTAGTTTAGATTATTATTATATTACTTTTATATATATAGAGTTTTATAATTACTTATATGAGCACGTGTGAACAAAAACGTGACAGGCATCGATAACAAAATTAAATTCTCACTTAATCCGTGGAGGAACATTTTTATGTTAATTAGATGATTTAATTATATTTCAGTTGCGTTCAGAACCAGACGTTTTCTTGTAAGAAGGTTAGTATAGTTATTTTTTTATTTTTATAATAAATTATTTTGTTATTAGTAGGAAATTGGCAGGTTTTTAAAAAGAAAGCATGGCGATTCTTGTACTGATAATTCCAGTGCTAGTACTAGCGCAACTAACATACAAATTGATGATGAGAGATCTAAAGAAAATAAAATAAAGATACTCAATAGACAATATTCCGAAGAATATTTAGAATTCGGATTTACATTCTCCGTTGATCGGAATGATTGTCGTATTCCAGTATGCATAGTTTGTGCTGAAAAACTTTGCGATGGTGCCGATCAAATTAAAACGACATTTTATAATAAAACATACTATTCTCCAAACCAAAAACAGTACTTTGCCATGCAAATCAATGAGTCCGCCGACATTAGTGGTGTAGCTCACATGATAGGATTTGTTCGTTTTATTAATGAAAATGAAATAGTGAACCCATTTTTATACTGCAAACAACTTACTGAACGCACAACAGGAAATGATATTTTAGAATCAATTTCGTCATATTTAGATAAACTTCAAATAACATGGTGCCAATGTGTAGGAATTTGTAGCGATGGTGCCCCTTCAATGGTCGGCTCTATTAAAGGATTTATTGATTTTACGAAGAAACAAACAGCTTATTAACACTCTGTTTTTGCATCAAGAAACTCTTGTATCAAAAACTTTACCTGTCACTTTAAAATCCGTCGTAGACCAAGTAGCTAACATAGTAAATTTTATCAAATCACGACCTTGCAAACACGATTATTTAAAAAAAACTTTGTCCATTTATGGAAGCTCAACACGAGTTTTTACTTCTGCAAACTGAGGTACATTGGTTGTCATGGGGCAAAATGTTGAACCAAATTTTGGAACTGAAGAATGAATTATCCACACTTTTTGAAAACGAAAGTAACAATACTTTTAAAACTTATTCAACAGACAATATTTGGTGCATGAAAATGGCATATTTAGCCGATAATTTTAATTATTTAAATACTGTTAATGCTAGTATGCAAAGTAAAAACGAAAATATTTTAACATCCTCTGATAAATTCTCAGCATTTCAAAAAAAAATCGATTTGGAAAACATGTATAATTCAAAAAAAGAACAATAGACATGTTTTCTTCAGTTCAAATTCAAAATCACAATGTCGATGAAATAATTCCTAAAAATTCCTAAAAAAATGCGAAATATTTCCTGATTTAAATATTGAAAATTATGACTGGGTACGAAATCCATTTGTCGCAGCCGACAGATCAAATTATCATGTTTTTAACAGAAGAGGAAGAATTTATTACGTTGTCAACAGATCGAATTAACAATTGAAGAATTTTAGATATCCGTTCAAACCGAATTTAAAACAATTTCTGAAAGCCATTAAAATTTTATTACAACTTTCAACATCATATTTATGAGAGCTTGGTTTTTCGACATTAACCAATATCAAGGCAAAGAAACTTGAAAAGCTGTTAAATATAGAAGAAGAAATTAATGTAGCAATCTCACACACAGACATTTCTACTATTCATCAGACTCAAGTATCCCATTAAAATTATTCAATGCAAATTTTACTAATAATATTCTTAATTTACCTGTATCTTTATTGTATTTGTATATTTTTATATTTTTTCAATACATTCCAAATATATGTTTTTAAGGATTCAATTAAGTTTCATTTTTACATTGAAATGCTTTAAAATTGCAATTTCACAAATACTTTTTCAAAAAATTTCTTGCGGTGTGGGGGTTTTAATAGTAATACCATTATTTTTATACGTAAGATATCTGAAATATTTGCCCTGGTAGTTATATTACTTTTGATTATAGCAATGTGTTTTTTTTAAATTTTTGGATCAATGGTTATAACTAAGTACTTAACGGAAACTGTAGGTGGTGTAATAGTTTGGGAAATTAAGACATTGTAAGGGGAATTATTGGTGCGATGGTATGGAATTAGGAGCTGTGGTTTGTGGGAATTAATTTTAATGCGCCATTTTACAAACCAATGTTGAAGAGAGTCAATAAGCTCTTCGAGGAATTGACGGGCTTTTGGTAACGTGGGAGCATGGGTAATTAGGGCAGTACCATCAGCAAATTGCAGAAGATATTTGGAAGGTTGAAGTAGAGAGGATCAGGATTATAGATGTCGACACTAAAAATGTTGTATAATAGACATGAAAGAGGAGAGCCTTGGGAAAGTCATTGTTCGGAAGTAAAGGAAGAAAAGAAAGTGTTGTGGATTTTTACTTTTAGGGATCTATAAGAGAGAAATTGTTTAATTATAAAAATGATCTGAGGATCAGGTACAATAAGCTTTGATGCCAGACAGAGTCAAAAGCTTTCAGAACATCCAGAAATAGAGCTACAGAAGCTTTACCTCCAAGGTGGGCAGTCTGAATATTGGAAGCTAGGTTAGTTAAAGGAAGAGAAGTTTTTCAACGGAGAAGAAATTGGTATTTGGGAATGTGGTTAGAAATTAAAGACAGGATTTTATTTTTAAAGAGGGATTCATGCAATTTTCCAATAACATTAAGGAATGTGCTGGGATGATAGTAAAGTGGGGAGTTGTTCGCGTTTAGGGATACAAATAATAATTCCTATTTTCCACACTTTTGTTTTTTGTAAAGGAAGTTATTATTATTCAGGATGTAGTCGTGTATATGGAATGAACATGATCTGAGGATGTGTCTGTGTATATGGTCATATCCAGTCGCTGTATGTTTCCCTTTCTTTAAAACATCAAAGTATTCATCATGTGTAAAAATTCCCGTCGGTTCTGAACAGTCATTTTTTTCAAAATCATTTAATCTTTGAAAATATGTGCGGTCCAAGTTTGGGTCTTGTGTCATTGTAAAAGTCTTGTTAAAATTGTCCGCAAATTCTTGTACAATTATGTCTTTGTTAAGGTTATTAAATTTTTATCTAAATTCAGTTCGACAGTTGTACCTATGTCTTTTAAATTTAATAAGTCGGAGAATGTATTTTGGGAGGGAATATTTATAAAAGTTTTGCATAATCGAAGAAGAGAGAATTTCATTTAAGTGGGTGATAGAATTGGGGTTAATACTGGGATTAGCGGTACTGTATTCTAATACTTCTAGTATAAGTTTATCAATGTTTATCAAAGAAATTAGGGATTTTTTGAGGAGGATCTAGAGGGATTTTTATTTTTATTATGGCAACGTGAACGAACATACAAGTAAAAGAAAGTAAATTGACGGAGTGGATAAGGTTGTGGATATTTTGTACACAGTATAATATATTGGGGGGTGGTGGCTTGTTCATGATGAAGGTGGGAGGAGTGGGAATGTGTGTGAAATTTGAATTGAAAAGGAATGAAGACATATGACGGGATTTGGAGTAGTAGTAGTAGTAGTGTTTGGCTATCACCCACGTGGTTCTTCCGCCATGTATCATTTGTGTATTTGTGTGTGTGTGTGTGTAAATCGCTCTAAAGCACTATTCATTGTATCCCAATGGTGAATGGTGATATCAAAACGATAAATTCCATGTATAATAAAATAAATGTATCTCAAAAATCTCTTTTGTACATTTTCAAGAAAATTAATATATTTATAACAAGGCGACCATACCACCGATCAATAACTTGCATATATACTTAAATTTCTGTTGGAGTAGTTTTGTGTAAGCATTATGTAGTGCCGTGATGATTCGGACCATTCTTGTTTTATGTCCGGTTGCTTTAGAAATTATTCTACAGTAGAATCTGTGTTCGATGCCGGCCTAATTTAAATGCGCGCTTACAGGCGCGTCTTCTAACTCGAACTCGAGCGTTGTGATGACGCACGAGTACGACGGCGCTGCGGGAATTCGCTCACGAGGCACGGCGGTTGATATCGCGAAAGAACGTGTGATGAGTTTTCCTTGAATAATTTTAAGGTTGTTTTCACACATGGCTTTATTGCGGTTGGATTTTACAATTAATCCAACTTTATAATTTTGATTAGAATGGCCTCTTTGTCATTGACATTATTTATCCATAGCTGGACCATTTAGAGTCGGGTGTATTCTGTGATTGTGGTGAAGTTGTAAGAGTTGTGTGGTTATTGGTGGAGATGATGTGGTCGGTGTAGCGATGGTTGTAGGTTTAATAATGGTATAGTATTACTTGCCGTTTGTGAGTAGGAAGTGTCTATGTCTGAGCTGCTGTCGGATTCGCCCGCAGGCAAAGATTGTCGCTTTTTGTTTTCCTGCTCCGTGTCGCTTTTCTCGGGCCGACCTCTCTTCCGTTTGCTATTTTTTGTTTTTTTTTTTGTTTTTACTTTGGCTACTGTTATAGCAGGGTAAACAATAATGATTAACTAATTAACTGGTGCTGCAGAGCACGTGTGCACAGCTAGGCAGTTGGGTCGCGAGTGTTATTATAATAAAATCACCGCAAATTAATTTCTCTTTTCATATTTATACACCGAATTCACTTAAAAAGTTTCACGTGAGATATAATTTCTGAAAATTATTTAATAGAAATAAATCAATTCAATATGTGCTGCTTTGATAGTTGTCCCATTTGTAACACGACGAAAATTATTTTTGCATTCGTCTTGGTATTAGTTGTTATCGTAGATTAATAGTATATTCGTATTTAAATGTAAAGATTTTAGTAATTTTATTAGTTCTGAAAAATTGTACTTCTACAATTTATACTTATTGATTATAAAAGTAGATGCTCTCACCAAGAATGTTTAAAGCGAAGTGGGTCGATAGGAATTATCTTAATATTTAAGAGATTTTTAACTAAATTATAACATCGTAACTTACCATAATAATTGATATTAAAAATAGAACAATTAGAAGGTTAAGAAAATTATACAAAATAATATAGAATTACAGAATTAAACTTCTATTAAAAAAATCTTTGATTTATTCTATTTGAAAACTAAACATCAACATAATTGTGGAGAATATAAAATTAATTCTTATTAAGAAATAGTTTTGTCTACTAGTTGAGCATCATAGTACAAGCTACTTAGCTTTCATTATTTTATAATTTATCTCTGAAAAAGTTTTATTCGCCAAAATCATACTAAAAGGATTCTTTTTTCTATCCAAGTTTTATCTAAATATAAACATTTTTAATTTGTCTAGTTTTCTTAAGAAATAGCACTAAGGATTTCATATTATTGGTATCACTTATTTAAGAAATGATAAAAAATAACTCAAAAACTGTTAAAAATTATTATTTGTTAGGAAACAATAAGTTAAATAAACAGATTCAACCTTGCTTTAAATTTGACAAATAAAAAATAAAATAAAAAAAAACATTTGTAAGAATATTTTAATTTTAAAAAACAGATTAAACATTAAAATGTTGCTAATAAACAGTGAAAATTGGTTAAAAATTTATTACAAAACAATAAAATCAATTTATTTTTAAAACTAATCTAAAAACGATAAAATGTTCCTCAAAAAATGAAATTTTCTAAAAAAACAATTTTTAATTTTACTAGAACATTTCTTAAAGAATTAATTAAGAAATAACAGTAAATCATTGTAAGAAAAACTTAAATTTATCAGGGAAAAATTGCACAACCTACCTTAAAAGATCTTTAGAATTTAGCAAAATAAAAACAATTAAAGTTTAAAGAAAACATATTTGAAAACTTAAAAATACAGTTTAAAATTAGAAAAAAGAGATTAAACGTTTCTTAAGGAAATTACGGGGCAAAATGCCAAAAAAAGGCAAATAAAAATTTGACTAGAAAAACAATTAAAAACATTCTATAAACATAAATACTCTTAATCTTAGAACAGTTAAAATATCTATAAAAAACTATTAAAAAAAAACAATCGAGATTTGCTAAGAGAAATAAACTAAAACGTATATAAAAATACCTACAACTTTACAGCAAATTAAAATTTGTTTAGAAAATTTATGAAACAATTTAAATTTATTAATAAAAAAAGTTGAAAATTGAAAAGAAACAGAAAATTTTGAAGAAATAAGAATTAAAAACTTTAGAGAAAAAAAAACAGATTAAACCCTGCTCAAAATTGTGTTAATATGCAGTTTAAAATTTTCTAAGTAAACCCTGTATTTCGTAATTTGTTGTTATATTAATTTAACATAACTCTTATAGTATCCAATAAAAACTTTTTAATTAAATCGCATTAAAATCCCATTTACTATTAAAGCTGGTCCATATACAATAACAGTTACTACTTTTTGTAAAAAAAAAAACAATTAATTTATATGCCGGAATATGTGATCCAGATGGACACATGTGTATCGACAATTAATAAATAAAACAATTCACAGGAATAAATAGAAAGATTGTCATGTACACTTACTATAATCGTTAAAAGTAATCAATTTAATAACAAATCTGAAATTAGTGAAAGAAGTTATTTAATGCATGTACAGGAATTAAAATTTAGAAAATTTAAGGTTAACACTTAATAGTGTAAACTATAAAATATTTGCTATTTTACATATTACCATACATAACAACGGAAGTAATACTGCGTACAATAAACTACTATTAATATTACATATGCAACATACCATTAATTTTTTTCCATCCTGCCTTTTTAATGTGCTTGAAGTCGAAACGAGTTGTCACCAAAGACTGGCGGGCTTCATGGACCGTTATCACAACAACCCTGCGCGCGATATACACCCCATCGCGTCAAAAAAGGATGACTGCATGTAAATGCGGGAAAACAGACGGGGAAAATGAGATCCGTCGACGTGAGGCCACATTTCCACTGCCCTCGATCACGCTCTTCGCAACGTGAGCTATCGCGCGCGGCTTAGAAAGAGAAAACCGAACGCCCGTTTCGTCTCGATTCATTTTATTTCACTTATCACGTTATTTATGATTTCTACAATTATTCAGATGAGGGTAGAGTTTTCTTAATTATCAGCAAGAATGTATTTTTGGGTTGATGTTGTGCAATCCCCTGTGGTGTCACGTTTCCCGATTCTCTCCCTATGTGGGTGTATAGAAACGTGCTTTAAAATTCACTACACATTTATTTTTAATTGCGTGTCGAATTTTGATCACGTTTTCCATTTGATAGAAGTTAATTTAATCAAATCTGCACGTTTTACAGGTTTGGGATTAGCCCTACTTATTATAACAATACTTTTAAGGGCGTAAATAAGTTCTATTCTATTTCCATATAAAGTGCGATAAAGCCTAGTAATCATAATTTTTTATATTAACAATTTTAACCGAGCAATTAAATATCATTATTAGGATATAGTAATCATTTTTGGAGAAATATATGTACCATTCTTATGCTGTTTAATGAGATCAAGATTTTCTCAAAATTCAAAGCAAAATTACATGTTTTGAGATATTTCGATATTCGACTATCTTCGAAATATGTGTGTGTCTAATCCCCACAAATCACAACTCCTAATCCCTTATCATCGCACCAATAATTCACCCCATAAAGTCTTTATTTCCCAAACTATGATCCCTCCTTCAGTATAACCATAGATCAAAAAATCAATTTCAAAAAACATACTGCTGTAATAAAAAATAAAATAACTTCTAGGGCAAAATGCTTTAGGAGCTTAACTTATAAGAACAATGGAATTAATACTAGCACAGCTGTTAGAATTTATAAAATGATATGCCGCCCACTACTCGACTATGGTTGTGCCCTCTATACCAATTCCAACAATCCAACATCCCGTAATATTGAAGTTAGCGAGCGAGCATCCCTCCGTACCCTAACCAAACTCCGACATCCTCTTAATCCTTTACACAATCCATCTAACCAGCTCCTCTATGATACCACTTTAGTTATCCCTATCCTAGAACGCCTTCGATTCCTATCAGAAAAATTCTCCAAAAATCCTTTCAACTTCCATATCTTATCCCAATATTGTCTTCCCAGAAACCCTAATATTAACCCTAAATTTAAATATCCCAATTCAACCATATTTGATTTCATTTCATCATTTCATCCTTTTACTCAATAACGACTGACGCCATATGACTGGACAGCACAAGGCAGAAAGACCTCTGGTCGATAGCCTTTTGACAAATTAATACATTAACACCTCATTCATTATTCATTATTCACTATTCCAATGTAAATATGTACAAAATTTGTCAATAAATATATGTTACTACTACTACTACTGTGTGTGTCTATTCGTGAGCTAAAAAAACGCACAAATTTTGAACAGAAACTTGAGGCCGTTCAGGTTTTCTTTTAAAAATAAAATAACATTTATATATAAAACTTTTATTTAAACACAATTTAGAGCTGGGTTTTTGAGAAAAAAAAAATAAATCGAAAATTTCTTTTTTTTAAATATATTATATATACAGGGTGAGTTTTTTTCGATGTTCTCTATGAGGATCTCGGAAACTATAAGAGATAGAGAAACGGTTAAATGGGGAAATAAGTGTAGATTTACGAGACGAATAAAATTTCACTTTCAAAGTTTTCAAAAAAGTCAAGGGTAACTAGATATTTTGAAAAAAGTAAAAAGTGTCATTTTTTTCAAACCAATATATCTCAGTTATTATAACAAATAGAAAGAAACGGTAAAGGACAAAGTTTTAGATAATTTTATGCAGATTAATAAAAAATAATCAGAAAATTTATATCGTCATTTTCCGAGATATGACGCAAACTTACATTTTTTAAATGGAAACCATAGTTGGCTGTGACCTCATTCAAAAGGTATTTTTTTTCTCTTTAATCCAATATGGCATACGACATACGACATACTTATTTCCAAAAATGAGTGAGTTATAGTCATTTTAAATTTTATTATAAATAAAAAATGGGTAGCCATGGAAAAGATGAAAGTAAAATAATTGCAATTGTTTATAATATTAGCAATATTGTAATTATTAGTTTTACAGAGATAAACCAAAATGAAACAACTGCATAAAGTAATTCTGTAATTATCAATATATCAATGGGAAAGAAATTTTAATATTAAAAAAATATTGTCAAAGAGTCCAGGATTATTACTATTATGACATAAATTATATCTTTTTAAAATTGAATTTATGGCTTTTTGATTATTCTCATGTAAATTGAATTAAATGTTTCAATAACAACTAGTTTATGATCCTCCACAGATTGATATGATTTTTCATATATTTTGTTTTTTACATAACCCCACAGAAACAATTCTAAAACGCGCAGATCGGGAGATCTAGGTGGTATTGGGATTGGTTTGTTTCTTCCCACTTATGAGTTAGGAAAAGCATCATTTAAATAATTTGTAAAGCTAACATGTTATGAGGTGAAGCACCGTCATATTGGAACCATTTCAATCTTGCTTGTAATGATAAATTTAAACAATCGAGCGTATCTTCAAATGTTTTCTGAAGAAAATGGAAGTAATCATTTTCACTTAGTGAGCTTTCAAAAACATATGGACCGAGAATTATTAATCCAAACACACCATGGATTAAACCCAAATTTAATTTGTAGTTTTTTCTGTAAAACTTTTCGTGGATTCTCTTAAGTTCATCTATGTTCATTGTGGCGATTAAAAATACCACAATTAGTGAATCGCGATTCATCCGTTCATAATATTTTTGTAAGAAACGTTTTACCCTCTTGACAAATGGGTTTATACCACACACAGTAGGCCATTTGATAATTACAAAAATATTATTCTTATGCTGGTTTATCATTTTTATTTAACTTTGTAGAACTAATAATTACAATATTGCTATTATTATAAACAACTTCAGTTCCTCCGAGACGTTCGAATGCAAAAATCGCTAGGGGAGTGGTATTGACCCCCGTCAAAATCTGGCTGAGTGCAAAATGCAGCATCATTTAGAGCAGCGTTATTCTGTAAAGTTCTGTGTGAAACTGACGAAAACCACGACACAGATTTTACGTATGATTCAAGAGACCCACCATGAAGATGCCATGTCACGTGCTATGCTTTTTATGGGCACAAGGGGTTCAAAAATAGCCGCAAGGATGCTGAAGACGATAACAGAGCTGGAAGACCTTCAACAAGCCGAACTAAAGAACATATTTAAAAAGTGTTTAATTTATTGCTGAGCTGCAATTGGGTCAAACTACGATGTACAAGTTAGTGACAGATGATTTGTAAATTAAGAAGTTTAGATTACCTGCTGGCTATTTGCAAAGAAATACTTAAACGCAAACATTTCGTGAATCTGCAACAATGAGTCTTACTAAGACTACAAAGCAAATTACTTGTTGAAACAACTACTTCTCTGGCTAATACCTCGACAGATATTGAATGATATAAAAGTAATTTGCGTGTTGCGATAGTTGTACAAATAGTACAACTATCAAAGCAACACTAATTTAAATGAAAGTATTTCTGTTGAATAAATTAATAAATGATAAAATGTACTTTAGACTTTTTGAAAGTGAATATAACATGAAAAGTTATGAACAAAAATGAATTTAGACTGATTTCATTAAATTAAACTAGCAAAAGCAATTAAATAATCTAGCATTCAAGTTTATAATCATCTGCAGACACGTGTTTCTTTCTTTCGATCTCTTCAGTACAGCTTTATTATAAAATTGATTTTAAATACAAATAAAAACATTTACTAAATTAATAAAATGAAAAAATTAAAAATCTTACTCTGGAATATACTGCAACCGACACAATAATGAATTTTGGTGGACTGATCGTCTGAATTTATACCTGAAACGGATTTGTGAATTCTAAAGAAATAATTACGTTCGGGATTAAGAAAAATACCCACTTGGAGCATAATTGAATAATAAAATATATTAAAATCCTTTAGTTCGTTGTAGAAAATTAACTAATAATTTAAAATTACGAAAACATTTCGTGAATCTACAACAATGAGTCTTACTAAGACTACAAAACAAATTTCTTGTTAAAACAACTACTGCTCTGGCTAATTCCTCGACAGATATTTAAGGTTTTAATATATTTTATTATTCAACTACTTAAAAGTTTACAAGACGTTTCTATTTTTTAATAAAATGATTACTGATGATGAGACCTGGGTCTTCAAGTACGATCCTGAAACGAAACCCCAAAGTGCGGAGTGGCTGACTCCGCACTCTCTAAAGCCCAAAAAAGCACTAGTTTGAACGTATTTATTTCTTTCAAAGAAACTAAAAATCATTAATTGAAATAAAACAACACAGTTGGGAGGGTTTCACGTTTATTGTTGAACACTGCAACATGTTTCGCCAGACAGTGGCTTCATTAGGCAAATGAATAATAATTTAAAGTTAATGTTTGTTGCGCTACACTCTTGATGGAAACAGATATTAATATTAGGTGGAGAGTAACACTTGTTTATACAATAAGTTTCTTTTTATTTATTTTATTAATAAATATAAAGAAACGTATGATGAAAACCCAGTTACTCTACAGTGCAAACGTGGAGAAAGATAATAAAACATATGCAGCAATCCCTTATATAAATAACACCAGGGCCAAAATTAAACGCCACCTTAAAACATATAATATAAATACAATTGTTGTTAATAGATCCAATTTGGGAAAAAGATTAGTGAATAACAAAATAGATACAAAGGATAAACAAAAAAGTTCTGGTGTTTATAAGATCGAATGTTTAAATTTTAGTGGAATTTACATAGGCCAAACAGGCAGAAACTTTCAAATACGATATAAAGAACATCAAAAGGCAATTAGGCACGGAAAAATAACAACAGGATTAGCCGAAAATTGTATTAACACCGGCTACCACATGGGAGAGATGTGCGCGCTCAAAATCTGCCGAAAAGGGAAAAAGCTTAATCTCCTGAAAGGATTAAAGATTAAGAAAGCCGTAGAAAAGGGGATTAATGTTTTAAATAATCAACAGGAGCTAATCCAGGCCGACAGCATTCTAATCGCGGGACTGCCCACCAATTAAACTACCTGCTTAACAATATAAATATTTGTACATTTCTTAATTTTAATTAGTTTTAACTTTGATAATGGTCTGCGAAGACCGAAACACGTGTCAGGCAACTGAGAATAAAAACATTATGGAACAAAACAAGTGTTACTCTCCACCTAATATGAATAATAATTTAACAAATTACAGGTAAAATTGATGTTCGAGCATCGTTGGTGAAAGATCGTAGTCAATTGTGCTCCGCTTTTTAATGATTATTAGTGGTGTATACTTACTGGATAATAGTGAAAATGGGTGTGCTGTTTTCACTACTAATCATTTACTAGGTCAGGAATTTATTAGTTACGTCAAATTAATGTTATCCCTAATAACCATCCAATACCCAGAGACGGGCATAAATGCAGAGGAAGCCGAGGCTATCAAAGCCTCGATAATCCGAAGCATTGATGGTACGGTGAAAGGACAAGCCTCACCGAAATTTCAGGAATGCACCCATAAAGGAGGATTCCTGAGAATAGTATGCTCCGACCTTCCAACCAGGACATGGCTCGAGAGCATAGCCAAGGAGAAGAATCTCCTGGGAAACGAAAAGGAACTTCAGATCATTGATTTGAAGGACCTATCGGAACCCAGGAGAGTACTAACGTGGGCTCCAGGACCACCAATAGAGGCAACCACCTTCCTCAAAAGAATATCGGTGCAGAACAACGTAAGCACCGATACCTGGAGAGTAGTCAACCAAAAACCGGACCCCAAGGGAACTCAGTACATCATACTGATGGACAAAGTCTCTTGGGGGAAGGTGAGCGAAGGGAAGAAGTTGCACTTCGGCCTTTCAACCATCACCCTCAGGGCGCTGGCGGCAAAAACCGTCGACAGACCTGAGGAGACCGAAGAGGTAGCAATGGAAGGAATTTCAGTGCCCAGAGAGGGAGCAATGGACGACAGTCCGTTGCCCGAATCGCCGAAGGGTAAGTAATGTTCAAATTACTACAGATTAATATACACCACTGTATATTAACCACCTGTAAGGCGGCATCTGCTGCCCTCAGTGCATATATCCTAAGAGAAAATATTAACATTGCACTTGTACAAGAGCCATGGCTTCACAAGGGAATAGTAAAGGGGTTAAACATACAGGGCAGGCGACTGATTGTTGCCAAACCTATGTGTAACCCACGCACATGTATAATAGCAAAACATGGACTGAATTTAATAATTTAATGCCATTATTGGACTATGTTGCAGAGACCTAGTGGCAGCACGGCTGGAAATAGTGGAAAGGGGAACGCGGAGGGAGTTCCGGATCCGGTTACCTTCCCTACGACCATCCAGGACCACCGCCGCCAGACGAGATTCAGCGGCTGATACACAGCGGGAGCCACAAGGGAATACCGCTGATCCTTGGATGCGATGCCAACGCTCACTACATTATTTGGGGAGCACGGACATCAATCGCAAGGCAAGTGAAATGGTAAAACACTGGCATGTATCTGAGGAACCATCACTCTCAGATCATCGATATATACGATTCGATATCGAATCAGAAGAAGCGTCTGAAATCCAAAACAGAAACCCGAGGAGAACTGACTGGGACCTATACAAAGAGGTACTAGTCAGCCGAATCGGGGACTGTCCAACAGTAGCGAGAACAACGCTTGAGTTAGAGCTCATGGTGCAAAGCATCACAGACTCTATCAATACTGCGTTTGAAGCAAGCTGCCCAAGAACTACCAAACCTACCTCAACCAGGGTCACCTGGTGGAACAAGGATCTTGATAGGGCTAAGGCACGCACCAGAAGACTTTAATACAGCCAAGAGAAACGGTGAATGGGCGCAGTACAAAACGGCCCTCACGGCATATAACAATGCCATTAAAAAAGCCAAGAGGGAATCTTGGCAACAATTCTGTGGGGACATAGAAAGTGAACCCACAAGCTCCCGTCTACTCAAGACGCTCAGCAAAGATGATGCTGGGAACATCGGCTCACTGCAGACCAAAAATGGAAAGTACACAGACTCGGTAGAAAAGACCCTGCAGGTATTACTGCAGACGTACTTCCCGGGTTCTGTAAGACTTGACAATCTTGTTTCCGAGGACCTAAGCGAGCCCAACGCAGTGGCTCCAAAACGGGACTGGGAAACAGCGAAAATGATAATCAGACCAGGTGACGTTGAGTGGGGAATTAACACCTTCAAACCATTCAAATCACCAGGTCCTGACAGGATATATTCTGTCATGCTACAAAAGGAGATAGCAACGCTGAGGAAACCACTATGTGATATCCTCAGAGCAAGCCTTGTCCTTTCATACATCCAAAGCAGCTGGCGGACTGTAAAGGTACCTAAGCCAGGGCGTGATTCATATGCCCAGGCTAAATCTTACAGACCGACCAGCTTGTCATCATTTATTTTAAAACTACTAGAAAATACTAGTAGACAGGCACATACGGGAAGGAGTTTTAAAGGGCTCGCCACTACACCGTCAACAATATGCCTACCAAGCGGGAAAGTCATGCGAGCTAGCAATCCACCAGCTAGTGAGCAGATGCGAAAGGACCCTACAATACAAAGACGTTGCGTTAGGGGCCTTTCTGGACATTGAAGGGGCGTTTGACAACACAACCTTCAACTCCATAGCAACAGCAATGGAGAAAAGAGGAATTAACCCGCAAGTCCGACAATGGGTAAACAAGATGCTCAGAAGTCGGACTGTGAAAACTACCCTATTTGGAAAAACAGCAGAAGCGTTAGTCGCTGGAGGGTGCCCGCAGGGAGGTGTTCTCTCGCCGCTCCTATGGTGCCTCGTCATGGACGACCTTCTGCTGCTACTCGAAAGCCAGGGCATATATGCACTAGGATATGCAGATGATCTAACCATTCTAGTAAGCGGGAAGTTTGGGACCACTGTATCAAACTTGATACAGAAGGCACTAAATACCTTAGATACATGGTGCAGGAATGAAGGGTTAACTGTAAACCCGGTCAAAACAGCGATTGTCCCTTTTACTAGACGACGAAAAACCATTGACATAAAATCACTACGTATGTATGAAATGGAAATTCCAATCAAAAATGAAGTAAAATATTTAGGGGTCATACTTGATACCAGATTGAACTTCAACTTCCACCTAGAGAGCATCAGCAAAAAGGCCATGAGAGGACTTTTTGCGACCCGAAAAATGGTAGGACGCACATGGGGACTGAGACCCAGTATGACAAAATGGCTATACACTGTGGTCATAAGACCTATAGTATGTATGTCGGCGCTCGTTTGGGGAGAAAAGACCCAAACCAAAAGTGCAGCAGTAAAACTCGAAAGAGTGCAAAGACATGCGTGTCTGCTAATCACTGGGGCAATGAGGACAACGCCCACGGCAGCCATGGAACACATATTATCGCTACCACCACTACATTTATTTGTAATGATGAAAGCTAGATAGGCAGCCTATAGGATGCACATAAATGGACATACTTTAAATATGGGGCCATCAAGACCGGCAACATTTAAAGTACTACAAGAAGAAGAGACACTGACAATGAGGTCCGATTTCACCAAAATCGTACACCCATCCCGCAGATTTAAAACGCTCATACCACAGCGGAGTGAATGGACAAATGGAACATACCCGGGACCATCTGGTACACAAACGGGGCCAAAAATACTAAAGGAACCGGGACGGGTATCTATGTAGGCTGCAACCGGAGCAAACAATTCGCGATTGCTCTGGGGAAGCATGCCTCTATCTTCCAGGCCGAAATAGCCGCCATTAACTGGTGTGCTCATCACGTAATGGAGTCGGGACTCACACACAGGAAACACAGCTAGTATGGATTATTGGACACTTGGGGGCCGACTTGCTGGGTAAACAAGGAGCAGCAGGTGAATTCATAGGACCTGAATCCGCTTTCGGTATACCCCATGAAACCGGAAAGGAAATAATCCGACGCAAGTTAGCAGAGGAGCGCAAAAATGCACGGCAAAACCAGAATGGAATGAGGCATACGAGACTCTTCCTAGATGGTCCGGTACCTGACAGCATGTTAAAGCTGTCTAGACTGAGCAGATAGAAACTAAGAAAAATCACAGGACTAGTCACTGGGCACTGTGACCTGAACAAGCACAAACATAGGATGGGCATTGAGAAAAGCCCCCTATGCCGTGGTTATCTGGAAGAATAGGAAACTCCCCAACACCTACTGTGCACTTGCTAAGCATACACACAAGAACGCAAGGCGAAACTCGGGAAGCCCATGCTACCTGTAGAACAGCTAAGGAATATCCCCTGGCAGAAACTCCTGGACTTCTTAGAAGATACAGGAGTTCAAAAGGAGTAAAACAGCCAGAGGCGCACAAAAGGACTCCGTGGCAGTGGAGGGACGCTAAGCGACACCACCTCGTGAGGATAAAAAAAAATAACCATCCAATATTTCCATATCGCTGTCGGAAGACCCTTTATTTAATGACAGTTTACTTCATGTATCTTATGCCCTTTGTGTTAACACTAGTGACGTCATCGAGTCCCTTAATTATAGTGATATTATATATGTTTTTAAAGCGGCCTATTATTCAAAAATTACTTCTTTTTTATCCAGCATCTCATGGAAGGATTATCTAAATCATATCGACGTTAATGTTTGCGTTGATAAATTGTTTACTGTTTGTATATATACGATACTGGAGTATTTTTCTCGTAAACTCGTGAAGACGTCCACTTATCTTAAATGGTTCAATTCGTCAGTACAAAAGTAGTGGTAAATATGAATTTTTTGAACAATTTAAATTACTTCGCACTCAATGCAAAACTCTAGGCGGCCAGCTCTATTTAAATTATATTGCTCAAATAGAATCAAACATTCCTACCAATACCAGATCGTTTTGGAGTTATGTGGAGGAGACCAGAACACATCCGGTTTTCCTAAGTGTATGCACTTTAAAGGCAAATCTTGCAATTCTGGTGATAATTGTGCTAACCTATTTGCTGAACCCTTTTCTAATGTTAGTAATGATAATTCAAATAATGTAGGTTCAGATTTTGCGGTGAGTACTGATTTAGTCATGTTGTGTAATTTTAAAATTGCTAACATTTTCGTAGCAATATGCTCCTTGTCGGATTCATGCAATCCAGGCCCCGATGGTATACCCGATTTTTTTCTTGAAACAATGTAAATTTTCTTTGTGTACTCCGTTACTCCTAATTTTTAATTTATCTCTCAAATCATGTACTTTCCCTGCACCCTGGAAAAAAAGTTTTATTAAGCCGCAGTAGGAGTAATATTAAAGATTATAGGGGGAATTCAATTTAACCTGTCTTTCCTAAAATATTTGATAAACTGATTGCCAGTCGGTTTACCTGCCAAAATATAATCTGCAATGAGCACCATGGCTTTTGTGATGGTAGATCGACTGTATCCAACTTACTACTTTATCAATCTTACATAATTAATGCACTAGAAAAAAATGGTGATGTGGCCATCGTAGTACTTTCCGTATATTTTTCTCGAAAACTATGAGGTTTACGCAAAAAGGCGATTCTTATTAATTTGTTCATTTTGGAATTCTTTACAATTATTTCTGATATAAATTTTATATAACTCCTATAGTTTATTAGTAATTGGCAAAAAATGACAAACTTTTCAATTTTTGTTTTTTTTTTTTCGAGTTAAAAATTTTATAAAAAATATTAAAATTTTTATAAAAAATATGTTTAAATAAAACTTGTTTATCTTCTCATTCCCTTTAACCTTTGTTTAAAAAGTTTTGTAATATTTTTTATATTAACAAAAATATCGCAAAAAAATGGTGATGTGGCCATCATAGTACTTTCCCTATATTTTACACGAAAACTATAAGGTTTACGCAAAAAATCTATTCTTAATGATTTGTTCACCATTGAATTCTCTATAATTATTTGTAATGCAAGTTTCATGTAACTCTGACAGTTTATTAGCAATTGACAATAAATGTCAAAATTTTCAATTTTAAATTTTTTTCTCAAAAGTTAAGAATTTTATGAAAAATATGTTCAAATAAAACTTGTTCAGTTTTTTATTACCTTTAACTTTTGTTTGAACCATTTTTTTAAATTTTTCATATTTAGAAAAATAAAACGAAAAAACAAAAAAATGCCTCGAGTAAACATCCACTTCCGGTCTATGAATGTTTACCAAAAGCTTTTCAGTTCCAGTTTTTAATGATAAAACCTTAAGTTTAAAATTTTATCTCAATCGGATTATTCGTTTTAGAGATACAGCGCCCACCGACAGACAGACAGACAGACACACACACAGACACAAAATTTTTTTTCCAGAAATTAGTGCAATGGACTCAGGGGACCTCAAAACGGATATTTCCGCAAAAAAAATTTTTCAAAAAAAAATCACGATCACAATACTTCCCCTATATTTCATATAGGGAAAGTAAAAAAACGGCCTTAAGTAAACACCCATTTCCGGTTTATGAATGTTTACCAAAAGCTTTTCTGTTCCAGTTTTTAAGGATTAAAGTTTCATCTCAATAGGATCATTCGTTTTTGAGATACAGCGTTCACGGACAGACAGACAGACACACGCACAGACACATTTTTTTTTTACTTTCCCTATATGAAATATAGGGGAAGTATTGTGATCGTGATTTTTTTTTGAAAAATTTTTTTTGCGGAAATATCCGTTTTGAGGTCCCCTGAGTTCATTGCACTAATTTCTGGAAAAAAAAATTTTGTGTCTGTGTGTGTGTCTGTCTGTCTGTCTGTCTGTCTGTCGGTGGGTGCTGTATCTCAAAAACGAATAATCCGATTGAGATGAAACTTTAAACTTAAGGTTTTATCTTTAAAAACTGGAACTGAAAAGCTTTTGGTAAACATTCGTAGACCGGAAGTGGATGTTTACTCGAGACGTTTTTTTGTTTTTTGGTAATATTTTTCTAAATATGAAAAATTTTAAAAAACGGTTCAAACAAAAGTTAAAGAGAATAAGAAACTGAACAAGTTTTATTTAAACATATTTTTCATAATATTTTTAACTTTTGAGAAAAAAAATAAAAACTGAAAATTTTGACATTTTTTGACAATTGTTACTTTCCCTATATAGTATATATAGGGGGAGTATTGTTTTCGTGATTTTTTTTTGAAAATTTTTTTTTGCGGAAATATCCGTTTTGGGGTCCCCTGACCCTAAAACACTAATTTCTGGAAAAAAAAATTTTGTGTCTGTATGTGTGTCTGTGTGTCTGTCTGTCGGTGGGCGCTGTATCTCAAAAACGAATAATCTGTTTGAGATGAAACTTTAAACTTAAGGTTTTATCGTTAAAAACTGGAACTGAAAAGCTTTTGGTAAACATTCATAAACCGGAAGTGGGTGTTTACTCGAGGCATTTTTTGTTTTTTTGGTCATATTTTTCGAAATATGAAAAATTTTAAAAAACGGTTTAAACAAAAGTTATAGGCAATAAAAAACTGAACAAGTTTTATTCGAACATATTTTTCATAAAATTCTTAAATTTTGAGAGAAAAAAATAAAAATTGAAAATTTTGACATTTATTGCCATTTGCTAATAAACTGTCCGAGTTACATGAAGCTTGTATTACAAATAATAATAGAGAATTCAATGGTGAACAAATCATTAAGAATAACATTTTTGCGTAGACTTCATAGTTTTCGAGAAAAATATAGGGAAAGTACTATGATGGCCACATCACCATTTTTAATAAACTATTAGAGTTACATGAAACTTGAATTACAAATAATTATAGAGAATTCAAAAGTGAACTAATTATTAAGAATAGCCTTTTTGCGTAAACCTCATAGTTTTCGAGAAAAATATAGGGAAAGTACTATGATGGCCACATCACCATTTTTTTCCAGAAATTAGTGTAATGGACTCAGGAGACCTCATAACGGATACTTCCGCAAAAAAAAATCACGAAAACAATACTTTCCCTATATATACTTCGTATATAGGGAAAGTAAAATTTGTCAAGTGGATGCAGTACATGCATACACCGATTTCACAAAAACCTTCGATCTTGTTTCTCATTTGAAGCTAGTACAAAAGTTACATTCTATGGGATTTGGGGACTCCTTAACTAAGTGCATTTTCAGCTATTTTTCAGATAGACAGCAGTGTGTCAAAATTAACAATTTTGTCTCTAAGCCTATCTTCATAATATCAGGGGTACCTCAGGGGTCTCACCGTGGTCCAGTATTATTCCTACTTTTCATAACGATCTTGGTGCTTATTAATTAATATTAGTAAATGCATGTCGATATCTTTTGAAAAGAGCCGTGCTATTGAAAATAATTACTCAATTAATGGTTCAATGTTACCAACTGTAAAAGAGGTGTTTTATTCGACAGTAACGTTCCCTTCTCTAAACATACAGACAGCATTTGTTGTAAGGCTTTCCAAGCGCTTAGTTATATTAATAGATTTTCGAAAGATTTTTCAATTGATACACAGAAAGCTTTATTCACCACTTTAGTATGTCCTCAACTAGAATATGCTTCTTGTATTTGGTCTCCGTCATATCAAAATAAAAGTGCATAATCGATTTGATTGATGACTTTATTTATTTATTTATTTATTTACAACCCAACAGACTCGAAAGTCCAATGACAGGGCTACATCAGTAATACATTACATTGATACAATACAAAAAAATAAAAAATTATAAAAGAAAAATAAGTTGATAATTACCTAAGACAACATGGATGTCATTTAAATACATTCACTAAGATTGTGTTTAAACATGGTAAATGATAAAGCAAATATGTCAACATTATATGATTATTGATTTTAGAATCGCGACAAACGCAAAACAGGAGAATTTGAATTGTAATTTTTAGTATGTGTATCATACACACAAGTCCTGCAGAATCTATAGGTAATTCGATTCGAGTTAATATCACCAATGAGGTTATGAAATAATTTATAAAGATAGCAAATATTTGCGAAGATAATTAGATTATGGATAGAGATTAATTCAAATTCGGAGAGTAATTCATTATATGGTATATCAAATCTGTACACGCCATATTTTACAAAGAAAAGATACCTGAGAAATTTCTTCTGAATATTTTCAAGTAATCTAATATACTTGATATATATTGGAGACCATATTAATACACAATATGATATTTTACTTACGACAAACGTATTAAATAACAAAATCAAAACTTTAGTACTAGTAAATGCTCTGCAATTATGTATTATAAAGCCCATGGTACTATAACAATTAAAAAACTTGGTATGATTTCACTTGTTAGTCAATAGACAAATTAATTGTAGTGAGCTATTTGCGTGTTTGAAATTTACTATTCCTTTCAAATCAAGGATTAGCAATGTTTTCTCGGGCTCTTTTATAAGTCTAATTTTGCGAGAAATTCGGCAATATGTAGAATGATCAGATTCTGTAATCATGTCTCTTCGTCTCCTCATTTTATGTTATAATGTGCATCGTATAATAAGTTTAAAAATCACCTTAAGTATATTGATCTATCCTCATTTACCAATATTTAGTGATTTAGTTTTGGTTAATAGTTATTATTTAGTTTTTATATTATGTTTCTGTTATTGTTATTATTAATATTATTTTATAGTTTTTATATTTCCCATCGTGCTTTTGTTTGTTTGTTATAATTTATTGCAAAAAAGGTTGAATCCGTAAATAAAGTTATTATTATTATTATTATTAAAAGCTTGTTTGTAGATTTATGTTCTTGAATATGGTCTGGGAAGCTTCGTCCAGTTTGTCCATCGTATTCCTTAGGACATTCCCCACATTTTAACAAATATACGCCTGAGTTCGTCGATTTATCAAATTTATCTTTGGCGTTATTTAGTTCTGAAAGACTGGGTTAGATTAAAAGATTTAAGTTTTTGCTGATGGCAATTAATAGGGACCATTAAATGTCAATGAACAATATTTACTATTTTGATCGGAATGAACACGGATTGGGTAAACTAGTTTTAGAGCTTGTTTTTTTTTCTAAAAAGAATGTCTAATATTAGCTTTTGAGGAAAGCCGGTTTTGTGTGCTATTATAAAAATTCTTTTAAGTTCGTCATTAAAATTTTTAATTGAAAGGGACCGTTATAAGCCTATGAAACATTGAATGATATACTGCAAGTTTATGTTTTATAGGATGAAATGATTTGAAATTAATTGTATTATCTGTATGTGTCGGCTTATGAAATATATTAAATGCATGCTTAGTATCTGTATGTAAAATAATTAAATCAAGAAAATTAATAGATTCATTTGATACGATCTCCCTAGAGAATGAAATGTGTGAATTGAATTAATAAAGCATAAAAATTGGTCTAGTTGCCTATCTGTACCTGTAAACTAAGTTAAATTATCGTCTACATATCTGCACCAGTATAGCGATTTATTAAACAGTGGGTGTTTTCTAATGAATTCATAAATATTTCGGCAAGTAGGAGCTCCGGAGGTTACCCATCGCTAATCCTTTGTTTTGAATAAAGAAGTTATTATTAAATTGAAAATAATTTTGGGCTAAACATTCATTAAGGAGATCCAAAATTTCTACTTTATCAATCGTATTAGTACCTTGGGAGGTCAGTAATCCCTCAATAATGTTTACCACCTTTTGAGGCGGCACACTAGGATATAGATTACTGACACCAGCCGACTATTCTTCGGAACTTTGAGGTCTTTAATTTTAGAGATTAATTCTAATGAGTTTTTAATGACAAATGTTGACTTGAATTTAGTATATTCGCTAATTTTAGTGATTAAATATTTTGAAATGTTACGGCAAGATGCTGACATAAGTACCCAAAATTTCACTACCACCGCTGGCAGCAATGACGAATGGCAAACCGTCCGTCCAAAAAATAAATCATAATTCGACGCCAACAGCCGAAGAGCCTAGGAAGTCTACTTTTACATTTTTACAAGTTCCCAAGACCAAGGAGGAAAACACTTCCCTGTTCATCTACGGCAACTCGACAACCCTCGAGCAATAAAATAAAAGCAAGATAACTAAAAAAAGATCAAAACTATTCAACTTCCATAATTTCATTCGAAAATTCTAAATCATTATTTGTATCAAAATCCCAATCAGAGTCCGAGTCCGATTCTCCTAATATAATTATTAAAGGGGGAATGTTATCAAATGAAAGATTTTCCATTAATTTCGCCCAATCTTCCGAAATAAGTTGTTCACAATGTCTACAAAAATTTTTCCACGTTTCAGGAGCGCATTTCGAAATAGACTCAAGCCATAAATTCGCTGCTCTGTCTATAGACGATGGTTGCGAATCTATGTGCTTGTTATAATAGGTTTTACAAAATGCCCATGCCATTTCAATTGGATTATATTGACAATGGTATGGGGTAATCTAAGAACCTCATGTCCATGTTCTCTCAATGTCTCATCTGTTACATATCGTCAATTACTAATAATTTTGAAAGGTTTGATCAAATTCCCTAGTTGCTTTTTCGAAAAGTAATCCCTGATTTCTACGTTGTGCTTAATCAGCCATTCCTGCATTCGACTTTTTTTATATGAAAATGTAGGTGGTTTTTCCAGCTGCACCGAATGATAGGGCGCATTGTCAAAAATCACTACATATTTTTTATCTAACTTTGTCAAAGCAGAAATAAGCCAATTTTGAAATAAATTTCCATCCATTGTTTTATGATAATCCCTAACATTATTTTTTGAATTTAACAATAAATCACATCCGTTCAAAAAAAAAAAATGACATCCTGCGTGTAAAATTGTAAACCTTGACCCTTCACTTTCAATTTTGCGTGGATTGCTTTTCAAATCTGAATTGTGTACCCAAAGACGAATTGCCGACCCATTTTGGTAATTCCACGTTTCGTCAAGATATACAAACGTAATTCACTAGAATTTTGAAACTGTAAAAATGTTCTGAAACATGTAATTTTAGCTACAACGACGTGTTTTTGTTCACATAAAATTTTGCGTTTACCATTTTATACTTGTATCCCATCGATTTCAGAATTTTGTATAAATTTGTTCTCCCACCTTTAAATTCTAAACTGTCTCGCGATCTTTTAGCTAATAGATCATCCAACGTAAAATATTCATTTTTTGAATTATATTGCCAAATGAGTTGTTGCAGGTCTTTCCTAAACATGTGATTGGTAAAAATGTCTGTTTTGACTCTTTTGCCAGAGGATGAGGTGCTTAAATTTTCGATTTTTTTCCTGCACTATCTTTGCTATTGTTCTTGTACTCACCTAGGAATCAATTGATGAATGAAAAGAACTTAACTTAATTTTTACTTACTGAAAATATGTTCTGCAGTCTAATACAAATATCATCACGGCTGAAATTTGGCAGATCTTTTCTGTATTGAACATAACACTTTTTTATTGCTATTTTAATTTCGGCGCTAATAATTCTTGGCATTTTAAAGAAATTTATCAGTAATTTTTTGACAAATAACGGACTTTATCAAACAACGCTATCTCGTTTTAAATGAACGATTTAGCAACACTGTATGTATTTTAACAGGTAACGACAGTTAGTTAACGGAAAATTGACGAATAGAGTGTCCAACGTTAAAAAAATAAATCATGGCCACCCATTATGCAAAAACAACGTGAATAGTGTATATGTGCATTAATAAGCCAGCAATGGTTAAAATATTGTCTAACTGGATAAAATGTACTTCTGGTAAGTATGCCTTCATCTAGTATTATGGGCCTAAATGGAAGAACACTATGTAAACTCCGCCCGCATGTATCCTGCTCTAAAAATAAATAAATAAATATCGTCGCCAGCTACCTAGACAAAAGTAAATTCACTATTACGTGTGGAAAAGCCAGCTCCTAAACATTTACGCCTTTGTACTCTCCCCTGCCCTATATAATATCTATGTTGCAGATTTCCTCTCACCACTCTCCAAGCTTACCAGTACCAGTACCAGTACCCGGACGACACGGCGTTTGGACAACTGCTCGACTCCTGATGCAACATCCAAGCACCTGCAACTCTACATCCAGCGAAATAATCTCACCGAGCTGAGCTGAGCTGTGTCGAGGACCTCCCTGACGAAATCAGAGGATTTTAGACGAGGCCCCTACAAAGCTAAAATAACTACTCCCTTTAAAGAGCCGTTTTCTTAGTCAAATCCATATCCACAAAATCTCACCATTCCAGAATGAAGAGCCATATGGCCTAAAGCGGCCAGGAGAGAGGTTTTAGGCCATGTTGTAAATGCGACATTGCCCCATCATTAAAAGATTTCTTCCTTTCTACAAAAAAGGTATCCTTGACTACTTCCTCTCCTACCAGACTAGAGGGAGTCCTCACTAAATAACAGCGCAGTCTGGACAACTTGCTCATCCACTGCCTACTTATTTTTAACCACTATTTTAGGACCGAGCCCAGCAAACCTTATGCAACAGCCACCTATCTGTGTGAACTGTACTTCCACGGGCCACAACTCATCTTACCCGTCAAAATCATACAACTGCCTTAACATTGGTGCAGCTAACCACTCGACATTTTTTTATTGTGCCCGCAGTAATTTCATCCGGCACAATCTTAGAAAATCCAGCTGTCCGTCACTACATTAAATTTTACTCGACTGCTGCGCCAAAATTGCCAACCATTTAGACAACTTACTAAATTAAACCACAACAGGGAGATGACAATCTCATACTCTTGACACAAAGTTACTACTAACCACACAAAACACTCCTCCCGAGCATCCCTATTGCATTTCCAGCGACAGTCCCACCTCAGTCGCAACATAAATTCTCATTGATTTAAAGAACAAAATCGCCTCTATGGAGCACAGAATTTTCCACCGTTACAGAATTGACTAATAGCAGAAACCACTTCCTAAACCTTTTAACTAAAGAATAACACTCCTACATGCAGTTCCACCTCTTTCATCAGTGTTAGTGAGTATAGTTTCTATTTTTAATTTAAAGTAAAAACAAGATGTAACTAATTTAATTGCCTAGTCTTCTGTTTAACCTATTGGGACGATTTTAAGCTTTTAACAAGTTAGTTTTTTGCATAATTATATTAATTGTATCTCGATATTCGGACCGCTTAGAAGGTAGGATGAAAAGTAAGATGCTCGATCTTAAAACTAGTTTTGATGTTTTAAGTAATAAAAAAATAAGCAGTTACATAATTGAGTGTACAAATTGAAGCAGAGTAATAATAAATGATAGAACAGAATATTACTAATAATACCAATTAATATTAACATAGCTATTACAAAATACAGATTTTTACTTCAAAACAGCATATAAATGCATAAAAAATAACACATAAGTACTTTTAATTAAATTTATTTAAAATTATATACAATAACTTAAAATCTGACAGAGTTGAACAAGTAAAAAGATGGCTTTCCAAAGAAAATAAAAAAATAAATTAAATCACTTAAGTAGCATAATTGATGACCTTTACTTACATCACTATAGAGTATTCAGAAATGTACTGTGCATCATACTAATGACCTTAGATGAGAGAAGGCTAGACTTATCAAGATGGGTCTTCTTATGTGTTTTCATTGCTGAGCTCTGTCTAAAGGCTGTACCACAAACATCGCAGATGAATGGTTTCTCTCCGGTATGAATGCGCAAATGTGAACTGAGATCATTTGATTGGGAAAACGCTTTTGTGCAATACTTGCAAACATAGGGCTTCTCGCCTGTATGAGTCCGCCTATGTCTAGCAAGTATACCGGAACGCGAAAACTTCATTTTACAAACCTCACACTCATATGGCTTCTCTCCCGAGTGAATACGTTTATGTTTAGTTAATGAACTGGATGTAGTAAAACCATGATTGCAAATGGGGCATACGAATGGCCGAGCGCCTGTAAGAAATAAAAGCAGATTCAAAATATCGTTAGGCAAGTTTTAAATTAATAATTACCAGTATGTTTCCTCAAATGCGCTCCTAATTCACCTTTACTAGCAAATCCATTTCCGCAGATGCTACACAAATGTGCCTTAATTCCACTATGCCTGACTGTATGCTGCCTGAGATTTCCCAATTGATTGAAGCCTTTTCCACACGTCGAGCACAAAAACGGTTTTTCCCCGTTATGAGTTCGCATATGATCCTTTAAATTTGAAAGCTGATTAAAACCTGTAATCACAGTCAATCTGACAATACCTCCTCAAAATGACGCGTTGTAACGTCTTTTAGTGTTATGTTACACGTAACGATATTCCAATAGGAAATTACCTTTCGTGCATATTTTACAGACATGTGGCTTGATCCCCGAATGCATGTTTACATGGTGAGCCAATTGGTCGGCCCTCGCAAATCCTTTATTACACTGATCACACATATGTGGTTTTACCTTTGCATGTGTTTTCATATGCCTTGTCAGGTGAGAATTCTTAATGAATTTCTTCTCGCACAACTCACACGTATATTTCCTTTTATTAGAATCACCACTACCAAGAGTAGTTTCTATAGGAAGGAAGTTCACCTCGTTTTCATAAAATTTATTATCAGAGGCGCCACCATCATACTCAACTTTCAACTCTAGAAATGGATCAATTGTATCATTTGCAATTATCTCCTCAGCCTCAACAGATTCATCTCCGGTATTTTCCACCTCCTCCTCGATTATATATTCTGGTTCTCTTTCAGATTCATCTTCTGGTGTTTTTAAACTATCAGCAGCTTTAACAGAAATCTGTTGTTCCTCTAAAGTTTCTGCCTTAATGATAGCATTTAGGTCTTTTGGGTCTACATTTAAGTCTACTGTATAAGTATCACCTTCGTCTAATTTTAATGGAGACTTCCCAAATTTTACCCTTAACATCTTATCGGCTTCTTCACACTTTCTTTTGAACAAGTAGAATTCAGAGACAGATTTTGCGCAGTCAGAACATATTTGCTCAGGTAAACCATCACCTAAAGTAATCTGAAACAATGAAATAAATAATTAAGATTTTTAATGCATGATTATATTTAGTAATATAAAGAATGTTTTAATATGCTGATAGTATAGTACTAACATGTGAGCATATGCTAGGACGAAGAAGAAATAAATAATAAATTAAAGAAGTATAAGAATTTCTGACCATTTTAAAATAAGTTTACACTTGCACACAGGTAATATCAACAAAATGCAGTTTATTTTAAAGTTAAGATTTTATACTTTGTGATGATTGAAAATAAACAAAGAATCGATTGGCATAAGCACATCCTTAATTCTATCATCCAGAAAAATACTGGTCTATATTGTTTCCATTAAATTTATTTTAAAAAATGACAGAAATTAAAGTGCATACAAATTCCAAATAGTCCATGAAATATTCCTTCAAATTCACATCTTAATAATATAAGCCGTATCATATATGTATTACACAAGTTTACAGATTCTGGTCAACTTCTGAACCCGAGCAAATGACCACCATTCTTAACCTTATTTGATGCCCTGAACTCAGGTCTTCAATACCTGTGTCAAGATTGGTTCTAGTTTTCGAGTTCGCGCATGGTGGCAGCACTGCGCTTTTATAACAGCTATCAGTTGATCACGTTGTATTAAACATTATTTGGAACTTGTCTTGTGTAGAACACAGCTGTACAAGTGGTCACTTGGAGAAAATGTATACTTTTCATTTTCTGTGCCAACGTTATGGAGTGAAGGAAAAAATTATGGAGTTGATTGCTACTTTTGCTTGATGAATGTCGTCGGTATAAATGCAAAAACACTGGCACAGTAAATTGGTTGCTTGAGTTACGTGAAGATCAAATTAAAATAATAAATAAACAAAAAATAGGGATAAGGAATTCAACATCATTCATAGTATCGCGAAAAATCTAACACCCAGACAAATAATAAATTAATGAATAAGCAAAGTTCAAAAATAAACTTCACAATACTACGTCCCTAAAACCCATAAGTCCCAGCATAGATAAAAAATACGTCAGATTAATTTATTCCCCCAATGTAGAAAACCACTTCAACAAATTATATAAAAAATAAAACCTAACCCCTGCGCTTTATGTTAATTCCAAACTACGGCAACTTCTAGGGAACACATTCAACAAACCAGACGAACTTGATCTTTCCGGTATTTATTCTATTAATTGCTGTAATTGTGATAAAGTTTATATTGGCCAAACACAGCGTAATCTTATTACAAGATTCAAAGAACACCTCTCACACGCCAAACATCTAAACTACGAGAAATCCGCAGTGGCTAACCATTTACTTGAAACAGGTCATAAGATAACAATCAATAATATAAAATTATTAAAACATTCATCAAATTGTGGGTTAAACATGCTAGAAGACATTGAAATGAAAAAACATGAAAGTAAATTATTGAATTTTGATTTAAGTCCACTGGATAATATTTTGTTATATTTAATTACAACACCTTAATTCTGTGTTTTCCCCTAATCCCACCTTTACCTGGCTATACCGCCACCCTTACTCTTTCCGTTCATCTCTTAATTACCGTTCTTTCCTGAAATTCATCAATACCGCCTAGTTTTATAATCCTTCCCTTCGGCCTATATATAGTCTAATTTTTTTTTTTGTATTCAGTGCTAATCCATTGATAATTGTCACTTTGTGTCCGAAATGTACATTTGGTAAATCAAATAAAATTGTGAATAGTGCTTTATTCGTCAAACTAGCACAGTATAAATATCTTGACATATCATCAGTGTCAAAGCCAGTTCCACGTACGGACAGTGATCCATTGCCAATTTGTCCAGATATAAGTGCCAAAAATGCCATAAGAACTTCGTTTTCATCACTGGCGAGCAATGAAAGCGATTTCGTTATAGAAGAAAAGCACTTTGCGATATAAGTGAATTGAGTGATTTGATTCGCGATTTGAATTTATCGAAAGAAAAAGCAGACCTGCTTACATCACGATTGCATCTCGACCCTAAAATACAAGCAACTATCTACAGAAATAGAAATCATGCGATTTTATCGTTCTTCAAAAAAGAAAATGACATGTGTTTCTGCAATGACATCAAAGGTTTATTTGATGTGATAAATACACCATATGATCGAAATGAATGACGTTTGTTCATAGATGGTCCTAAGTCTAGTTTGAAGGCGGCTCTACTCCACATTAGAAATAAAAATCCATCCATTCCGATTGCTCACGCAATACAAACTAAGGAGTGCTACGACACAATGCGTACAAGTGGCCAAGATCAAATTCAATGAGCATCAATGGAAATTTTGTGACGATCTAAAGGATGAGAAATAAATTAATTGTACGTAATTTCGAAATATATATTTACTGATTTACATATTAATTACAGGCTGTTGGTCTATTGGTTGGGATGTAATCTGGATTCATGAAAATTTGCTATTTTTGTGTCTGTGGGACAGCCGTGCAGTTGATCATCTTTATGTGAGAAAGGTGTGGCCAAGTCGAACCCATTAAGGGCCAGGACAACAAAACGTATCTTGTGAACCCACAGGATGTTTTATTGCCACCTCTTCACATTAAACTTGGCCTCATTAAGAACTTTGTCCAAGCTCTCAATCGCGTAGGACCGGCTTTGCAGCACTTAATATAGTTGTTTCCAAAACTGTCAGAGGCAAAAATCAAAGAAGGAATATTTGTCGGACCTGATATTCGAAAACTAATGGCTGACGCAAAATGTTTAACGCCCGAAGAAACAGCAGCATGGGCATCCTTTCAAAGCGTTGTTCACAACTTTCTCGGTAACCACAAATCACCAGCAATTTTTTGCAAAATTACCACAAGTTTGGAGCTCGAATTACCAATCTTTTGTTTTCTCATCCAAATCCAAATCAGCAGCCCGTTTTTTAAATTGGTTCTAGTTTTCGAAATATTCAATAAATTCATTGTTTAACTATTTTTGACCATTTACGGACATTTATTGAATTATAAAGTATAAATCAGAGTAATAGAGTTTGAACTGAGTCTTTTATACTCTTTGCGATCTGTTTCACGCATTAGGGTCCAACAGTAGTAACTCATCATGCCTTCGTCCCAAAATCATTGGTATCGCCTTTTGATTTTTGCTACATTTTAGTGTAGCAGCTCTCCTTACTCGTCGCTCGTGTCGCCAAAGTTTTGTGGGAAAGAGCCAATATGTAAATGGAGAAAATGCCTCTCAAGATACATTTTCTCCATTTACATATTGGCGACATTATCTCTCATTGGTTTATATTATGCTTGTATACCCTTCGTCAATTATTAAGATTTTTTTTCTTTTAGCTTTCATTTAATATCAATTAAGTTCGATTAAAAATTCCCCTTTATATTATGTATTTTTGTGATCTCATTTGAAAACTACTCTTTTTGAGAAGCAATATATTTTTGTAGTATTGCACAATTGCTAATTGTTAATACAGGGTGACTGACGAAAAACCTTTGGTGCTGTATCTCGCTTATTTTTTATCCGATTTTAATAAATAAAACATCAAATTAAACCATTTATTATATTAAACTTTAATAGGATCTGAACTGTTATTTTTTCTCGCACCCAGTTTTTGACAAAATACGATCAACATTTTTTTTTTAAATTGCACTGTATATATATTTTTATTGATTCGCAAGGAGATTTTTTTTCTGAATATAAAATTGTAGACAAATTTATCCATACATCAAACTTAAGTCGAGAAATTGAGGATTAAAAAAATAAATAAAAAGTCAAGTATCCATTGTAAACAATATACAGACCCTATTTTAAATATCAAAAGTGACAGTGACAGCCATTGATACAATACTGCAACGATTTTTATTTATTTCATAATTAAAATGTTGCAATATTTCAAACACTGTACTAGAATTTTGTGCTTCTACAGAAATCGTTTTTCAGTTTTTGAAATCTTGCAACATTTTTATTATTAAATTATTAAAAATCATTTCAGTATTGTACCAATGACTGACACTGTCACTTTTGACATTTGGAATAGGCTCTGTATATTGTTTACTATGGGTATTTGATTTATAATTTTTTTTTAATCCTCAATTTCTCGACTTTGGTTTGATGAATGGATAAAATCGTTTACAAATTTAGATTCAGAAAAAATCTCCTTGCGGATCAGTACAAAATATATATACAGTGCAATTTGAAAAAAAAAGTCGATCGTCTTTTGTCAAAAACTGGATGCAAGAAAAAATATCAGTACAGTTCATATTAAAGTCTTTTAAAAATCATTTAATTTGAATAAATAAAATCGGATCAAAAATATGCGAGATACAGCACCAAAGGTTTTTCGTCAGTCACCCTGTATAACAAATTTGATTATATTATTTTTTATTTTAACACGTTCGCCGCCAAGCGAATATTTCACATAAGTGCTGTTTTGAATCCCGCGTGACCGCCGGCGGTCATAGCTAATATAAGAAATAACTACAAATTATTTCCCGCCGGCGGTACATGTGGCGGTGAACGTGTTAAAGCATAAACTACTTAGGCCATTAATCAGATTATGTTATTATAGATAATTCATTTAACACATTGCTTCAATGAGCAGTAATGTGTTAAATGAATTATCTATAACATAATCTGATATTACTATGTTTTTCTAGTTTAAAATCTGGAAGCCATTGACACTACTATGTATACATCTTTGTGTAATTAAAATCCAGGTGCTGTCGACCTAGTTTAAATTATAAAATACAGTTTTTTGCATTTGTTTTTCATTTATCACTTGGAGAAACATTATGTTAATAAAAGGTAGTTGATTAAAATACAGTTTACTAGTGGAAATATTATGGGAACCAAAACTGTATATATATATATACCGGGTGTGGCACTTAAGACGCCTCGGACCATAGCTCCCTTACGATAAAAACTATCGAAAAAAATCTAAGAGCAAAGTGGTGCATAATTACCGTCGCTATGTTTCAAAAATATTTCTAATGATCAGTACAAAAAGGTTATTCGTAATAATTTATTCAATTTTGAATTCTCTACAATTATTTGTTATATAACTTTCATGTTGCTTCAATAGTTTATTAGCAATTGGCAAAAAATGTCAAAAATTTCAATTTTTATTTTTTTTTTCTCGAAAGTTAAGAATTTTATGAAAAAATTTTAACAAAATTTGTTCAGTTTCTCATTATCTTTAACTTTTGTTTGAAAAGTTTTGTAATATTTTTTATATTAAAAAAATATCGGAAAAAAAACCAAAAAACGCCTCGAGTAAACACCCACTTCCGGTTTATGAATGTTTACCAAAAGCTTTTCAGTTCCAGTTTTTAACGATAAAACCTTATGTTTAAAGTTTCATCTCAATCGGATCAGTCGTTTTTGAGATACAGCACCCACGGACAGACAGACACACACACACACATTTTTTTACTTTCCCTATATACGAAGTATATACAGGGTGAGTTTTTTTCGATGTTCTCTATGGGGATCTCGGAAACTATAAGAGATAGAGAAACGGTTAAATGGGGAAAGAAGTGTAGATTTACGAGACAAATAAAATTCCACTTTCAAAGTTTTCAAAAAAGTCAAGGGTAACTAGATATTTTGAAAAAAGTAAAAAGTGTCAATTTTTTCAAATCAATATATCTCAGTTATTATAACAGATAGAAAAAAACTGTAAAGGACAAAGTTTTAGATAATTTTATGCAGATTAATAAAAAATAATCAGAAAATTTTTATCGTCATTATTTTCCGAGATATGACGCAAACTTACATTTTTTAAAATGGAAACCATAGTTGGCTGTGACCTCATTCAAAAGGTAATTTTTTTCTCTTTAATCCAATATGGCATATGACACAGTTATTTCTAAAAATGAGTGAGTTATAGTCATTTTAAATTTTATTATAAATAAAAAATGGGTAGCCATGAAAAAGGTGAAAGTAAAACAATTGCAGTTGTTTATAATATTAGCAATATTGTAATTATTAGTTTTACAGAGATAAACAAAAATGAAACAACTGCATAAAGTAATTCTGTAATTATCAATATATCAATGGGAGAGAAATTTGAATATTAAAAAAATATGGTCAAAGAGTCCACTATTAATACTATTATGACATAAATTATATCTTTTTAAAATTGAATTTATGGCTTTTTGACTATTCTAATGTAAATTGAATTAAATGTTTCAATAACAGCTAGTTTATGATCCTCCACAGATTGATATGATTTTTCATATACTTTGTTTTTTACATAACCCCACAGAAACAATTCTAAAACGCGCAGATCGGGAGATCTAGGTGGTCCTGGGATAGGTTTATTTCTTCCCACTTATGAGTTAGGAAAAGCATCATTTAAATAATTTGTAAAGCCAACATGTTATGAGGTGGAACACCGCCATATTGGAACCATTTTAATCTTGCTTGTAATGATAAATTTAAACAATCGAGCGTATCTTCAAATGTTTACTGAAGAAAATGAAAGGAATCAGTTTCACTTAGTGAGCTTTCAAAAATATATGGACCGAAAATTATTAATCCAAACACACCATGGATTAAACCCAAATTTAATTTGTAGATTTCTCTGTGAAACTTCTCGTGGATTCTCTTAAGTTTATCTATGTTCATTGTGGCGATTAAAAATACGACAATAAGTTAATCGCGATTCATCTGTTCATAATATTTTTGTAAGAAAGTATTATCCTCTTGACAAATGGGTTCATACCACATACAGAAGGCCATTTGATAATTACAAAATTATTATTCTTATGTTGGTTTTTCATTTTTATTTAACTTTGTAGAACTAATAATTACAATATTGCTATTATTATAAACAACTGCAATTGTTTTACTTTCATCTTTTTCATGGCTACCCATTTTTTATTTATAATAAAATTTAAAATGACTATAACTCACTTATTTTTAGAAATAACTATGTCATATGTCATATTGGACTAAAGAGAAAAAAATTACCTTTCGAATGAGGCCATAGCCAACTATGGTTTCCATTTAAAAAAAATGTAAGTTTGCATCATATCTCGGAAAATAATGGCGATAAAAATTTTCTGATTATGTTTTATTAATCTACATAAAATTATCTAAAACTTTGTTCTTTACAGTTTTTTTCTATCTGTTATAATAACCGAGATATATTGATTTGAAAAAATTGACACTTTTTACTTTTTTCAAAATATCTAGTTACCCTTGACTTTTTTGAAAACTTTGAAAGTGGAATTTTATTCGTCTCGTAAATCTACACTTCTTTCCCCATTTAACCGTTTCTCTATCTCTTATAGTTTCCGAGATCCCCATAGAGAACATCGAAAAAAACTCACCCTGTATAGAGGAAGTATTGTGATCGTGATTTTTTTTTTGAATTTTTTTTTTTGCGGAAATATCCGTTTTGAGGTCCCCCGAGTCCATTAAACTAATTTCTGGAAAAAAAAAATTGTGTCTGTGTGTGTCTGTCTGTCTGTCTGTCTGTCCGTTTTTGCCAATTGCTAATAAACTATTGAAGTAACATTAAAGTTATATAACAAATAATTGTAGAGAATTCAAAATTGAATAAATTATTAAGAATAACCTTTTTGCATAAACCGCATAGTTTTCGAGTCAAATATAGGGAAAGTACTATGATGGCCACATCACCATTTTTTTTCCAGAAATTAGTTTAATGGACTCAGGGGACCTCAAAACGGATATTTCCGCAAAAAAAAATTTCAAAAAAAAATCACGTTCACAATACTTCCCCTATATATACTTCGTATATAGGGAAAGTAATAAGTAGGAGTATACATATACAAATTATTCGTAACATATGAGAGTGCTGCTTTGTCCTATATACATTTTGTCGCATTGGTTGCAATTTATTGAGTACATATATACCTGATTTTTGAGTGTCATTTATTTTGTTAAATGTATTGCCTAAAAATGTTTTTAATTGTGTGATTGTGTATATAGGACAAACAGAAAAAAATTGAAGCACATGATTTGAAGAACACATCTACCAAATTAAAAATCAAAACTCTGAGAAATCAGCTGTCGCTTATCATTCAATTAACACAGGTCATGGATTTTCAATCAATAATACAAAATTATTAAAATTTTCATCAACTTACAAATTAAATATGTTGGAAGCAATCAAAATGAAAAAGCATGGAAACAAATTACTTAATTTTGATTTAAGTCAATTAAATAATCCACTATTAGAACTAATACATGCTTTTTGTCCAAATTAACAATATTGTAAACATTTTTGTCTTTGTAAACCATAACTTTTAATTTTTTTAAATTAATCATAATAATTAAGTCGCCCAATTTTTTTGACTTTTGTATTTAAGGTATTTTTTTCAATGTCATTTTAACTATTGATAAAAAACACTTGGTGTTTTGAAATGTACATCTAGTCAATAAAAACAATTTGTAAAGAAAGTGATAATACTTTAATTACAATTTACTATATAATAATCTTCACTTAACTTAAAAAAATATATTTCTACCATTTCATAGTATTTACCAGGTCTATAAATATGAAACCGGAATTTTTGTATAGAAAATACACATTTATTGTATGAAAATGATAAAAAATATTTTATTCGAAGTATTTCCTATCGGTAGCTATACATGTTTTCTACCTGTATGACAATTTGTGGATGAAACGCCAAAAAATCTATTGCTCTTTTGAGGTAAATCAGTCATCGAGCAATTTTCATATATTTTTGTAAGAAGTAAAGCGCTGCTCAGCAAGTGCGTGTTCCACCGATGGAAATAAGTAGTAATTGGACGAAGCCAAGTCTGGTGAGTAAGCCGCATGCAAAAGTATTTCCCAACTAAACGCCTCAATCGTTTCCTTGACCAGTTTTGCTGTGTATGATGGTGCATTATCATGAAGTAAAATCACTTTATGTTGCCTTTTTTGATATTCTGGTCGTTTTTGACGCAAAGCTTGATTCAAAACGATCATTTATTGTCGGTAGCGTTCAATATTAACGGTTTCGCCAGGTTTTAGCAGCTCATAACAGATCACATCCTCCCGATCTCACCAAACACAGAGCTTTGTCTTCCGTCCATAGCCATTTGGTCTTGCAGTCAATGTCGATGGTTCGCCTGGAGTTACCCATGATATTTTGCGCTTAGGATTCTCAAAATATATCCATTTTTTAACGACAGTCATAATTCGATGGAGAAATTACTTTCTTTTGTACCTGGCGAGCAGCATTTCGCAAGTGGATTTTCGGTTTTCCTGCTGTCTTTCATTCAATTCATGTGGAACCCATTTTCCACTCTTTTGAATCTTGCCCATGGCTTTCAAACATATGGAGACGGCTTCTTGTATCAGATTTAATTGATCCGCGAGTTGTTGTTGCGTTTGAGAGTCATCCTCATCCAACAATGCTTGCAATTCGCTGTCTTTAAACTTTTTCGCTGGTCTTCCACGTTCTTCGTTCCTCACGTCAAAATCGCCACTTTTATATTTTTTAAACCTCTCAAAGCACTGCGATTTACCAAGAGCATGGTCACCGTAAGCTTCGATAAGCATTCGATGCGATTCTGCAGCAGTTTTCTTCAATTCAACAGAAAATCAATGCTGTCCGCAAATCGTAGTTTCCA
This sequence comes from Ontholestes murinus, assembly GCA_963969525.1. Taxonomy (NCBI): domain Eukaryota; kingdom Metazoa; phylum Arthropoda; class Insecta; order Coleoptera; family Staphylinidae; genus Ontholestes; species Ontholestes murinus. The sequence goes on along the minus strand of OZ018397.1, from coordinate 21,578,758 downwards.
AGCACAAAATTAGACATGTTCAAAGCTATTACAAACTATGCTGGTATATGAAACTTGCATTGTTGTGAGTTGAAAATCTTTGTCAGAGATGTCAACAAGGAAATGGAGCCAATGACCCATTTTGGCGGTAACTACATTGACAGCTAGGGACATTTATGGGCATTATAGACCTGGTAAATAGCCATTCAATTTGTTTTTTAGTTGACTCAAATCTGTTAAAAAATAACAGAGTTATGGCGTTGGGCGGTATATAATTACAAAATATCAAATATAAAATACAAAAATGATGTGCTGAATAGGTTAAAGTATTAAAGACTAGAACTAAAATTAAATTGGAAATATTCCTCCCAACTGTTAAATGCTTAACTTTTTTGAGAAATTACTTAATTAGAATGTGTGATACAATAAAAGAAAATCTTGGGTTACCTCAAGATCTAAGAAAAATTATGTTAAGAAAGGAACAAACAACATGATGAAAGAAAAGGGAAAGTTTTAATAATTATCTGAAAAGACTGAAAAGGATTGCAACTATACTCTAGATACGAAGGACAGAAACTCCTAAAATAAATAGAAAAATGGCCAATAACCTGAAAATATAACTGGCTACAATCTGTATATAGAGGGTCTTGATGTCTAAATGGATAAAAAAGAAATTATATTTATGTTGAATAGTGCTTTATTTAATTTATTTGTAGTATAGAAAATACTGAATCCAGCAAAAAAGGTTTTTTTTTAAGAGTCCCTCTTACAATGATGAGCCAGCATCCCTTTTAGCAAATATGAAACATGAAAATTATTAGTTCAAGCAAAAAGAAGTTTCCTTAAAAAAGTTTTAGAGTTTAACAACAAAACACGGCAAAAGGAAACAAACCTGCTTTATGTGCTCATATTGTGAAATGTCTCTATGTACTGGTAAATGGTTTGAGAATTATCGAACCAAAAAAAATTACTAAAACTATAATTTATAAAAATATTTAATAAGAATTTGTATTTTTTTATATTCAATAGTTTTAAAATGTTAAAATCTGGTAACACATAAAAACATAAGATTGGCAGCATGTATGTAAATATTATTAGCCAGGATATATAACTTTTATTATATAAAAACAAACTATAAATTAAAAACGTGAAGCTTTAAATAATTCGTGTATATCGTCTTGTAGCATAACATAACCGCTTCAGCATAAAAATTATTTAAGTAGCACCAGAATTAATAACTATAATTTGATAAAATGAACCATAGTATACCTGAAACTTATTTTCATTAAGATACAATCGGTTTAAACACACAATTTAAAATTAAAGACATGTTTATACCCAATATAACCTTTCATATCATCTTTTACATTCCTCGTAACAAAACATGTTATGAATAAAATAATACGAAAAAACATGTGGATAAAATCACTGACATCTTTATTTAAAACTACAATATCAGTTATAAGAAAATGTTTAGTTTATAGCAATTACTTGTAACAATATTATTTTTACCTGCACAGCTGCATACGACATGATCATTTCGGCTAAATGTATTGTGAAATGCGTATTTTCATCTGGAACAAATATCGACTGGAAGGTGTCCCCTTCCAACATACAGGCACGGCAGATATTTGATATAGGGCCGTCTTCCATCCTCATTAATATATTCTTTTAAAAAACTTTCACCACCACAGTGTAAACATTTTCTCACCAGACTGACGCGAAGTTGCAGTGGATTGGCGATACCAATTTTATAATAACGAATAATACAATTATTATATTTTAATAGAATTAAGATATATTATAAAAAATATTAAATATTAATAACTAAATAATTAATTTTGTTAAGCAAATGTAAGATTAATATAACAAATTGTATGTTGTCGGCGCATAACGTCCCCTCCGTTTATTTGTAGTTCAAGCACTCACTCCTAGATGGTTTTGAATTTATTTAAATATTGTTTATTTATTCTGAATTTATTTAAATTATCTAATTAATGCAAGATACTTTAAACTATTCAATGTATTATTTTCATATATAAAATTATTATTTATTCATAATATATGTATTTATTGTTTAAGTAAACACTCATGGATGCATTTGTATTTATTTAAATATTGTTTATTTATTCGTAGATTATTTAAATTATTTAATAATTGCAATGCACTTAAAAGTATTCAAAGTATTATTTCCATATGTAAAATTATTATTTAATCTTAATATATGACAATGTAAGATAAAATTGTGTTCGTCTTAAATTTAACAATGATTACATTTATTTACAACTTAAGATATATTATTAAATTACCCATCCGTTTAAAAAGGCTAATAAATTAATAACCAATAGCTTTACTTATACATATAAAGAAACAATTTCCACCAATACTCCTACAGAAATAAAGAAAGATAATGAAGAAGACACGATGACTTTGTTTTACTACTTTATTCAAAATTTCGTCACGTGTACTTTATATTCGACTAACAGCTAGTCATTAACAAACATAAAGTTTTGTATAAACAGATTCGATTTCGTAACTTTGAAACACTTTATGTTTGATAATGACTAGCTTTTAGTCGAAGTACACAAAGTAATTTTAAAGTCATCGTGTCTCCTTTTTTACATTAAAAGAAAAGATTATTACCAGTTGTATCATATTGTTTTCTATTTCTATGCCACTGCAAACATTAACTCTTACATAATTATTTTGGTTGATAGTTCTTAACAACAATATAAGAGACAAAACGTGAAACCCAATTTGACTTAATGATAAAAATATATTACTGGAAAAAATACAATTTCTCTGATCATTAATCATTTTTATTGCTGTAGCACCAATTAAAACAAAATATAATTCATATTTTATATCACTTAATTTTAAAATTCATGAATATTTAATTTTTCTACGTTCTGTATGTGCTTTAATTGTAAATTAAAAAAAAATGGTTTCTTAATAAAAAATGGAAAATTAAAAAATATAAGTGTTTATCATTTTTACATTAAAATTACTTGGTTTATGTATTAAGTATGAGTCAAACAATAGTGGTAAATATAGTTGAATACTGAATTGTCCTTTATATTACGTAATATGTAATTCTTACCTGAATATTATATATTCATGATAAAAATTCAACTAAAGGTACCTCAACATTGTGAGATATTATTCGATCAAATAGACATTTCAGGTCGTCCTCATTTTTCAAACAATTACTACATACGTTACTATAATCTTTGTTACTTATCTTCTCTACAATATCTTACATACACGAATTTATAATCTGATAATCACGCATTTAGTTATAATTCGAAAGAGAAAAATGGAAAATGCATAAACTCTAGTACGAAATGTTAATTATATTTTCTATGTTGTAAACAGAGTAGCATAGTAAGGATATTTTCTATGAGTAGCATAACCTAAAAAAAATATGAAGAAACCAAACAAAATTGAAATGGATCAAATTTATAGACTGTGCCTCGGTAAAAGAGAGAGCCTACGAAATATTATGGAGACGAAATTAGTGCCGATGATGATTCAATCAAGTTTTCCTATTTTATGTATTTATTCTGTTCCTATAATAATAATAACTTGTATTTTAAGGTAACTGAAGGTAATAACTTCCCTAAACAGATATGTGTTACATGTTTCATTCAAGTGTCTAAATTTCACACATTCAAGAGAAAAATTGAAGTTAATGATATATAATTGCTCAATTATATACATCAATGTGAAGCATTTAATGAGGTAAACATCAAAACCAATTTTGACAATGAAATAAAAGAGGATTCAATTGAGGATACTGAATTTAAAGAAATAGAAATTGAAAATATCAAAATTATCATTCCGGAGGGCCCTCCACCTTTAATACCATTAGAAAACTGTATAACTGTTAAAACTGAACCCGTTGAATTACCAGACAATATCCCTCCATTAGTACCAATAAAACTTTAGAAATCGAGCAGATACAGCCAAGTATATCAAAATTAGAATGCAGCCAATCAAACAGTTTGCAGTGTAATTTTTGTGAAGGGGATTTTAAGGACAGTAAGAAGTTAATAGGACATTTAAAACGGCATATGGTGGTTAAACAGTTCGTTTGTACAAATACTTTTAAGGTGTACATGAGAACCTATAGTGGGGATTTAAATGTCATGTTTGAAATAAAGGGTTCGTCCGATGGGCAGGTGTTGTGGACTACATGAAATCTCACAATACACAAAAACCATTCGAATGTAAGACATGCAGGCGTTGCTTTAAAATCTCTTCAAATTTAGAGAGACACGAGGTAGTATTCCATTTTGCTGTAATTTTTTTGGAATTTCAGTTATGCTAATAATATGCAAATACTCATTAAAACAAGTCACGCTTTAGAAAAGTTATTTTTGTGTGATAAGTGTGGTAAGGGCTTTGTAAATTCAAAACAATTAAACCGTCATATGTGGGTACATTCTAGATATAAGCAGTATAGATGTAAGCAATGTGGTAAAGCTTATTCTAATTTAATGGGTTTAAAGAAACATGCAAAGGTGCATTCTGGCGTTTCAAGCGATGTTGATAAACGCCATGTGTATAATATTTGCAGGAAGCACTTCTTTCATGCATGTCGGCTAAGTACATATTTGAAGATGCATGAAAAGAGGACCTGTCGGTTTTGTAAAACACAATTTTCCTCAAGTTATATGTTGGTTAAATATATTGAAATGAAACATCAAGAGGTCTGTTTAGAAGATTTTGCATCACTAAAAAAGGATGGAGAATGTTAAATATAACAGTATGGTAAATATAGGTTTTAAAGCTACAAAACATATAATATTGTCAGTTGAAATCACTAAATCTAAATAGAAAAGTGGTGGTGAGGTAATTTGAACATACTGGGTTTAGAAAGTTTTCAAATGTTTAGTATGATAATATGCTATGAATAAAATAAAGTTTGATGCAGATATATTATTGAAATGTACTATGTGTTGGGTGAGAGATGGTTGTTGGCTAGGTTATTGATGTAGACACGACGACTGCTGGAGCAAGAAGAAGGAAATATCTATATCGTTCAACAGGCCCCCACTACTCGTACTGTACATTCAATTCAATATTGTTTAAATAAGTATTAGATTTTTTCTAGAGTTAAAATCAGGTCAATAAAGTTTTTTGTGTTACATTTATTGTTTACGATTAATCCCTATAATGAATTATATTGATACAGTTGTCTACTGATTAGCATTTAATATTTAATAAAGAGAATGGTTGCGACCGTTACTACGTGGTAATCCATACTTACACTGAATTGAAAAATTCACCATGTTTTAACCACAAATAATTATTTTAAAAATATAATATTTTTACAATAATTTTTTGTGGTTAAATCATAGTGAATGTTTCAATTCAGTGCATTTAATATTTTTTTACTATTTTAATACTCTGTAATTTACTTACTATTAAATGTAATAGATAGATAATAATAATAATCTTTATTTAGCAATGTTGCTATCTAATGTACATTATTCAAACATATAAAACACAAACACATAACTTAAACCGTTGATTGAAATATTTCAATCAACGCTTAAACTATGAACACTTACAATTCTATGTAAAAATATATGATTGTATAAAAGATAAAATATATATACTTAAAATACATTTGCACACAATCCCACTTAATGTATATAAATTTGTACTAAATCAATAGGAACTGGTAGTTATATTTGTTGTTAACGTTTAATTATATCAGCCTTGCACGCTCCTACAAACTCTTTAGATATTCAGTGATTTAACCTTTCTTATTTTATCTTGTCTGGGAGTATAATATATTCTGATGCAGTTCTAAAAAACAATGTATTTTGTCCCTTTTTTGTGTTTTTGTGACCAAGGAATATATTCCCTTTATTTCTAATATTATGTGTATGCAACATCATTCACATTAATAATACAATTGTTGAAATAAGCGGGCATCAGCCCTTTATGGATCTTGTGCATGAATAACAGGACCTTAAATACGACAAAATTTTCAATTATTAGCGAGTTGAGTTTATTAAGTATAAAATTTAAAATTATACGTAATGAAAATGATTGCCTTGATCTTCAGGCTGATCTTAACCGAGTAAACGACTGGTGCTGCAATAATCATTTATTTTTAAATATTTCAAAATGTTATTCAATGCCTTTATCAAAATGTAAAAATATTCAGAATTATACATACCGCATTAATTCTAATAACCTTGCAAAAGTTGATACAATGAAAGACTTAGGGATAATATTTGATTCAAAACTTTCATTCAATCAACATATATTAAACATTACGAACAAATCTCTAAGGCTCTGGGGATTCATATGGCAGATTGGTAAAGATTTGAATATATCTATATTCAAATCTTGCCTTAAAACACTATACTGTGCGTTAGTTAGATCGCATCTGGAGTATGCTTCGCCGATTTGGACGCCATTTACTATTACTAACGTAAAGCTCCTTGAACGCGTGCAGAAGAAATTCCTGAGGTGTATGGAATTCAGATTTGGACTGCCTCACATTACCGGAGAATATTCAATTACAATGAATAAGCTTAATTTAAAAACACTAGAGCATGGATGCACAGACCGCGGCCCGCGGGCCGCATGCGGCCCGCCGGTCGAATACCGGTGGCCCGCCGACAGCAAAAATAATACTCTCGTACATTCTAAAAATATTGAATTCTATTCCAGAATAAAACCAAAAAAAATATGTTCGAAAAGTAATTTGAATCTCGCGCGCGCGCTATTACGGTGCGCCGTACGTGCGTCGTCGGTAACAGCGGTCGGTAATGTTCGTGCTGATCTCGGTTAAATTCGTTTGCTTGAAGAAGCGCGGCGGCCGGCGGCGCGATGACGATCGCTCGCGTAGATAGTACACGACTCGAAGCTTCCAGAGTCGGTTTCGAGATTTCTCCAGACAGTTTTCGACTCTATACGCGCGGTATAAAAGCCACGTTTAATCGCCGCTAGGTGTATTAGTGTTCTGTGAGTTTAATAGAGGTTTTGGAAGGCAATAGTTGTACTCCACTAGCCGGTGTCATATATTTTGATCCACATTCAACGTAGATTTCCTGTTGCAGTGTTAACCGTCAAGTGCCGTGTATAATTGTGTTGTGAAATCGTAAGTAAAACTCTATTATTAATAAGTGTTTCCCTACCTATTTAATCAATTATTTTTGATAATTTAAAAAGGATGGGTAATTTAAGTAGGTACTGTAATTGTTTTTAGGTGCTGTGTTAATCCTAGCCAGGATTAGAACGCAACATGGACAAGCCAGGACCTAGTAAAAAACGTAAGGTTAAAGATGAAAATCGGCAATTTCAAGAAATTTGGACTGAGAAATACTTTTTTGTATGGTCGCATAACAAAGTCGTTTGTTTAATTTGCAAGAATTCTGTTGCAATTGCAAAGGAATATAATGTAAAAAGGCACTATGAAACGCAGCATCCTTCTTTTACCAAGTTTACAGGCGAATTAAGAAAGCAAAAAATGTTGTCTTTAAAACGGGAGCTTACGGGTCAGCAAGCTATGTTTAGAAAACCCATTGAAGATTCAGAAACAGCTACAGAAGTTAGTTATGAAATTTCTCGAATGATAGCAAAGCGAAGTCGCCCCTTCAATGATGGGGATTTTGTAAAAGAATGCATAGAAATTGCCGCTAAGAAAATGTGTCCAGAAGCAGCAAAAAAGTTTGAGAAAATTCAACTGAATCGTATGACCATCCAAAGACGAATTATGTCTTTGTCAAGTAATATTGCGGAACAATTAACTGAAAAAACTAAGATCATTGAATTTTTTTCATTAGCACTCGACGAATCCACTGATATTAGTTCCACAGCTCAACTTCTAATATTCATACGAGGTGTTACTCAAGATTTTGAAGTCGTAGAAGAGTTATTAGGAATGTGTTCATTGAAAGGTCAAACCAAAGGAGTTGATATACTCAATGTACTTTTGGATGAGCGTTCAAAAACTGATTTGGACTTATCAAAATTATCGGGAGTTGCGACTGACGGTGCTCCTTCGATGATTGGTGTCAATTCCGGGCTAGTTACTTTGCTGAAAAAGCATCTGCAAGAAAAAAACATAAAGGCTGAAGATCTCATGCAGTTTCACTGCATTATACACCAAGAAGCCCTCTGTGCTAAACAAATTGAATTTCAAAATGTCATGAAAGTGGTAGTTTCGACTGTAAATTTCATAAAATCACGAGGACTCAATCACAGGCAATTCAAACAATTCCTTGATGACATCGAAAGCGAATATGGAGATTTACTGTATTATACAGAAGTAAGGTGGCTAAGTCGTGGATTGACACTGGAACGATTTCTAAATTTAATAGAAGAAATTGGAATATTTCTGGCGGAAAAGCAAAGGGATGTCCCGGAACTTAAAAATCCTGATTGGTTGTGTGATTTGGCTTTTTTAGTTGACATTACAAATCATTTGAATGTCTTGAACACACGGCTTCAAGGCAAAAATCAACTGATATCCCAGCTCTACGCTCATGTATCATCCTTTCAATGCAAGCTGACACTTTTCAGATCGCAATTGAATTCTGGAAATTACAATCATTTTCCGAATTATAAGAAAATGGCTGAAAAATTCAACAAAACTGCGATTAATTTCAGTTATGTAGAAAAGCTAGATATTTTGATTCAATCTTTTCAAGACAGATTTTCGGAGTTTAAAAAAGTGAAACCTCTGTTGGACATATTCAGCAATCCTTTCACGATTTCAGTTGAAAATGCGCCAGAGTCAATGCAGTTAGAAATTATCGACATTCAAAACGACGAAGATTTACGCAACAAATTCAACGAAGGAGACTTGCTGAACTTTTACCGCTGCATTGATAAAAATATGTACAAAGAGTTGCGCATAAACGCTCTGAAATGTGCCAGCTTATTTGGTTCTACCTATATATGTGAACAAACTTTTTCAATACTTAATAATAATAAAACCAAAAATAGAAACCGCCTTGCAAATGAAAGTTTGGAAACAGTTTTACGTGTTGCTACAAGTAAATTTGAGCCAAATATAAAAAAGATTGTAAGCACTATGCAGTGCCACGCTTCAAATTAATAAATTCCTTTTTAATTTTAATACATTATTATCAATTATTTATTGTCTTTAATTACCTACACTTCTGGCGGCCCGCCATCAGTTCATGATTTGCCCGAGTGGCCCCTAGTCTTAATAAGTCTGTGCATCTCTGCACTAGAGGATAGGAGGACTGTTGCTGATTTATGTTTATTATATAAAATTATTAATGGATATATCGATTCACCATATTTACTAGGAGTGGTACCATTTCACACTCCATGTAAAAAAACACGTTCGCATTCGTTATTCTATTTGGACCATCATAGGACAGTTTCCAGCTCTATGAACTCAATGACACGTGTCCTGAAGATAGGGAACGAATTTAACCGCTGTACATGATTTAATTTATTTGATCCGTCCATTAATTCTTTTAAGTTGATGTTAAAAAGGGTTAGTTTATAGTTTATTAACTGTTATAAGGACTATTTCTTTAATTTAATTATTTTTTCTTTCAGGGCGTATATGTTGTCTGCTGCATTCTTTATTATATATTTATTTTAAATTTATTATAGTATACCTTTTTTATGTAGTTATATTTTGTAGAAAGGCGTTTGCCGTTAATAAATGTATTATTATTATTATTATTATTATTAAAATTTATGCTGGTGCATTTGTCACATTTTAGTATTGTCCTCATTCCTTTATTTTGCAATATTTGTAGTCTTTGCAAGTCTCCACCATTTGCCATGTATAAAATTGTTCCAGAAAAACGAAAATGTGGTAATATCATTGTATTATAAATTGTTGTTTTGGTCTGTTGTGATTGATACTCACCGCATTTTTTTGGAACACATAGTTTTTTTGCAATTTTCTTGCATGTATAGTCGGCATGTTCCGAAAAAGGCAATTTATTGTCTATCACAACCCCAAGATATTTTATTGATTTAACATACTCAGTTGTAGTATTATCTAATTTAATGATATGATTTTCTGTATTTATTTTTTTACTGCTATTATCATTCCTTTTGTTTTATTTGTATTAATATTTAGGGAGTTGGCATCGATCCAGTATTTTAGGTTTTCTAAATCTTGATTTATTTTGTCTGTTTTCTTGTAAAGTGGTCGATGTTGTATATATTATAGTATCATCGGCAAATAAATGATAGTTACAATGTTTCAAACATTTGCTTATATGATTCACATACAGCACAAAGAGTAAAGGACTAAGGATACTTCCTTGTGGTACACCTGTTTCAATTTGTAATGTATGCGAAATGCTATCTTCAAGTTTTACATTTTGCGTTCTATCATTCAGATAACAACAAAACCTGTTTATAACAGTTCCATTAAGACCATATTTTTTAAATTTTTGTATCAATTGTCCCCTATCAACTGTTTCGAAAGCTCTTTTAAAGTCCAGAGTTACAATGCTTGTTATCTTTCCACCATTTAAATTCTCCTTCCATTCCCCAACCAAATATTGTAAAGCGGTCTCACAATTATATATTTTCTTGAAGTATATGATGTAGTAGCTGTTCATATGCTATTTTTTCCCAAAATTTTCGTTGTTGTAGGCACTGTATTTATTGGTCTGTGATCTTTAATTTTTTATTTGAACTATTGTACTACGCTTCAATTTATGTGGTACTATTCCTGTTTCTAATGATATATTAATAATGGTAACAAAATATGATATACTTGTTTTTATTATTTCTGCTGTTATATTACAGGACTAGATTTATTTGGTAAATTAAATATAATTGACAGAAGTTCCTCCTCATTAATAGTTTTAAAATCAGGCATATAATTTGAAACTATCACAGTACATGTCTCTTTTGGAATAGAATTATTTCAGTTATACTATCAATACAATATTCACTGAACTTATATACAGTACATACATATAACATCCTTATCTGTGTATATTAAACCTTCATACTCAATATCATTATAAATAAACCCTTCATCACTACATATCAATTGTTTTAAGGTTTTCCACATTTCTTTTGGATCGTTTTTTAGTCTACACATTTTTCATAATATTTCGTTTTTTCTGTCCTTATTATATTTACATTTTAATACAATCTTGTTGATTCTTTGTATTAGCAAATTTCTGGTATTTTTGATCTCTCTTTTTAATCTCTGTTTGAATATTTTGTCCAAACCATAGATTTGATTTATTTTTTACATTCACTTGTTTACTTTCTCTTTAAATAAATTTACATCTGCTATTTTTTTGTCAAACTTTTTGGAATACATAATTTGTGTGTGGTCTATATCTGTTTCAACTGTTATTAATGAATGATTATTGAAACTTTTTGAGCTTATAACTTTACATTTCAAATGCGTATTTTAACTAGATCAATCATAGATTGGCTACCATTTGGTGATATGTGCGTACACTCTTCTACCCATTGTTTGATCTTGTATCATTGAATGTCTGTTTTAATTTTCTACTGTAAGTATTTTCTCCATTTTGATAATTAATATTAACCCATTGTTAAAATTTCGTTTTTGTAATTTTGTGTAACTTTCTGAATCAACTCGGATATTATAGTAGCCTTCGATATTTATTTCTTGGCCTTCAATTAGTTAAAAGCGTTTCAGTTAGACACATAATTATGGGATGGTTGTACTTCAAAAAATATTTAAATTCATCTATATGAGCTATTAGGCTTTGAGCGTTTTGTATGAGACTGTTCATCATCACTCAATAATTGCCATTGACTAGTATTTATTTATAATCTATCCTGGATTTTACTTGTTCATTTTTTTGCTTATATACATTACAATTATAGCTAAATGCGGTGTGATTAGTGTCATGTTGTAAATTAAACCTACTATTCATTGACTACAATTAATACATCATGATTGCTGTTCATTTGTTTCATGTTTATCACTACTGTATTTTCGACAAGTTGTTTTATTAGTAAATCTGGCTACTATATGGTATCCTTTGCACTTGAAACATCGGCACACCTCAAAATGTTCATACACTGATCATAGTCTGTATCCAATATAATAATAATAATAATAATCTTTATTTAGCAATGTTGCTATCTAAAGTCCGTTTTGGGAGTTCTCCATTATTCTGTTGAATGTTCTTGAGACAATCTTTGATTAGATTAAATAATTTACCAACACTACATATGTATTCTTCTATAATTCAATATCGGTCGTGATACTAGCCACGAAATAGTTGCCTCAGCAAGTGGTTTGTTTTGTAGTCTTAATGAGACTCATCATGATTATATTAATGTACAAAGTTTACTTTAAGAGCTAGGACAAGACTCTCCCAAAGTAGGTCAACCATCTGCCAGCAGGATCAGTCCCCTCTTAAGGTCATCGGCCAAGGGGGAGGCAGTTCCGATGGAGGAGGACAAGGACATGAAGGAAGAGCCTGAAGATGTCCCTCCTCTTCAATAGCGGAAGAGAAATAAAAATCCAGCAAGTGAACCTTCAACACGCAAAAGCCGCATCGGCAACGCTGTGTATGAGGTTCAACAAAAAAGGCATAGATATAGCCCTCCTGCAAGAACCTTGGTTGCTCCGAGGTAAAGTAGCAGACCTAGCGCCACAACACTCTCAGGTAATATACAGCTCAAACGGCGAAAGGCCAAGGGCATGCATAATTTACAGTGATAGAGTCAACTTCCCAGGATATGAGAAAGTATGCCCTCCGCGCATACTAAGCGACATAGTTGCATACTGCGCGGAAAAAGCATACCAACTCACAATAGGGTGCGACGCCAACGTGCATCACACGCTCTGGGGTAGCTCGGACACTAACAAACGGGGTTAGTCTTTACTTAACTTTATCTCAGCAAAAGGCACAGCATCGAAACGAACTGGGTAGGATATAAAAAGTCCCTCAGAGAAGCTCTCAAGGGAGGTACAACATCGACAAGAGAGATAAAAGGGCTAGAGCTGGCAGTGGAACAAATCAATGACGCCATCAGGGCGACATATCTGGAAAACTGCCCAGAAAAAAACAGCCAAGCAGAGGAGCTGCGAAACAAGAACCTCGAAAGGATCAGGATCGAGGTTCGAAGGCTATTCAACAGGGCCAAAAACAAACCGGACTGGGACACCTACAGAGGAAAACTCACACAATATAACAAAGAAATCCAAAAAGCCAAAAGTGGCTCGTGGAGGAAGTTCTGCGAGGATATTAACGACACTCCAGCATGTTCAAGAATCCACAAAGTCCTGGCTAAGGACGGTAGTGCTGCTAAAGAGGTAGGCTTTCTCAAGGAACTATTAAAAGTCCACTTTCCAGCCTCAACAATTCTGGCAGAAGATAACAAGCCAGACAATCCCAGTCAAAGACCTAAAAGGCCTGACCGGAGGGACTGGAGATTAGCTACGAAGGTAACAAGACCTATTAAAATTAAATAGGCCACCAGCAGGTTCCACGCATACAAGTTGGTCCCGCGGGACCGGATGGGATTTATCCCAGGGATTGGTGCCGTACCTGTCAAAAATCTTCAAAGCCTGCCTCCTATGAGGATATATACCAAAGCGTAAGGGTAATCTACCTGCCCAAGATAGGCAGAATAGCTGATCTAACGCCAAAGTCATACAGACCTATCAGCATATCTTCATTCCTACTAAAAACAATAGAAATATTGATAGATGGGCACGTAAGGGTCGAGATACTGGGGAAAGATCCCCTCAACAACAGGCAATATGGATATGGCGATCTGCATACCAATTGAGAAAGTCAACGGACTCGGCGCTGGACGACCCTAACAGTCTCATCACAAAATCAATAGAAGACAAAGATATAGCCATTGCCACATTTCTAGATATAGAAGGGGCGTTTAACAACGTCACAACAACCTCTCTCGTAGAGGCACAAGCAAGGTAAGGAGTCACGCCAAGCTTTTGAAAATGGATCAGGACCAGCCTAGAGAAAACGTTGTAGACAACTGGTTCAAACAGGCGCGACTGGCAATAAATCCCCAAAAAAACACAAATTGTTATCTTCACAAAAAGACGAGCTCTACAAGGCGCTCGAAGATACGGAAATTATCTTCGTAGGGGAGGCCAAGTACATGGGAGTAACCTTCGACGCCAATATGACGTGGATACCACACATCACAAAAGCCACAAAAAAAAACATCAATAGCATTGGGTGTCGTAGATTGTGCGAAAAAAACCTAAAATGACTCTATGGCTCTATGGAGCAGTGATGTGGTGGACTAGGACAAAGCAAAAGACGGCGATATGACTCCTGAGCAGTACATAAAGATACATAAAGCATATCTCAGTACAACAGGAGCTATAAGCACCACCCCAACAGCAGCCCTAGAAGTTATCCTGAATATACTACCACTTCACATCTTTATACAAGGAGATGCCAGGTCCGTATCATATAGACTGATGCAAGGACAGACGCCCATAATTCGATCACACGGAAAAATACACCAACGGCTAGAAGGCGAGCTGAAGGCTAACACGATCACAGCGATGCCAAGTGACGCCATGGTGAAAAAAATACATTTTCGAAAGGAAATATAAGGTACTGATCCCGCAAAGAGAAGAATCATACTGGTTGACGGACGGCTCAAAGGCCGACAAAGGTGTAGGAGCGTGTAAATACGGTGCAAAACCCGAGACAAAGATTTCTGTCAGTCTCACCAAGGATACCACGGTGTTTCAAGCAGAGGCGATAGCTCTCCACCACTAAACAAAACAAGATGTGGCGCCCGCGCCTCTTTTTTTCGCTGACCTAATTCCTAATAATTAACCTGCGGACACCAGCATACATTGCGGACGCCTGACCTGTCGAGCGGTTGCCAGATCAGATATCCAAGGGTTCGCCTAACTCGCAATCGTTATCTAGCTTACCAGGGAAAGGGTAGAATGGACAATGAGGAATTTCTCACCATACAAATATCCAGGAATGGACGGGATTTATCCGGCTCTTATCGGGACACGGATGCTATCCTAGACACCCTCGTGGGCATATATTATGGCTATATTGCCTTTAGTTACACACCCCATGCGTGGAGGGAAACTAAAGTTATTTTTATGCCAAAACCAGGACGCTTGGAGTGTGCCACCGCGAAAGCACATCGGCCAATTAACCTCACATCCTTTCTTCTAAAAATACTGTGGAGGCTATGCAACCAGTACATTAGGGAAACAGTCATGGTAAAACATCCTCTCCATTCCAATCAACATGCATATTGCGAGGGCTGGTTGACAAATACCACACTTTGAGCTTTCACCCTTGTGACTTTCATGGATATGGAAGAATCCGATGGCCTTAAGCCAGTGGATCTCCAATATGCTGGTGAATGTCGGGTCGCAAAGGGTTCTCCGCAGTGAAGAATGCTGTCCCCTTTACTATGGAACCTAGTCGTCGACGGACTACTGGAATAAACAAGGCTTTTATACGGTGTGTTACGTGATATCGTCACGATCCTAGTTTCCGGCAACTCGAAAAGTATGTTAGCGAAACGTATGTACACATAGTAAACAAATTGTGCATAGACCAAGGATTATCCGTAAACTGGTACTGTTCACAGACGAGCTGTGGGGAAAACATGGGACTATCTCTAAAAGTAGCTCTAAGGATCTACACGGCTATCGTGCGGCCAATATTTGCATAGGTAGCAGTAATATGGTGGCCAAGAACGATCACGAAATCAGCCGCAAGGCTCCTAGATCACGTCCAACGAAGCGCTCTCTTGAGCGCAACAAGCATGAGAACAACACCAACTGCGGTTATGGAAGCCCTGCTGCACCTGCCAGCCTTTGACATATATATCAGAAAAAAATGCAGCAGCGGCGGCTATAAGGCTACGAGCAACAAAAAGATGACTTGTAAGCAACGGTGGAAGTGAACATCACAAAATCTTAGAGGATTCTGAGAAAAGAAATCCCAAAATTATGTTGCTGATATACGTCGAAAATATATATTCACTAGAAAGCTTCAAATAGACCTGAGATACGAACACTCAGGAGTAGGAAGTAAACACAAAGACAATAATATAACTGATGGATCTTTGACGGAAAAAGGTACAGATATAGGAATTTATTGCAAAAATATGTGCTTGAAAATATGTACTGCATTAGGTAAGACAATGAGCACACCAACAAAGATCGAACTCGTGGGTATACTACATGCAGCAAAGGCAATCTCTGATAAGAAGATTAAGGGAAAAAACAACCTCAGTATTAAGGCTGGAATGTTGGGAAGCCTTGGAAGAAGTGGCTCATGACAATAAGGTGCCTCTATGCTGGATGAAAGGACACAACAACAGCAGAGATAACAGAATAGCAGATGATTTGGTGAAGAAGGCATCCAGATGAAAGATATCCGAAGCAGACCCATCCCTGACGCCCTCCCCGCAAGTCTTACTCTACTGAAAGAAGCGATGGGTTACTAAAACAGCCAGACTGGGACTACACTCTAGTCCTACCTACAGAAGGTGTGAAGAGAAAGAGGAAACAGCAGCCCTTCTGAACTTCCCGGTTCTATCCAACATACGTGAATCCACACTGGGAAAGGGATGTCTACAGTCATCAGACATCCTAAGACCCTCTTGCTCTAATCCTGGCATTGGCCAATGCCTTGGGTTGGCTCGACCGTAGCAAGGACTCAGATAGGAAGACACACAAAAGGCCCACTGGGGCCTACAAATAGCGGACCTCTCTGCCCTCCCATCGCCAAATCCAAATCTATGTCGCAGTCCTAACCGTTTGACGCAGGATTCGGTGATTAAATTGGCTTGTGAGTCGGTGTCCAATAAAGCTCTTACATCTTTGCACATAGATAACAATACCTTGGATGGCACGTATGCAAAATTGACTGCAAAACTAGATGCTCAAACTGCACAGCAGGAGTGGCTGCTCCCGATGAATTTATTGTTGTTATATGTAACCTAGTATGATGAGATTTATCACACACACTGCAGGGACCAGATGAACAATTATTGGCTGAGTGGTTTTTCGAATGTGTTCGTATGTAGCACTTTAGCATGATGTGGCCCAGGTGCAGCATTAATGTCGATATGTGGTCACATGTATGCCCCTCCTATTATTTTCGAAGATTTATATCCATTTTATCAGGCACCAGTTCAACGATGAAATCACCCTAATGCTTGGTAGCACGGTTTATGTTGTTAAGAGAACGTTCAAGATCAAAGTGTCTTAGGGATT
The DNA here is from genome assembly GCA_963969525.1 of Ontholestes murinus. NCBI lineage: Eukaryota > Metazoa > Arthropoda > Insecta > Coleoptera > Staphylinidae > Ontholestes > Ontholestes murinus. The sequence goes on along the minus strand of OZ018397.1, from coordinate 21,561,561 downwards.
GTCCTTTTTCATATTCGGGAGGTTTAACAAATTACGCAAATGTAAAAAAAATATAAATCGTTCGTTTTGGTAACGCTTTATCAATCGATTCGATAAAAGCCCGTAGCCGACATTCCCACACTAATAGATGCCGCTTCACCTTTCAAAGGTCCTTGTAGATAATGGATTTTTAATTACTTTTGCACGTTTGTTAATGCGGTGTTAATATGGAATTTCCATGATCGGAAATGATGGAATTTCCATGATCGGCAGCCGCACTTCAGGGGATTCGGAAGCCATTGAACCATTTGTAGTAGCTCGTTCGCGCGGTAGCTTTGAATTTGTCAATAGAAACAATTCAAAATATTTCTCCTTGAATTCATAGAATTCTTCGCTGATGTCCCCGTCTACGGCACCTAGTTCATCCACGGTGTTCTCTAGTTGGTTATTTTGGGAGCAGAAGTTTCAATTCGCAACCGAATTCCATCGACTTCCGCTGTGGTAGGAGGATTATTTATTTTCTTTGAATAATCTTCGAAATGGTTCGCACTTTTTATGATTCTCTTCTTTTTTGTGTGCAATTTTTTCAGATTTGTCGGAGACGGAAATCGACGAAAGAGTGGATTAAAACACAGACGAGAGCTCGAACGTCGCACCTGAAATACTCTTAAAACATGGTAACAAGATTCACGGCGATTCACAGCTATATACGAACTCAAGACACGATACACGAGTAAATTGTGAAATAAGTAAAATACAAAAAATACGTGAAACTTATGTATAATTAACTCTATTTTTAAAGTATTTAAATATAAAATAGTTTATGAATTAAATCCAGTTGGAAGGACCACGTTTGCGCGGTTTCCGCGGTTTGAATTTAAATTATTTTAACGCAATATTTAGGAATAAATTTCTTCATCCACATAAACATGTGCATCAATAGAATAATAAACATTTATTAACAAATGTCTACAAATAAAATTAAACAAGTTGAAATAAAATTAAGCTAAGAAACATTAATTGAATAAATAAATAAAGTTCAAATTAAGGTAAGGAGTTATGCACGAATAGGTAATTGAATTGAAATACACTTTAGCAAGATTGACACGTAAAATCAGATAAGATGAGAAAAGTTAAGTTTAGATTAAATGATATTAAAAGCAACACGGAACAAATATAAGTAAAATATAGCACAAAAGAAATATGTACATTACTCATTTAGATGATAGCAAGAGAATCATATGTTTTTATGAAAGAGGAAAAAAGATTAACTCAAAAAAAAAATGGAAAGTAGGGGTAAAGGTAAGGTTGAAAGCAAGAAAATTAAGAAAAAACACGCCATATGTAAGAGAGAAGCAATTGATAAAAGAATAAATAAATATGAAAAAGTATTTATTTAAGCCCAAATTGTACAAAACAAAATTCATATTTTTGAATGCATTACTTTGTTAATCTGAATGATTACTATTTTATTTTGATATTCTATAGTATTTACACTTATAGATATGCTTGACGAATCTGCTCTTTATTTATGACTCCTTAAATACTGAAATGTATAAATGTTAAATACAATGCTACAAACCGCACCGGAGCAGAAATACGTAGGCGCAGAAAGGCTCGCCTAGCGGAAAAAAGCAGTGAAGGTGAGTGGAAAAAAACAAAAGGCCGAGGTCCGAGGAATCGTCCGGAACCTTGGGAACAGGAAGAGGGCAAGGGCGAACCTAGAGAAATTGACAAAAATTCCCACCAAGGGGAAAATCGTACAAGCAATTGGCTCACGGACACGTATGTGCCTAAGACTTCAATGGAGGTCTGATCTACGTTCGCTGACAAACCCAGAGGCACCGGCCGGGACCGCTAAGCAACTGTAGCGTGTATCGACCACCCAAATAGCCAAGACAAAAATAACCTTCAATTGACCATACAATCAAAGAGAACAGAAAAGAGAAGGTAAGAAAAAATTAAATACCCACAGAGGTAATTCAATGCAACCTTATCACTGCAAAGTGCAAAGTTGTGACACACAGTGTGGAATTTTACAAATCTAGCTGGAAAAAATTATAAATTATAATAAAACATCTTTTTGAATTGTATTAGTTTATTTAGGACGTAAAATAAGTTTGTAAAATATAATACACGCATGTTTCTACAGAAATGTATATACATTTATACATAGCTTTTTTTATTTTGTCGTAGGATGGATATATTTTTTGTTCCTTATTTAATGCCGATTTTCTAATATTTTCATATTTCCTGTACGTTAATTTAGTTGTACTTATCAATACCAATGCTTCTTCTGCAGAATACTGAGTCGTTTGTTGACCTGTGCTGTGAAAAGCTTTCTTCACTTTAGTTGCTCTTTTGGGACTTGAAACCAAGTGCTGCAACATAGAACTTTCACTTCAAGCCACTTGAACTAAAGTCTTTTTTGGCAGCCCACTTTTTTGCACTCTGGATACCACTTCTACTGGGTGCATCCAAATTAATTATTGTAACGGTAGTATTTTACCAATCATTGAACTTGTTTAAAAACATATTTTTATTGCGATGATACGCCTTCCATCTTTGGTTGATTCTGATCGTGAATGAATGAACAGTCCCGTTTAGTTCGTCTAACGTTATTTGAGAACAATGATGTATGTTAAATTTACTTTTAAGGTAATCTACAGGTCTATTTTCAGGTGTAGAAAAAGTTGATCGTTGTTTATTATCGTCACTTTTTAACACTTGAATATTTTTGAAATACGCAATTTATTGCACTCAAAATTTTATTGTACATATTCTAGATGGATCCAAAATTATAAAAAATATAAAATCATGGCATACAATGTTGTACAAAAATTTTGGCAGTCTAATGAAATCACCACATGTAAGTAATTTTTGATTATTTATCGAATATTCTTAACTAAAATTTTATTAAAAATACTTAATTGAGGAATCTTTCTTAGGCTACAATATAAACTACATACCTTGACAAAAATGTTCTCACAAATAAATACTTTATATAATACGACCTACCCAATTTACGCGTAAGGAATGACTGCGAAGCGGTTTTTAAGTTTGCTCATGGCTTATTTAGTACCTCAGCTAAGCATTTAGTGGATTATAAGTAAATATTTTGTATGTTTTTTTTTACTTTTTTCCTCCTGGATTCGTAAAATCCCACATTGTGCGGCACATTAGGCTGATATGGTGCAGAATTACATTGCTTACATCCAAGAACCTGTTAAAATTATATTTAAAAATATTAATAGAGGCGCCCTCTGTAATATACTTATATGAATAAAGTAAGTTAGTCTTGTGTAAACCACGCAACAGAGAGTTTCATTTGTAACAGGTTATCGGCCCAGGCTCGCATAGTGAAGTGTAAAGTTGATACTGAAAAATGGCAAGTTACTTAGCGAACATTCAAAATTTGCGGGGTCGTGATAATTACAATGATTGGGCTTTTGCGGCGGAGAACTTTTTAATACTGGAAGGTTTAAATAAGTACATTGATGGCTCGGAAACAGACGCGGGAAAGGACAAGATGGCAAGAGCTAAACTAATCCTAATGATGGAGACGCCATTATTTGTTCACATAAAAGAGACAAGTCCACGAAAGAAGTTTGGAATAAACTGAAAGTCTATTTGACGACTCGGGTTTTACAAGGAAAATTGAATTACGGGGAGCTCTTATTTCAATAAGACTGGAGAATTGTAATTCGATGGAGTCGTACGTAAATCAAATGGTTGACACAGCGCAGAAATTGAAAGGAACGGGATTTCAAATATATGATGAGTGGGTAGGATCTCTATTATTAGCCGGATTGCCTGAAAGATATTCGCCGATAATCATGGCGATTGAACATTCAGGAATTGCAAAAATGGCTGACAGTATAAATACAAAGTTGCTGGTCATGGAGCCGGAAGTCGGTAAGACAGGCAGTGCATTCGCCAGCGCCAGAAGTGTAGGAATGAAGCACATCTGGGCGTAGCACGGCAGATCTCAGTAACCGTGAATCAGCTGTAAATGTCAAAGATGTGAAATGTTTCCGATGTAAACAGATGGGTCACTTTAAAAACAATTATCCAAACGGTCTTGTGGAAAATCGTAGAAACAGTAATAATAATAATAATAAAAAAGAGCATGCTTTCAGCGCGGTATTTTTAAGTAGATCGTTTAATAAAAATGATTGGAATGTAGACTCGGAGGGGAGTGTTCATTTAACTGTAAACAGAAACTGGCTTCGTAATGTGTCAACCGAATGAAATATTGGTAGCAAATAGAAGTAAAATTCTAGTTGAATGTACAGGACAAGTTAATATTACAACAGTGGTTGGAAAAGACAAACATAAAGTGACAATTCAACGTGCAATGTGGGCGCCAGAGCTAACGACAAACTTACTGTCTGTTAGTCAACTAATCAAGAATGGTAACAGTGTGCAGTTTGAAGCAAATAGTTGAAAAATTTTAAATCAAAATAGTGAATTGGTTGCAACAGCTGATTTAATTGAAAATGTTTATAAGTTAAATATTGAAAGTCCGACTAAGTGTGAGCTGTACTGAGTACAACAGTAGTCACAAGTGAAGTGTGGCATCGCAGATATGGACATATCAATTATGCAGATATTAAAAGGTTGCAAGGTGGAGTGGTTAAGGGAATTCAATATAAAGAAAGTCAGAAAAAATAGTGTGTAGTTTGCTTTGAAGGCAAACAGGCGAGTCTGCCTTTCAAACACAAAAGAATAAGGGCAGACATAATCTTGGAAGTAATTCACAGTGATTGGGAGGTTCCAAGTATTTTGTGTTGTTTGAGGATGATTACAGTCGTATGACATTTGTGTATTTTCTGAAGACAAAAGATGAAGTTATCAACAAATTTAAAGAGTTCCAATCAATGGTAGAAAACCAGAAAGACTGCAGAATAAAGAAAATAAGATCAGACAATGATGGTGAGTTTTGCAATAATGAAATGGAAAAATTACTCAAAAGAAATGGTCATACATCAAAAAACAAACCCACACCCCGAACAAAATGGTCTATTGAGAAAGCGAGGTGCTTATTATTTGATACAGACTTAAAACCAAATTTTGGGCTGAGGCTGTACATTCAGAGGTTTACTTGCGAAACAGATCAATACTATCAGGTTTACAAGGAAAAACTCCGTATGAAGTTTGGCATGGTCACAAACCAAATGTAAGTAATTTCAGAATCGTTGGAAGCTCTGTAATGGTTCATATTCCAAAAGAAAGACGAACTAAATGGGAAAAGAAGTCCATACAAATGATATTAGTACGATACAGTGAAACAATAAAAGGGTACAAATTGTACGATGCCAACAGAAACATTATAACCACAAGTAGAAATGTAGTAGTAATGGAAAACATTACAGAAAACCACGTGCAGGTGAAGGACACCAAGGAAGCCGAAGTGGAGAAAGTGGAGGATGTAAGTTCTGAAGAATATGCAGAAATAGCAGAATCAGTGGAGACACAAGTTCTGAAGAAGAAACAGTATCAGAATCAGTGAGCGATACAAGTTATGAAGCTGAAGAAGAATCAAGTAACAGTATGAATAACAGTGCTTCTTTAGAGGAACAAGAACCAATTAAAAAATCCAAGCGACATCCGAAACCCAAGGTGTTTGAAGATTTTGTGACATATATGTACTGCGATGGAGATTCTATAGTCTCAGATCCATTAACAGTCGAAGAAGCCTGTTCCAGGCCAGATGCGGCTCTGTGGAAGAGAGCGATGCAAGAAGAAATGGAAAGTTTCAAGGAAAATGAAGCATGGGATCTTACAGCATTACCGCAAGGAGGAAAAGTAGTGAGTTGAAAATAAATGTAAATGATTTAATATTCTAATTACTTATTAAAGTTAACAACACTTTAAATTCACATTTAAATTGTGTTTGACAATTAAAATGCCAGTTCAATTTATTTGGCACATGTAAGAATCGACCTACGTATTTGATTCCAACGCCACCCGGGACTGCAATAATTGTTGGACACCCGTTATATATATATTTGAAACAAGCTTCTCGGTCTTGAAATAAGAAAGTTGAAAGTGTACTTAATAAGATAGGTTACGAAAGTTCAAAGTTGGAAATGAGTATATGTATATGAAAGGTAAAGAAAACAAGCTAACAATAATAGCTCTATACGTGGATGATTTATTTATTTTTTCAAAAGACTTATCGGAACTAGAGTTCCTAAAACAAGATTTAGGCTCCAAGTTCAAACTAAAAGATTTGGGAGAAGCAAAACAATGTTTAAGAATGAGAGTAGAAAGGAATTGCAAAGAAGGGATAATAACTTTAGATTAAGAAAACTATGTGAATCAATTGCTGAATAAGTTTAAAATGGTTGATTGTAAACTAATTAAACTCCTATGGAATCGAAGTTGCAATTGAAACCCAGCAATACAAAATGTAATTTACCTTACCAACAACTAATAGATAGTTTAATGTATTAAAGTGTGCTTTAATATAGCGTGAGCTATTTGAGCCAATTTAATGCTTGTTACGATGAATCACATTGGAAATGCGCAAAAAGAATTTTAAGATATTTGAAGGGTACTAGAAGTCATTGTAAGATACGAACGGCCAGGATATGCAGCTATATTATGGCAAAGTAGAAAGCAGAAAACAATTGCGCTTTCCAGTACAGAAGCGGAGTACATGACTCTTACTGAAGCAGCCAGAGAAGGCACATATTTTGCCAAGAGTGATCAAATCATTGACCAGAGCACTTAGGCGTCACTAGGCCTGTTGTGCCCCCCTGACTGGGACAGCCCTGCGTTCTTCTATCACTCATTTAGCCACCCAAGGTGGCGAGCAAAGGACAGCACAACACTTGGAGGGTTATTCCTTATGTTGGCCATGTTCGGCCAGAGCTCCCCTAGCATGGACTCTTTAAGGTGGGCGAGAGCCGGGCAGGTGGTTAACACATGTTCCACTGTCTCGTCCTCTTCTTCACATGCTCTACATATGGGGGTTTCCACCAGTCCCATAGTAAACAAGTGTTTCCTTAGCTGACAGTGACCCGTAAGGATACCTGTGATAAGACGCAGATTCCCCCGGGATAGCCGCAAATAATATTCAGCTGTTTTCAGATTGGGTGAGCGTATTGCTTCCTTGGCCTGTCTGCAGCCTGAGGTGTTGTCCCAACGTTGTTTTAGCAGTCTTGAGAGTATTCTGTTTGAAGATATCAGTGCATTTCGGTGTTGGCGCGATCGGGGCCCGTCCGTGGTATCACTGAGAACCGATCCAGCTCGCGCCAACTCGTCTGCCTTGCTGTTGCCTTCTTCATTATTATGCCCCTTGACCCAGCGCAGCTCAATACTGTTTGATTGTGCTGCTTGTTTAAGGGTGTTGTGACATTCTTTTACTAGTGTTGAGGTGATCTTGTGACTACTCCCTGCTAGTATTGCTGCCCTACTGTCTGTAAGGATTTGGATGTTCCTATCACGGATGTCTCGGTGTAGGATTTCTTTCGCCCCTTGGATGATGGCAACGATCTCTGCTTGCAGAGTAGTTGTGTGCTTCTCTAGGGGTATAGCTAATGAGAGGTCCATTTGTTGCGAGTAAATTCCCGCCCCGGATCCTCTTTTGGTTTTAGAACCATCGGTGTAAATTCGGAGGGTTTCCCCACCTTCTACACTCCCGGTTCCTCTTTTTATCGATACTTTATAGGGTCTATTGAAGACGTAGCAGGGTGGCAAATTGTCCGTCTTCCTTTCAAGGAGGGGTGTCTTTTTGACAGCCTCCTCTAAAAGGTGACAGTGTCTGCCAGCCCTGCCTCCTTTGTACCAGAGTCCAACTGAGTTTAGGCGGAGTGCTGCCGCCGTGGCCATCTCCTCTACGTATAGGTCGAGAGGTGAAAGGCAGAGCATTGCTTCCATTGCTGCAGTGGGTGTTGTTCGAATTGCTCCGGTCGTGCTGAGGCATGCTATCCTTTGCAACTGAGTAAGCTGATTTGCTGAGGTTTTCTGTCTGGCTCTGGGCCACCAAACCAGTGCTCCATAGATTAGAATTACTACCTCTGTGTACAGCCAAAGTGCTATCTTGGGAGATAGCCCCCATGTCTGCCTCACAGCCCTCCGGCATTGCCAGAGGGAGACGCATGCTTTTTTACATTTCATTTTGAGATGTGGTTCCCACGTCAGCTTGCCGTCGAGGATCACTCCCAGGTATTTGACTTCTGACGACAATGTCAACTGGGTGTTGAGGAGCATAGGAAGCTTTAGCTTACCTAGTTTCCTTTTCTTTGTGAAGAAGACCATTTTAGTCTTTGACGGGTTTATGGTCAGAGACTGGTCATTACACCAGTATTCGATTATTTTGAGGGCTTCCTGCATCAAGCTGCATAGCACCGTCTCAAATATGCCTGTTAGCAGGATGGTTATGTTATCTGCATATCCTATGGTGTGGAAGCCATTGTCGTTAAGTCGCCGCAGTAGGCTGTCAACAACTATGTTCCACAGGAGTGGTGAGAGTACTCCACCCTGTGGGCAGCCTTTAGCAACGATCTTTCTGACAGTGGTATTTCCTACATTTACTGTGACTGCCCTATTCTCCAGCATGCTTTTGATCCATCCACTAACTGTGGGGTTCACACCATGCGTGGAGAGAGCAGTTTCCATTTTTCTGAAGACCATTTTATTAAAAGCACCTTCTATGTCAATGAACACGCCCAAGGTGGACATTTTGTTGTCCAGAGATCTTTCGATTCGGTCTACAACAGTGTGCAGAGCCGACTCCGTTGATTTCCCCTGAGTGTATGCATGTTGGTTAGCGTGGATCGGATTCGTAATCAAAGCCGTCTCGCGAATTAATCTTTCGCACAATTTCTCTAACGTTTTCAGGAGAAATGACGTTAGACTGATTGGGCGTTGTGTTTTGGCTAGTGTATAATCTATACGACCAGGTTTCGGTATGAAGATAACTTTTACTTCTCTCCAAGCTAGAGGGATGTATCTGAACGCAATACATGCCCTGAAGATTTTGGCTAGGTGGGCTGATAATATGTCCAGCCCCATTGGAGGAGGGCCGGGAATATACCGTCCAAGCCTGGCGCTTTAAATGGTGAGAAGCTTTTGATTGCCCAGGTTATACGTGTCCCTTCCGTGAGGGGATCTGCACCTCCCAATCCTCCTTGGAGGGTTTGAGGGTGTGGGTTCTGACCAACCTTCATCGGAGGTGTTCGTACATCCTGGGAAAATGGGTGTTGATGAGAATCTCAGCTGCTTCCGAGAGGTTAGAAGAGTAACTTCCAACCTCTCGTTTTAGGCAACCTGGTTGTCGTGAGGGATCCTTGGAGAGGATCTTTTGAGCCTTGCAGCTGCCGAGGTGGTTTCAACCTCCTCACAAAAAGACCTCCAGACTGCCCTTTGTTTTTGCCTTATTAGTTTTTTGTAGTCTTGTTGGATGTTTTTATAGACCATCCAGTCTGACTGTTGTGTAGAATTCTTTGCTTTATTAAAGGATTTTCTCGCAGCTTTTCTGAGATGGTCGAGTTCTCCGCACCACCAGGGCGTGGCGTTCTCGGAGTCTTCCACCTTTCTCGCAGGGCAGGAGTCCTTATATGCTTTTAAAATGGAGTGTTGAAACGTATTTACATATGCTTCAATGTCTTCCACTGTATTAGGTTGGCCGGCGAGAGGTTGTCTATGTAGGCATTTCTGTCCGTTAGTCTCGGGTTGCGAAGGTAACGTGTTTTCTTACCGGTTGTATGTGTTAGTGTATATTTGATCCACCTATGATCTGACATTGAAACCCACGGTTATACATGCCAGTCGTGGATTTTGTTTGAGATACCGCTAGTCGCCAATATAATGTCTATTACAGTTTGGCTCCGAGTTGTCACGAACGTGGTTTCAGAGCCTCGATTTAGTATTTCTAAATTGTTACTAATGATAAATTCATGTAGTGACTTACCTCTGTTGTTGGTGTTTACGCTGCCCCACATGAAATGGTGTGTGTTAGCGTCGCAGCCAATGACGAGGTGAAGTTTCTCCATCTCACAGTGTAGCACGAGTTGCTCCAGCCCCCTGGTTGGTGCGGGAGCGTCGTGAGGGAGGTAAACTGACGCCAGGATGGTGTCTTTGTTGCCGTCTCCTGCTGACAGCCTTACCACTGTGATGTCACTGGTGGAAAGCTGTGGCATAAGATAGGATGTTATGTGCTTAGGTATGTAAATACATGATCTAGGCTTATTATTTGTGGGATGTGTGAATAATTTCCCATTTAACTTACCAAATCCACAAACCTTGGATTTAACAATCCATGGTTCTTGGATGACGGCTATTGTGTCCTGCATAGTGTCGAGGTGGCGGCAAAGGGTTGCCACGGCCGCCCTACAATGATGCAGGTTACACTGTATCACCTTTACGGTTGTGAAGGCTCCTCTGGGATGGAGGTGGCGCACTCCTGGCTTCCGCCCGGTGTGCCTCCATCCTCCGTTTTCATCGGGACCTCCACCCGAGGTGTTTCTGTTGTGGCTGAATTAGCCAGTTTTATTGGGAGAGTGGAGAATTTATAGCTAATCCTCCCTCCCTTTTCTTTGATGAACTGGGCATCTTTTTTCCTACCCCGAAGACAAGTAGGTGACCCAAGGGTTCCTTCTTCTCTTCAACGTGGAAGACGCACCAGCTCTTTATTTCCATTGCGGCGTTTTGTGCCGCCAACCGCCTCTTTACCAGGTCTATGTTTTCCGGTTGCCCCTGAATCCACAGACGAGCTTTCGTCAGCGTTGGCAGCAGGTCGACCTGGACGACAGTCAGTTTGGCCCCTTCCCACAGTGGTGGTAGACTACGTCCTTGAGCCATTTCAGGGCGGGCTCATTATCGCAGGTGGTACGTAGTATCTCCCCTGAGTGTGGCCATTCCTGAAATGTAGGGATGTGGTCTGAGGAGTTGAGCAATTTGTCCAGCTCCTCAAGTACCTGTTCCTTGATGATTTTGCCCAAGGGGTTGTTTTGGTCTATAATGGCTACTCGGAGGTGCCTAGAGGCAGCCTCCTTGTAGCTGGTCCCGTCGCTCCTTACTCTCGAGAGAGGTGGATTCGAAGCATTTTTCCTGGAGGATCTCCCGTCTGCCTTTTTTGCCACCTTCCTGGGCTGACCGTGTGATGGCTCAGAGGCAGCAGATCGATTCCTCTTTTTCTGTGCGCTGCCAGTCGGCAGCATCCCTTTGCCTTTGGGCATTGGGTTGCCAGCCGCACTTCTTTACCAGAAGGGGTCTTGGGGGTTTTGGCTGTCTTTGCAGCAGCCAATGCCTCCCTGACCTTCCTTCTGCGCTTTAGCTCGGCTCCACAAATGCGCTTCCTTTTTGGGGGTTACTTCTGTGGGCCGGTTCTTTTGTGGTGACGGGTGGATCAGTTGATCCGCCAGCAGCCATTGTTTGTTGCGGGGAATCCAGGGACTCACCCACATTAGTTGTCTTTTTCGTAGTTGCAGGTTGATCTTGCGACCTGCCTGCTACTACCGTTGTTTTGTTTATTTTGTTGTCCATGCTAGTGGATAGTACTTCATCCCTTTGGCTCCCCACCCGCCACGGAGCCCGCACTGGGGACGTCGATAATTGATCGCCAGGGCTACCAAGGGGATATAGTCACCAAGGACGGGTTGCACTCGAACGGGTGCCTGGCACATGTGCTGGGTCCGTTGAGCGCCCCTCCGCCCCCAGGGGCTCACCCTGTCGTAAGTCTGACCTTACAACGCAGCCGATTGATCGGAGTGGGTTAGTTCCGACCACCCGTTTAGGGAGAACTCAGGGCCAAAGTGGAGTGTTGCCGCCGTACGTGACGCATCACGAGGGCGACTCAGCCACCAGGTTCCCTTTGTCCTGCCTTACGGGTCTCCACGCACGGCACAAACACGCGGGTAGCCTTGTGCACATCCTCACATCGCGGCCACAACGATGCGCGGTTGACCTGTTATTCGTCTGGATCCTCATGTCAGGCCGCATCCCGGCTATCCGTTCAGTACCGAGGGGCCTCCCCTTCGACTGAAGGAGTAAGGAGCGACGGGACCAGCCTCCAGCTGCACCTAGACGCGAAGGAGTTCCGGTGGCTTTAAGCCAGTAGATTTCCAACATGCTGCAATGAAGGACAGCCAAGATTACAATAGGCGACACGAGAGGGTCGCCAAAAAGGAGAATGTGGGTGCTATCCCCCTTACTAGGGAACCTAGTCCAAGACGGACTACTGGAATATCACTGAATAAGCAGGGTTTCTACACGGTAGGTTATGTCGACAATATCACAATCCTACTTTTCGGCAACGCGGAAAGTATACTAGCAAAACGTATGTCGGATGCTCTTAACATAGTAAACAAATGGTGCATAGACCAAGGATTATTCGTAAATGTAACAAAAACGGAACTGGTACTGTTCACAAGGAACAGAAATATCAAAAATTTCAAACCACCAAGCTTTCGGGGCGAAGAACTCATCCTGAAAGATGAAATCAAATACAAAATACAAATTCTACTAGACAATAAACTGAAATGAAAAATGGAAGTATGCAGATGAGCTGTGGGGAAAACATAGAGACTCTCTTCAACGGTAGCTCTTTAGATCTACACAGCCATCGTGCGGCCAATATTGGCATATGCATCACAGAGGCTATGGAAGCTCTGCTGCACCTGTCACCCTTGGACATATTTATGAGAGAGGCAGCCGCGCGGCTATAAGGCGTCAGGCAACAAAGAGATGGCTTGTAAGCAAATGAGAAGGTGAAAACCTCAAAATCTTTCAGGATTTCAGAAAAAGGAATATAGAGATTATGATAGCGGTGGACAATATCCCTCGAAAATGCATATTTACTAGAAAGCTTCAAATAGAGCTGAAATACGAAGACTCGTGATCAGGAAGCAAGCACAAAGACATTTACATATACACTGATGGGTCGTCAATGAAAACAGGGGCTGCAAAAACCTGTCCCTAAAAAATGACAACAAGGTGACCCTATGCTGGATAAAAGGATACAACAACAGCAGAGGTAACAGAATAGCAGATGGTTTGGCGGAAAGGCATCCGGACGAACGATATGCAGACCGAACCCCTCCCTGTCGCCTTGCTAGACTTGGCGTTTGCCAATCTTTGGGTTGGCTTGACCGTAGCAAGATGGGAGGACGTACAAAGGGCCCTAATAAAAAATAACAAAGAATCAATAATGGACTATATTATTCTCAGTAAATTGATTTTAAAAATGGTAGAAATTAAAGTGCATACATACCCTCAAACCCCTCCAAGGAGGATTGGGAGGTGTCAGATCACCTCACGGAAGGGACACGTATAACCTGGGCAATCAAAAGCTTCTCGCCATTTAAAGCGCCAGGCTTGGACGGTATATTCCCGGCTCTCCTCCAATGGGGGCTCGACATATTATCAGCCCATCTAGCCAAAATCTTCAGGGCATGTATTGCCTTAAGATACATCCCTCTAGCATTGAGAGAAGTAAAAGTTATCTTTATACCGAAACCTGATCGTATAGATTATACACTAGCCAAATCATACCGCCCGATTAGTCTAACGTCATTTCTCCTGAAAACGTTAGAGAAATTGTGCAAAAGATTAATTCGCGAGTGGGCTCTGCACACTGTTATAGACCAAATCGAAAGATCTCTGGACAACAAAATGTCCACCTTGGGCGTGTTCATTGACATAGAAGATGCTTTCGATAAAACGACCTTCAGAAAAATGGAAACTGCTCTCTCCATGCACGGTGTGAACCCCACAGTTAGTGGATGGATCAAAAGCATGCTGGAGAATAGGGCAGTCACAGTAAATATGGGAAACACCACTGTCAGAAAGAACGTTGCTAAAGGCTGCCCACAGGGTGGAGTACTCTCACCACTCCTGTAGAACATAGTTGTTGACAGCCTACTGCCGCGACTTAACGACAATGGCTTCCACACCATAGGATATGCAGATGACATAACCATCCTGCTAACAGGCAGATTTGAGACGGTGCTATGTAGCTTGATGCAGGAAGAGTAACGACCAGTCTCTGACCATAGACCCGTCAAAGACTGAAATGGTCCTCTTCACAAAGAAAAGGAAACTAGGTAAGCTAAAGCTTCCTAAGCTCCTCAACACCCAGTTGACATTGTCGTCGGAAGTCAAATACCTGGGAGTGATCCTCGACGGCAAGCTGACGTGGGAACCACATCTCAAAATGAAATGTAATAAAGCATGCGTCTCCCTCTGGCAATGCCGGAGGGCTGTGGGGCAAACATGGAGGCTATCTCCCAAGATAGCACTTTGGCTGGACACAGCGGTAGTAAGACCAATGCTAATCTATGGAGCACTGGTTTGGTAGTCCAGAGTCAGACACAAAACCTCAGCAAAGCAGCTTACTCAGTTGCAAAGGATAGCATGCCTCAGCACGAGCGGAGCAATGCGAACAACACCCACTGCAGCAATGGAAGCAATGCTCTGCCTTCCACCTCTCGACTTATACATAGAGGAGATGGCCACGGCGGCAGCACTGCGCCTAAACTCAGTTGGACTCTGGTACAAAGGAGGCAGGGCTGGCAGATACTGTCACCTTTTAGAGGAGGCTGTCAAGAAGACACCCTTCCTTGGAAGGAAGGCAGACAATTTGCCACCCTGCTAAGTGTTCAATAGACCCTATAATGTATCGATAAAAAGAGGAATCGGGAGTGTAGAGGGTGGGGAAACCCTCCGAATTTACACCGATGGTTCTAAAACCAAAAGAGGATCCGCGGGGAATTTACTCGCAACAAATGGACCTCTCATTAGCTATACCCCTAGAGAAGCACACAACTACTCTGCAAGCAGAGATCGTTGGCATCATCCAAGGGGTTAAAGAAATCCTCCACCAATGACATCCGTGATAGGAACATCCAAATCCTTACAGAAAGTAGGTCAGCAATACTAGCAGTGAGTGGTCACAAGATCACCTCAAGACTAGTAAAAGAATGTCACAACACCCTTAAACAAGCAGCACAATCAAACAGTATTGAGCTGCGCTGGGTCAAGGGACACAATAATGAAGAAGGCAACAGCAAGGCAGACCAGTTGGCGCGAGCTGGATCGGTTCTCACTGATACCACGGACGGGCCCCCGATCGCGTCAACACCGAAATGCCTCACTGACATCCTCAAACAGAATACTCTCAAGATGCTAAAACAACGTTGGGACAACACCTCAGGCTGCATGCCAAGGAAGCAATACGCTCACCCAATCTGAAAACAGCTGAATATTATTTGCGACTATCCCGGGGGAATCTGCGTCTTATCACAGGTATCCTTATGGGTCACTGTCAGCTAAGGAAACACTTGTTTACTATGAGACTGGTGGAAACCCCCATATGTAGAGCATGTGAAGAAGAGGACGAGACAGTGGAACATGTGTTAACCACCTGCCCGGCTCTAGCCCACCTTAGAGAGTCCATGCTAGGGGAGCTCTGGCCGAACATGGCCAACATAAGTGATAACCCTCCAAGCGTTGTGCTGTCATTTGCTCGCCACCTTGGGTGGCTAAATGATAGAACAACGCAGGGCTGTCCCAGTCAGGGGGGCACAACGGGCCTAGTGAGGCCTAAGTGCTCTGGTCAATGATTTGATCACCCTTGACAAAGTCAATCCAGATCCAGATCCAGTGCATACAAATTCCAAATAGTTCATGAAGTATTACTTTAAACAAAATCTTCAATGATCTAAGCCATTTCATATTATTAGTTCAGATTATAATAAGTCCGTGGTTTAAGATACTTTGATTTGATTTAATTTAAAATAATGGTACAGCCAGTAAAAAATAACTGTCAGAGCTACTTTTTGTATTCGAAATATGTTTGAATTAAACCATACTTTGTAGATTATAGATTATCGTTGGAATGACCCTTCATCAATTTTTGAGATGTTTATTTTTCTTTTAGCTTGTATTTAATAATAATTAAGTTTAATTTAAAACTCCCTTTTAGAAAAAATAACCACAAAGCTCATAAGAAACAACTCAAAGAGTACATCAGTTACTAGTTCGTTCGCTACAACCCAGTTAGCCTTATTTTTCTAAAGACTTTTATTTTATTGAAAAAATAATAGACGATATAAGGAGCAGTGCCCTAGAGGCAAATCTGTGCAATCTACTATGGATGCACTTTATAACTCAACAGGCATAGATGCTTCACTACTACACAAGGAGATAGCATTAGGTATTTTTATGCATATTAAAAGTGCGTTAGACAACACAAAACCATGGAAAAGGGGGCCATTCCACAATAAGATGCATCAAGGCTGTACTCGAAAACCGCAAGATTACCGCAGGTATAGGGAATTAATCGGAAACGGTTACACAGCAAAAGGGTGCCAGCTGCTATGGTGTTTCGTTGTGGGTGACCTATTGTATACAAAGTTATGCGACTTAGCAATTGGCATAGGGGGTAAATATGATAACATCGTATCTTCCCTAGCCCAAGACGACCTCAATACCATGGCAAAATGGTGCCTGAGATAAAGCTTCAACGCTAAAGCGAATGAAAAACTGAACAAGTTCTATTAAAATATATTTTACATAAATCCTTAACTTTCGAGAAAAAAAAATAAAAATTGAAAATTTTGATATTTTTTGCCAATTGCTATTAAACTATTGGACTTGCGTAAAATGTATATAACAAATAATTGTGGAGAACCTTTTTCCGTAAACCTCATAGTTTTCGAGTAAAATATAGGGAAAGTACTATGATGGCCACATCATTATTTATTATTACATATGGCTCACTAGTATGGTGGGTCAACATTAACCAAGCTTCAAAACATCAGGTTTAGCTCTAGCACCTCACCAAAAACGAGGTCAGACTGGTCACAGATCTCCTTACAGGACATTGCCCAGTGAAGTACCATCTTCAGACTTTAGGTAAAGTAGACAACACCACTTGAAGACTATGTGGATCGATAGAGGAAACTGCCGAGCACATCATATGCCGGTGTGTAACACCACCGGAGAAATGGCGATAACAACAGAACGGATCAGGGCATGGTCTTCCAGAAAGTTTATTGACGTTACCAAGGAAATTGAATTCCTGGGAACATACTAGTAGTAGGGTATTAGTATAAAAGATCTAAGCAGATCGCAGTGCTGTCCTTGGATAAGGCCGCCCACGGGAAACAAAAGGGACTAGCGAAGCTCAACATCAACTTAACCGTCCCAAAAGGCTCATGGAGCGCCCCGACCACACCGGTGGAGCCCAATATCGTTTACGACGAAACCCATAGCAGCCAAAAAAAGAAGAAGGAACGAATCTGTCTCTCTCCTGAAGGACTCAGTGACCAGGACAAAAATGGTAGATAACATTCTAAATATTCACAGCCAATTGGACAAGGTAACCCGTGAGCCAGTAGTACTTCTCAAGACCAACATAAATACCAAAGTGGAAATAAAAGAATACGTCCACTTGGCCAAGAGCCTGGCAAGTCAACTAGTAATCGCGAATATTAAGAAGGCACTCAGACAACCGAAGTAGCCAAGGCAACTGATATAGATAGGGAACGACGACGTGTGCCATAGTAGGCATACAGGCACGTGGCAAAAGAGACACACAAGGACTGGCCACCAACTAAGGCAAAAAAGGATAAGACCCTACTCGGACCAACAGCAGTAACGGAAAACTCGAGTGCGGTCGTCGACCACCCCAATTTCCCTCCCTTGCCTGGCCTAAAGACAGGCGACCAGGAAGCACAAGGAAAGAGGGCGATCTAAGGCAAACCCGGCAGTGGGCAGAGCTCACAAATTGAATTTAGACCCACAAGGATCTACATTAAATCCGGTCCAAATTTGTACTTCTTAACTTAAGACGATGGGCCAGGGCGAACACGCCAACTCCATAAGCGGGGCCAGAAGGAGTACTACGGAGGACTTAGTCCTCGAACTCAGAAAGGGAATGAACGCTGACCCGTTTATCACCGTACCCCTTACAGCTGGTACCCTGGCGCGAGTGGGAGTCAAAGGACTCAACGAAGACATCACAGCCGAAGAAGAAGAGATTCTAGGCTGTGAACTGGACAAGGCCGGAAGTATCCAGGTTGTATAGCTCCGTCAATATGCAGCTAACTTAAGCATAGCCCTAATCCAAGGTACTAAAGAGGATACAGCCAAGCTCATGGACCTCGGCAGAATAAAGATCGGTTTCTCGCATTGCCTGATCCAAGAGAGGAGGGAGAAGCCTTCCCAGTGTGAGAAATGCAGGGACTACGCACACATACCCAGAGAATGCAGGAGTGCCAACAAGAGGGCAATTGCAGGCGCTGCGGAATGCCGGGGCACGAAGAGAAGGACGGTAGTCCTTCTGACCCAAAGTGCTTTGCCTGTGCTGCCTGGGGCATGGCGTCTAACCACTTCGTAGGCAAAGCCAGATATAATGCCGACAGAGTGGCGTGCAAAACGGCGCGAGGTGGAGCAACGAGAGGACGCACCGGAAGATTACACAATATGCGAACCTGACTAAGCCCAGGCCGAAGAAAGAATTCGAAAAAGGCATAATTGGAAAGTGCCTACAGTCAAACTTAAACAGGTGCCATACTATCCACGACTCCCTGGACGTATATTCTCGGGAGAACAACTTGGAAATCCTACTCGTGAGTGAGCCAAATGCCAAAAGACCTACATGGTATTGGCTGGAGGACAAGGACGGCGGTGTTGGAATCCTAATCAGAAGAGAGGCGTAGGTCAGTATCGGCGACCCGTATAGTCGGTGGAAGTAAACAGTGTTTTCTTCTTGGTAACGCTGATACATATGTCAATACTGAACACGATTCGAGGATGGAAAGTTGAGACCGAGGTGGAAAATCGTAACGACCACAGGTATATTTCATTAGATGTGTGGGACCAAAGTATCCCTGACGCCTCGCCTAGACCCTTCCAGAAGAAGAGGTACAGGGTAGGGAAGAGGAACAGAAGACGTCCGTCAAACTCTCCAAAGCATTCAAGAAGGCTTGCGACGAGGCAATATCCCAGGTGCGGAAACAGTATAGTGGAACAAAGATATCGCTGCTCCACGAGCCCTGGCAAACGCGGTTAGGAGAATCAGTAGTGGGTGTATGAGGATGGGCCGAGGAGAAGCGCCGCAGACGGCCAAGGAATGTGAGCTGGCAAAAAAGTTAAAGGCTGCTATACTAAACGCCAAGGACCTCCAATGGAGAGAGCTCCTAAAGCAACTCGAAGATAACCCTACGGGTAGAGACCAATCTGCCTCCTAGACAACGAGGGAAAGGTCTTGGAAAGATTGCTTCACGAAAGGCTGGTCGCACACATCGACAATGTGGGAGAGCTGTCGGATAAACAATTTGGTTTTCGTAAGGGAATGTCAACCACAGGTGCTTTGCTGGAGGTGAAGAGGATGGCGTGAGATGCAAATAGCGGCCCTCTGAGGAAAAGGCAACACTGCCTAACAATTGCCTTGGATATCAAGAACGTTTTTAACTCAACACCGTGGGAAGTGATCCAGGAGGCACTGAAGAGCAGAAATGTACCGGACTATCTCGACCGTATGATGAGTAGCTATCTCAGCGGGAGGACTCTGGTTTACACCGAGGTCCAGGGCAGAGAGCGGATAAAGGAGCTAACGAGGGGCATACCACAAGGCTGCATACTATTCTGAAATGTAGCATACGACGGAGTTTTCCGGCTCGAGCTGCCAGAAGGAGCAAACATTTTGGGCTACACCGACGATATCATTATCGCAGTGAGAAGTAGAAAATAGATGTCAGATACTATCAAACAGGTAGTCGACTGAACCAGATTAAACGGGCTGAAAGTCACAGCTAATAAGACCGGAGCACTGTGGTTCTCCACTAAACGAGAGGGACGTAATGGACACTAGAAAACGAGCTTCTGGACCACAAGGTACAAATCAGTACCTTGGGGTGGAGTTAGAGGCGAAAAGGTTTAACAGCAGACAAGTGACCTGGGTAGTCCGACAGAGTAAAAGAGGAAGGTACTGCTGGGTGTCGCCAGGGCTAAACTGCTCTACGTAGCCCCCGCATGGCAGTCTCGACAAAAGCGATAGAGGTACTGGCTTGTGTGTTATAAAAAATACATAATCCAGCAAATATGTTTTTAAACAAGTCGCAAAAGGCTGAATTGAACATGATACAAATATTTTTCATTTGGAAAGTATCTAAAACGCAACTAAGAGAGCCTCTTATGAAGGTGAGTCAACTACGCTTTCAGCAAATGTATAACAACCTGGGATTATGAAACTTATTAGTTCAAGCAAAAAAAAACTTCAAAATAGTTCTAGAGTTTGCAAAAATCAAGGCGAAATGAGATAAGCCTGCTTACTTTATGTGCTCATAATGTTAAATTTCTCGACGTACGGACAAATGGTTTGAGGATTATCTTACCAAAAAGAATTACTAAACCGATAATTAATAATATAATGAAAGGTGTACTTTTCATATGAATATTTGTATTTTACTTCGTTGTTCATCACCCACTATAGTGGTCTACTTTCCTTCTGTCGCCTCCCTTATGTTCAGGGCATATTGCCCCAACTTCCACGATCCCGGAATCTTCTATTCCCCTCTCCATAACCGGGCTAAAATTTACCTGAACTTGTTCTTCCCCTCAATTCGCGCTTTCTATCTTTTTAACTCTTCGGTGCTCTCTCCACTTCCTTCTCTCCTAACCTGCTATTTTTCTTACATTTCTCACCCCACTTCTCCAGCTCCCACTTCCTTCCCCCACATTTTACCATCCTTCTCTCATCCCCTCTTTCGCCACTGTACTTCACCTTTGTCTTCCTGCCACAACTTCTCCATTGATCCAACTCCGTCCTACTTAACCTCCCATAGTTTCTCTCTCATCCATTTTAATTGAATTTAAATAATAATAATCATCTTTATTTAGCAATGTTTACTATACAATAACATAGATATAATATAATAATACTTTCTATCACTTTACATTTGTACTTATTTTATTTTATTCATCTAACCTATATATAATTATATATAAAAACATATATACACCAAAACACATCCATACACACAACCCTTCCACTTGGCTCAAATAACGAATTGCATAACCCCCATACATTAACTATTCTTGAAGATTCTTCAAAATATATTATAAACAAAATATTTATAACCAAATAATTAATTTCGTTAAGTAAATGTAATAAATTGTAATTAAATGTAAGACTAATATAACAAATTCACTCCTAGATGGTTTTGTATTTATGTAAATATTGTACTTTAAACTATTCAATGTATTATTTTCATATATAAATGTATTATTTAATCTAAATATACCACAATGTAAAAAAAAATTATGTTCGCCTTAAATTTAACAATAAATACTTTTAGTTCCAACTGATGATGTAATATTAAATCACCCATCCTTTTAAGCAGGCAAATAAATTAACCAATATTATACTTATATAATAAAAATCAACTTTCCACAACACTCCCTCAGAAATATTACCAGTTTATTTTTTATTTTTATTACATTTATTTTAATTATTATTTTCTATGCAACTGCAGACATTAACCCTTACATGATTTTTACTAATAAGCAAAAAGATTTGGACATTATTTTCTAAACAACGACAGACATTAACCCTTACATGATTTTTACCAATAAGCAAAAAGATTTGGACATTATTTTATTAACTAGTTTTATTTACCAAAATTTGATTGATACCTAACAACAAAATAAGAAACAAAACGTGAAACCTAATTTAGCTTAATAATAAAAATATTTCTCTGATGATTATTCATTTCAAATTTCTATAGGAACTATGGGCTACCAGTTAAAATAACCCACGTAAAATTTTTATATATTTGTGGATATCTCAAATCACAGGCATTAATTGTGAAACAGTGTGGCCGTGTAGATTAAAGTACTGCAAAAATACATCGGAATAAAACAAATATTAATTTAACGACTTTTGTACCACTAACAATCTTAATAGAGTTCTGTATAAACTTGTAAACAAAAAAATAGTTTCTCAATAAAATGTGGAAAAATAAAAAAGATAAATGTTTATAATTTTTACTTTAAACTTTATATGTTTGGTTTAAATTTTCATCTCAATAAATTGCCAGGAATTTTTATCTTGGGATGATTTAGTATGAAATAACAGTTAAGATTTGCTAAAAACTTTAATTAAAAATATTAACAATGTGTGTTTCTAAAAATCAAGTATATTATTAAAACAATATTTAAATCAAGGGAACTGGTGCTGGTAACACGACAACGTTTACCTCAGTCTTACTTAAATCCAAATTTCTGACAGTTTCAATGCTGTATTGCGTGCCAAGATTCTGATCAATTACGATGCAGTTATTGTCGATAAACTGTTGTATTACTACTTTATCTTCTCTGTTACTCTTCGGAGATTCTTGTTTATGTGTGTTATAGTGTGTTTTTAAGGTGCTGCGCTGATTGAAAGACTTATTGCAAATGTTGCACATATAGGGTCGCTCGCCTGTATGTATTCGGGTGTGTTTGACCAACATGGTGCGTGTGGAAAAAGACTTGGAACATGTTGAACACTTGTAGGGTTTTTCACCAGTGTGTGAGCGCATATGCACTGTTAATTGACCTGAAGATTTAAAAAGTACATTTGTTTATATAATACATATGAATCAATATTCCATATTCATTGAACTGATTTTTAAAATAAAATATAATATATATATATAATTATCACCAAGTATTATTTTTAAAGATTTAAAAACATACTCTAAAATATTTTATTGTATATAGACAGATTCATATAAATATGAGAATAAACAAATAACAAGAGCAAGAGACTATAAATAAAAACTGAAACTCTTCAAAAGAAATAGGAATATATTAATATTAATAAAAATTAAAAAACAAGAGTGGGGCCAATCTACTAATAAAGATAATTACCAATAAGTGAGAACAAAGCTTTATAATTGCTGCAGTCAATTCCTTGACATTTAAAAATATTGAATATAATTCATCTAACCGCAGACAAAATAATTTAAAAAATCCATGATATGAAAATAGTGCACAGGGGCACAGTCATACAGTAAACTAAAGCTATCTTATAAGATGCTAAAAACTGTTTTGCAAATAGATTATTTTCTGAAAGCCTAACTCTAAATAAAAAGAAACTGATAAGCTTGAGATAATAGGTACAGAAAAAAAGACAAATTCTTTACAAAAGACAGAATATTACTCTTTAATCATTGCGGAGAAGCTGTGTTTGAAATATTAATATTAAGCTCATCACTAACGTTATCAGAAATTAATTAGAAATTTTGAACATTAAAATCCATGAATACTGCAATAAATGCAATAAAGCAGCTATATTTACTCTAAGATAAGATGAAACTGGTATATTTTAAAGGAACCTTATATATAATCAAACTTTCACATTAGACAAATCTTATTACCTCTTTTTAAAATTAAATATTATTCATATTAAAATAAAAATTCACTAAAAGATTAAAAAATATTAACATCTCAAAAATTATATAGATCC
Organism: Ontholestes murinus; assembly: GCA_963969525.1. Taxonomy (NCBI): domain Eukaryota; kingdom Metazoa; phylum Arthropoda; class Insecta; order Coleoptera; family Staphylinidae; genus Ontholestes; species Ontholestes murinus. The sequence continues at coordinate 21,538,115 of OZ018397.1, read as the reverse complement.
ACATTCATAATTAACCAAATATTTAAATTAAAAGCAACAGTTTTCAAAAGCTTTCAGAAAATTTAGCTTATTTATTATATGATAAATATTTTTGTTTATATTATTAATTCTTGTTTCCTAATTTTATATTTTATTATTTCAATCAAAAACTTCTAGAAAAAAAGGATTGCCAAATGAAAAGAAATTCAGTCAATTTTGATTTACATTGGTTTATATAAAATGTCATATAATACATACCTGTTGTTGAAAGACGTTTACCACAGATAAAACACAAAACTCTCCTATCCCCTAAATGAATCCGTCTGTGAGTTTTCATGTCTGTTGATTGTTTAAAAGCCATTCCGCAAATATCACACACATAAGGCCTTTCATTTGTATGAGTTCGCATATGCACTCTAAGTGTACCTAAATAAAAAAATAATAATAATAATATCATAATCTATTCTTACTTACTTACTATAATTACTTTTAAGGTATAATGCTACTAGTAAGAACGGGATGGATACATGAGAAGGTGAAGGAGGTGGTGAAGAGACAAGGATGTCTAGGGAAGCGTGAATATAACAAGTGGTATGTGGAGGAGGGGAGAAGAACCGTTTGGGAAGAGAGAAGAGGGTTACCTTGGCAAGGGTGATATGTGGGACGGAGGAGAGTTGGAAAAGGGTGAAAGGATGGGAAGGAGTCGTGGAAACATCTGACAGAGGGATGCAAGGGAGTAGATGATGGTTGAATGGGTGGATGAAGAAAGGTAATGGAATGGATGAGAGAAGACAGAAAAAAATATTCTGATGAGGCTTGGGTGGGAGAGGGAAGAAATGCAAATATTTAGAATAATTACAATTCATATAGGCAAACAAAGTAAATATTTTATTTAATGCCTGACAAAACCTGGCTTAAAATATGATTTTCTCTAATGAACTCTAAATTGTTTTTGTTTTACTGAATCTTACCTGTCGTCATAAAATAGTTATCACATTGTTCACACTTGTACTTTTTAGTCCCTGAGTGAGATCTCAGATGATAAGCCAGAGAACCACTTTGGCGAAAACCCTTCCCACATATGCTGCAGAGAAAGGGCTTCTCGCCAGTATGGTTTTTCATATGCTCAGCAAGAAAGCTTGGATAGGGAAACTCTTTGTTGCAAATTTCACACTTATGTTTTCTCTTGCTATAATTTTCATCATGAACCACCATATGCCGGCGTAAACTTTCTTTTGTAACACATCCTAAAAAATATTCTAATTACCATAATATACATTTTTTAAAACATTTGAATCAGATATAGGTGAAATTTATGCTTTATATCTAAGATAAAAAACAAGTTATTTATTTATTTACTTGTTGTGTTTAAATACATGAGATAACTTACCCTTATCACATTTAGGACACGGAAATGGTTTTTCATTGCTGTGTTTATAGCTGTGTTGCTTAAGAAGGTATTCATAACAAAACTTTTTGCCACAAACATCACACTGAAAAACTTGGGATTTGGCATATTTCTTACTGCATACCAATTTGTGTGTTTTAATATGTGCACTAAGCCTTAGTCGACTTGTGAAAATGAGAGAACAAGTTGAGCATTCTAGTTTTGATTTATTTTCTTTATGTTCTGATTCTTTTAAAGTGTCAATATTTTTGTTATCATCCTTATTCTTCTTCAGTTTCAACGTATTTTGAACAATTTGATCAGTTTGGTTTTCTTCATGCTTTGATACAATATTTTGTTTGAGAATTTTATTTGAGGTAATACAGGTTTCTATTAAGAAAAAAAATGTTGTTAATGATTCGATGCAAGTGGTGCATATCCATTGAGATAGTCCATCAGATTTAGAAAACTGAAATAAAGATTATTTAATTATATAGCAAAATTGTTTTGTGCAAAAAACAAAATATAAAAATTTATTAAGCAGATTAATATGCCCATAGTCTATACTAAGTATATGAAAAAATATTGAAAAAGGGGGTAGCTTTTATTAAACTGTCTCCTTTAGCCTCTTTGTCGAGTTTTTATAATTATTCCTGAATTGTACATATAATACTATAACTCTGAAACTAACATTATAGTTATAGCTAATCATAAACTAACATCAATTACCTTTGAATTATTGTTCAAATAAAACAGTACAGTAACAATAGCAGTAAATTAAGTTGAAAGCTCATTTGTATTTTACATTACTTAATATGTATTTCTTACCTCAATATTACTTATTCGTGATAAAAATTCAACTAAAGGTACTTCAACATTGTGAGATATTATTAAATCAAATAAACATTTCAGATCGTCCCCATTTCTCATACAAATCCTACATACATTACTATAATCTTTGTTACTCATCTTTTCTACAAGATCTTTTTTTTTACATGTACACGAGTACACGAATTTAGTAGTTAAAATACGAAAGAAGAAAATGCATAAATTCTAGTTGGAAATGTAAACGGAGATATATGTGTATGTTTTCTGTGGTAAACAGAGTAACATAACCTAACATTTTGTCATAATGGATACCTGCAGAAGGAGAAAAAATATAAATAAACCAAAGTTAATTCAAATGGATCATATATGTAGAGTGTGCCTCTGTAAAAGAAAACACTTTCGAAATATTATGGAGACGAAAATAGTGCTGATGATGGAATACTGTGCTTCGATCAAGGTTTCCTATTTTATTTATTTATTCTCTTTCTAAATTAATAATAACTATTATTTTAAGGTAACTGAAGGTGATAACTTACCTAAACAGATATGCATGACATGTTTCCATCAAGTTTCTAAATTTTACACATTCAAGAGAAAAATTGAAGTTAATGATAAGTATTTACACAATTATATACAGCAATGTGAAGCAGATGACGGAGCAAACTTTGAAGTCAATTTTGACGATGAAATAAAAGAGAAGATAGTTGAGAATACTAAATATAAAGATATAGTGATTGAAAATACAAAATTAATCATTACGGAGGGTCCTCCACCTTTAATACCGTTAGAAAACAGTACAACTGTTAAAACTGAACCCATTGTATTACCTGAAAATACCCCTCCATTAGTCCCATTAAAACCAACTTTAATACCATTAGAAATTGAGCAAATACAGCCGAGTAAATTGAAATTAGAATGCAGCATGTGTGCCGATGAATTTAATTCGATTCAGGATCTCAGACATCATAGAAAATTTAAGTGCCAATCTAACGGCTTGCAGTGTAATGTTTGCCAAAAAGATTTTAAGGATAGTAAGAAGTTAATAGGACATTTAAAAGGGCATATGGTGGTTAAACAGTACGTTTGTAAAATTTGTGGAAAACGCTATCCGAATCCAAGTACTTTTAAGGTGCATATGAGGACACATACTGGGGAACGCCCATTTAAATGTCATGTTTGCAATAAAGGGTTTGTCCGATGGGCAGGTGTTGTGGGACATATGAAAACTCACAATTCACAAAAACCGTATGAGTGTGAGACTTGCGGGCGTTGCTTTAAAATCTCTTCAAATTTAGAGAGGCACAAGATACTTCACACTGGTAGTTTTCCATTTTGCTGTAATTTTTGTGGAAAGACTTTTAGTCAAGCTGATAATCTGCAATTACACATTAGAACAAATCACACTTTAGAAAAGCCATTTTTGTGTAATGAGTGTGGTAAAGGTTTTGTAAGTTCAACACGATTAAACCGTCATATGTGGGTACATTCTGGATATAAGCCGTATAGGTGTAAACAATGTGATAAGGCTTATTCTAATTTAAATGATTTGAAAAATCATGCAAGGGTGCATTCTGGTGTCTCAAGTGATGCTGATAAACACCATGTGTGTAATATTTGCAGCAGACGATTCTTTCATGCATGTCGGCTAAGTAAACATCTAAAGGTACATGAAAAGAAGACTTGTCAGTTTTGTAAAAAGTCATTTTCATCGAATTTTATGTTGGGTAAACATATTGATAGTAAACATCAAGAGCTCTGTTTGGAAGATTTGGCACAACTATTGAAAAAGGATTAAGAGTGTTAGGTGTAACAGTATGTAAAAAATAGTACAAAAATATAATATTGTCAGTTGAAATCACTAAATCTATAAAGTACTTGAATTAGCTAGTGACTTCCAAAGTGTGTTATAGAAAAGTGGTGATGCAGTAATTTGAACATACTGGGTTAAGAAAGTTTTCAGGATCATAATAACATTTTAAATGTTCTGTATGATAATGAGTTTAGTAAATATGCTGTTTATAAAATAAAGCTTGTTTAGATATATTATAAATATTGTCATGGTATTACTTGATCTTTTCTAGTGTTAACATTAAAATGCAGTCAATAAAGTTTTTTCTATTACATTTAATGTGTACTATTAATCCCATAATTTACTTAGTATTTAATATTTAGATTAGATTAAATCATTTACCAACACTACAGACAGATATTGAATTATACAAGAATAATATGTATAAATTCAATATCTGAAATTGTATTAGCCAGAGTAATAATAGTTTCAACAAGTGATTTGTTTTGTAGTTTTAGACTCATTATGATCATAATAATGCACAAAGTTTACATTAAGAATTAAACCCCTTTTGTAATACAAATTTAAATATTTACATATTCTCCATATAAAAATAAAAGAAAACATTAAATAATTTTAAAGAATAATAAAATGGCTAAGTTGAAGAAAATTTCTATGAAGTGGTTTTGAAGAAATCGCTAGACACTACATTAAAATTATAAATGAAACTTTTTGTTTTTGATACTAAGCAGTATTTTTAGTACGACTAAACTAAATATAAACAAAATAAATCAGTTACAACATATGTCACTTTTTTCACTAATTTGTATTAAAAATGTTTTGTGTATCAGAAATATTATTTTGTACTTGATAAAGTATTCGATACCAATTTAAATATCGCAATTTTATATTAAGCGTTGTGTTTGATAATTAAACCAACTGCTAACTGGTTCTTTCTACATTAAACTATCCTTTATTAATTACTCTGTCTTAAGAATTATATCAGATATTTAGGTTTGTTCGCTTTTTAATTAAAAATTCAATTTAGTTTCCCATCACAATTCAATTGGTTTACTGTAATAATTTTCGAAATTTTATTAATCTTAGATAGATACAAAAATTAACAGAAAATTTGAATAAGATTTTAAATTTCCCACATTTTTTAGTAAAAAGTAACCATATTTTAACCAATACCAACTTAAATTAATTTCTACGCCATGAACTTAGTTACTAAGGAAATTTCCTGTCACTTATCAACTGCCTCTGTTAAAATATTCATAAATAATAAATTGGGGTTATGTTTTAATAAATTAATTTTTCGGAAAGAAATATGTTGCTCTCTCTTAGAAGCGATCATAAGGAACACCTTCAATTATTGAGTGGACAATCTGCGCAAGGTATAAATTATCAATAAATTAAATATAAGTAAACAAAGTTTATTATAAAATACATCTAGAATGGATTTACAGAAAGCCAATGAAATGTTTATATGCAATTAACAATTTGGTTCAAATTAAATTTCTTATTTCTACAAGATTGTTATTTAATAGCTTTGCAGAATTGATTGTAATTAAATACAAAAGAAGCAAACATAATAAAACAATTATTTTTTTAAAATTAATCTATAACTTTATTATACATTTTATACAATAAATAAAATAGTATTTACTTTGTTTGTATAACTTGGATTTAGGTTGCCGAAATCTTAGTAACAAAATATTATATCGAATTTGTACAAATAGTAAGTAAATGGTTTTATGTACAAGTAAAATTATTTTCAATTTAAAAGCATTAAGACCTTAAGTCTTTTTTGATCTGTGATGTTGATACATTAAAAGTATAGATACTCTTTTTAATGTGTTATGCAGTGTGACTAGTACATTTGACTGCTATAATTTGTGCCAAAGTGATGAACAGTGTAAATATGAATAATTGGTCTCTGAACAAGTTGAAGCATGTGTGGTCGCATTATCTCGTAGTTGGCTAAATTTCTGTTTCCAAAAAAAACCACTATAGGCCTTTTGATGATTAATATATACAATAATTAATGTTTTTAATAATATATATCTACATATATAATCATACACCCGCCTACCTGTTTAGAGTGTAGGGTTTAATAAAATAATATTACATATTAAAATAATTAAATAAATAATTTGGTCTCTGGAGCTGAATCCTTGAAAGTGCCGTAGAAGTCAATATGTCAAAAACAATAAACTTTTTTTACTTATCTCTTTGTAACACATTTTTCTGGTTATTTCTAAATATTTTAATAATAGGTATTTTTCATTTGAACCAATCTAAATGATAAAAATTAAAAAGAGTTGTTAATTATGGATAAGTAAATTACATTTAACGTCACAAATAATAAAATATAATGTTTCTCTTGCAGTGGTAGTCGACTTCTGTAAATTAGCAATAGACTTCCTCCACAATGGACCCAATAATAAATTGTACAGTACTGCTGCCAACAAGCTGAATATTGAAGTCGAAAGCATACAAAATTGCATCTACGGCTTGGTTAATTTGTTGCTAGTATCTTGTAAACATAAGGTAAGATTTGAATACACAAAACATATCTATACGTTTATCAGAAAAAATTTTCACTGATGTGTCTCCATCCACAAAAACTTTTTTGATTTAAAATATATTGTAGTAAAATATATAAGTCCTTTACGTTGTAGATAATTCACTAATAAATAGAAAAAACACGAAAATATATTCGTAAAATCTACAACAAATGAGTCTTATTAAGACTACAAGAACAAATCACTTTTGAAACAACTACTTCTCTAGCTAATACTTCGACAGACATTGAATAATACAAAAGTAATTTGCGTGTTACAAAATAGCAAGGCTATCAAAGCAACACTAGTTTGAACGTATTTCTTTCTGTAAAATGAACTAAAAATGATTGAATGTACGTTAAAATAGTTTGTGAGTAACTATACTATGGTAATTTGGAAAAAGAAATGAATTTAGGTTGATGTAATTAAAAATACTTAAAATATTTTTAATTACATCAACCTAAATTCATTTCTTTTTCCAAATTACCATAGTATAGTTACTCACAAACTATTTTAACGTACATTCAATCATTTTTAGTTCATTTTACAGAAAGAAATACGTTCAAACTAGTGTTGCTTTGATAGCCTTGCTATTTTGTAACACGCAAATTACTTTTGTATTATTCAATGTCTGTCGAAGTATTAGCTAGAGAAGTAGTTGTTTCAAAAGTGATTTGTTCTTGTAGTCTTAATAAGACTCATTTGTTGTAGATTTTACGAATATATTTTCGTGTTTTTTCTATTTATATTGTAGTATATTAGGTGATATGATTTTCTCTTGCAAGAAATGTTATTCCATTAAATTAATACCATTTCTTGCAAGAGAAAATTATGCGACGTAATAATGAAAATATGACCAAAAAAAAAAAAATGTTAATTTTCTAGGATAGAATTTAACAGAACAGGTTGAAAGATCTAAACACGTGTCTACAGATGTTTATAAATTTGATTGTAACATTATTTAATTACTTTTGATAGATTATATTAATTCCTTAAATTCATTTATTTTTCATATTTTCTACTACCATATTCACTCGAAAACATATTTTTAAATTGTTTAAGTTTTATTGACAGAAATAAATACATTCAAACTTGTCATGATGATAGTTGCAACCGTTACTACGTGGTAATCTATAATATTCTGAATTCAGTGCCTACATTCAAATTAGTGTTGCTTTGTTAGCTGTGCTATTTGACACACACATTACTTTAGTATAATTCAATATCTGTCAAGGTATTAGCCAGAAAAGTAGTTGTTTCAATAAGTGATTTATTTTTGTAGGCTTATTAAGACTTATTATTATAGATTTACTAAATGTTTTCGTATTTTTAACCTATTAGGTACTATTCTATTTAATTTTATATATTACTTCAACCAGAATTCAGCACTAACAACATGAAATATTTAACTTTCTGCAAATAAATGTCCACTATTTTATTTCAAAAGGATAGGATCATGTAAATATTTTCTACAAGAAAATAGCATTATTTAATACAGGACCATATTCCTATTGATCTTTTTTTTCCTACTATGTTAGGTAACAAAAATTATTCTAAATGCTACCTCTTATAGTGATCAGAAGAACAGAAAACCGCTATACACCTGGTGTAATATACAGGGTGGGCCACGAATAACGTCCATTAAAAGTTTAGGGGGTTCCTGCAAGAGGAAAATTCTGAAAAAATCAAGGGTTGATTGCAATCTCCTCATGGAAAATATTTCGACTTTCTATCACTTCCGGTTGTACCGGAAACGGCTACCAACTTTGTTATTTTAAATGGAACATACTGTATATTATTTTATTTTTGAACTCCTTGTTCGATTGCCTACCTCCCCATATGGGTTTATGTCCACTTCACTTAAAGAAAAGCCTTTATTGGCATTAAAAATTATAAACATTCTAAACATAATAATATTTCTTCCCTCTCTTCTTTTTTCTTTTTTTTTTCTCTCATTACTCATACCACCTCTCTTCGCTTCTTTCTTTCCCACCCCAACCTTCTCAGAATCCTTACCCTGGCCCCATCTTCTCTCATCCATTCTGCTACCCTTCTACAACCTTCCACCCATTCTGCTACCCTTCTACAACCTTCCACCCATTCTGCATCCACTCCCTTACATTCATCCGCCAAATGTACCCACGTATCCTTCCCTTCCTCGCATAACACACATCGCCCGTAACTCTCCCCCATCCATCTCTTTCTCCCTCTCTCTTCCGCCCCGCATCTCGCTCTTGCCAAGGTCACCCTTTCCTCCCTTCCTAAGCGATTATCCACCAGGTACCTTGGCTTCCTTCCATCCATCTGCCACTCCTTGTAATTCTCGTTGTATTCACTCTTCTCCATACACCCTTGTCTCTCTTGCCCTTCCACCTCTTTCGCCTTTTCATGCACCCATCCCACTACATTCACCCCTTGTTCCACCCATTCCTTCACGATCCCCTCTGACATTCCCACCCTCTCATATATCCTTGTCCTCTCCGCTCTCCAATCACCCATGCCTTCCTTCCATACCTCCTTCACCAATCTTCCCTCTTCTAAACCCCATAATATCATTTCAAAACCAGCCACTCTCTTTATAGTTTCGCACCACATACTCTCCCTATGTGTTTCCTGAAGCAGTATGTATTCGGGTGTTGACTTCTCAACCCCTAACATCTGCTTCAGGAAATACCGCTGCTCTCTCTCAACCCTTTCATACCTCCTAACACCCCACACTTCTGCCCCATACATCAAGATCGGTCTCACACATGCATTCCAAAGATCACACGTAACTCTCACATTACCATCCATCCACTTTCCCCCACGCTTTTCTGGCTTTTCCCTGGATCCACCTAATATGTTCTTCATACCCCCCCGAGCTCTTAAACATAAATCCCAGGTACTTAAACATTCTCACTCTCTTTATCACCTCACTCTTCCACTATGGCTCTTCCACACTTCCTTTGTTCCTAAATCACATCCACTTCGTTTTTCCGACATTCACTCTTAACTCTCTTTTGTCCATGTATTTCTCCACTCTCGCTAACATCTCTTTACTCTAATCCCTCGCCAATAACACCATATCATCTGCATATGCCAGTATCCACACCTTGCTCCGCCCAATCACTACCCCGCCCCGCCCGCCTGCCCTTTTCTCAACACATCATCTAACTCCCCAGTGTATATATTAAAGAGTATTGGGCTCCCTAAACTTCTCTGATCTAGCGCCTCCCATTTTCGCCACTCCCCATGTTTCTTCATACACCCTCCTTACAAATTACACAATTTCCTCACTCACTCCTCCTCTTCTCATACATTCTATCAATCTTTCCCTTGGCACCGAATCATACGCTGCTCTCAGATCTAAAAAAAAAACATGTACACACTCCCTCTTTCTCCCATCACATGCTCTATGATCCTGGCCAAGGTAAAGATCTGTTCTCTTGTCCCTCTTCCCTTCCTAAAACCCCCCTGCACCTCTAGCACCATTCCTTCTTTGACCCAATTTCACTTCTTTCAGCTTCTCTCTCATTCTTTTCATCGCCATTTCCCCGCTCTCCAGCCTCTCCTCTTCGCTTTCTTCTTCTCCCTTTCCCCATGTCCCAATCCTTAATTCTACCTTTAGCGGCCACACCCTTTCGCCACTATATAATCAATTACCGATTCTCCCTTCGGTCCTACATATGTTATCCTTCCCTCCCAGTCCCCTTCCGTACATCCGTTCTTAACTTTTACAGTTTTTGATTTAAAAATTTGTCAAATATTGACCTCAAATAGGCGTTTGGAAAAATGCCTTTTACTTTTAGTAGATACAAGATAGACACACGATCAGCATCTTGTATTGTACCTAATCGATTCCTCTACAATGGAAAAAATTGAGACGTGTCAATTTCATTTTGTCCATTGTACTAATTGCTTGTATGTTGAGAAAATGCAAAGAACTGCATTTTTCTTTCTTATTGGAATAGGTCTATAATTAATAAAAGTGAAAAATGCATAGAAAATATTGAATTGAATTTCTTCCGCGCAGCGTGTAAGAAGGAGGCGCCCAAGTTATATTAAAGCAGATGAACAGTGCAAATATTTGACACCCAAATATTGTTCGAGCATCGTTGCTAATAAATAATAAATAAATAAATAAATATCTCGCAGGTGTCTCCCGGATGAATTATTTACTTTCCTTGAGGATACTGTTTTACATGATAAATTCCGCGCCGAATTTTTCCGTAAAAGGGGGGGGTCGAAATTAAATTTAGTCCGCGCTCATAAATCCGGGTCGTCGTATCGTCATTTAAATTGAGTAAAAATAATATACTGCTTAGTAAGTTGTTGAGTGAATTACGTATTATACGAAGTGAATTCCTTAAGCTAGCCTACATAGGCCAATATAAAATATTTTAAAATCCTTTACGTTGTACAAAATTAACTAATACTTAAAAAAAGATATAAATCTACAATTAATTCGTTATTAGAGGAGTAGCTGTTTCAATAAGTGATTGGTAGTCTTCTTAATAAGATTAATCTTTGTAGATTTGCCATGTTTTGTATGTATTTTTAAATTATTAAGTCAATAAGTTCCAATTTCTAATATTTTTCTACAAAATAAATTGTTTGTTTTTTCATTGATATAGGCTCAAACACAATGGGGAAAAAAGAAAATATTTTCTTTCTTTATGGTTCTACTTTAAGGTTTTAAATTTAAAAAAAACTGATATAATAAACTATAAAATACAAGGTTTATTCAGAACAACATTTTGAGGGCCGATGTTTTATTATGGAAAACCCAGTCGCCATTCCTTCATATTTCTGACCTTTTACAAAAGATTGCTAAAATTTGATTTGCTGACATCAGGATGTCGATTTTGTCTAAAGTGGATCATTAGTTGACATTCAATCTTCTTTCTGCCATTTTTAAAATGTTTATGCTACTTAAAACAAGTCTAACACTTCATAGAAGTAATTACTGTAGTATGTTTCAGTTTGCAGATTTCACAGTTTTATATAAAATTTCAAAAATTCAAATTAACCTGAGGTAATTGCACACAAAATCTGACAGCTATTCAACAAAATATTAGCACTCTTTATTGCCGTTAAATTTTAAAAGCAATTTATAAAGATAAAGTGATAGCACTGAACAGTATATGTATCCAAAGCAGATGCACTGTGAATCATCTACAAGCGTGAACTCTACCCTTCGGCATGGTGTTAATATTATATGTTAAGTAACATTGAATAATACTGAATTATTTAGTTTTATTGAATCAATTGGGGATGGATAATTAATTTTGTAACAATTTTTCTGTGTTAAATTATTTTTTATATACAATTTATATGCAAATTCTATTTTGAGTAAAGGATATATTCCATAAAATAAATTATTATTATCTACAATCTGAAAGTAGCTTATTCATGAACATTATATTCTCCTGGAACCAAATGAGTTACACAATTTATTAAATTAACAGAGTTCTTGTAATATTAGGTTATGGTATAGCCTAGTAATAGCTTCAAAATATATCGAGAAGTAGTGATGGATCTCTTATTATAAATATTATATTTAATTGACCTTTATATTTAAATTATTTTTCCTAACACATCCAGTGGTACAAGTTACCTATATAACTCACATCACAAGATAATTCAGGGCTTTATCACTTGGTCCATTTAGTTAATTCAAAATGTGAATAGAAACTCTTAAAATAATTTTATTTACTCTTGTATAAATAATATTTAAATACACAATATATGTTAAGGAAAAGAATAGTGGATCATCACAATATAGTTTTTTCTTCTTAATTTTAAAACCATTAAAATATAGGTTATTGATCAATTCTAGTTGAGTGAAGCAGATTTCCGGGATTCGATTTTGACCATTGGTTTCACAAGTGACCAACAGGATATACTCTTCGAATTCTACAAGTCAAAATGCAAGGAAATCTCAGAAATATTAAGAAAGTTAGCAGTACAGGAACCACACTATCACAACCTTGATTGGAGATTTGAAGTCATGGTATGTATATATCATTAAAAAAAAGATTTAGTATTCCAATATTAAGATACTGAAAGCAAATATATTATTAAAACAAATAGGTGTACTTTAGACCACTTTACATTATTTTTATAAAGCATCTGAATAAGCAATTCTTCAACGATACTTCATTAACGCTATTGGTCACAATTGTATGAGCCTACACGACATTTGCTGCCTTCTTATTTATTAATTCCTTTTCAATATTAAATGCTTGAGTTTTTGAGCATTATCAATTTAAATAATATGGAATTTTGCATATTTTGGTTAACTTTAAAAACACAAGTGAACTTTGTTTATATTACACACTTTATTCATTCTGTGTGTTGAAACTATAGCCACAAAGAAAGAATAAAGTGTGATATTAGCAAAGTTTAATTGTGTTGTTAAAGTTGTAAAAATGTATCACAGTCTCCACATTTTTTTATTTATTTGGCTATCAATCATATAGCCCTTCCACCGTGTTTTTGTGTATTTATGTTTGTGTAAATGAGCTGGTTATTTTGAAGGAAGATTACTGGACATCTATCCAATTGTTAAGCAATAATTTGTTTATTTTTTAATGTAAATTTAATTCACTAAATAGTAATTACCATCTAAAGCAGCAGGGTTTTTAAGGTTTCATCCAGATCTTTATTACACCAAGCAACTCCTCTAATCACAATGGACCTAAACCTAAAAGGAACATCTGCATCAAATGAAGAGGAAATGAAACACATATTTCTACAAACTGATCCTCTAAATCTTTTACACATGGCTGATGAGCTGGAAAAGGCAATCATAGAATCACGAAGCCGGTACTCTAGGAGGATACAAAGGGCGTTCACAGACTGATCAAAAGTTATATAAAAATATTTAATAAACAAACATAAGTCCTTAACCCAGAATCAAATAATAATAATTAATTACTTTTAATGTTTCTTATCCTTTCCTTTTCCCAAAACTTTCCTTCTTTGGGACACCATATGGAGATATAGTTGTGGAAAAACTGAAAATTGTCATTATTTAAAAAAATTAAGATAATTTAATTCTACGAGACTTACTTGGAATATATGTGAGCATAATAAACATGATTAAATATGGAAAGCTGAATGTGAAGTTCCACTTATTTGGCATTGAAGATGACCACATTTGCGTCTCGCTAGTTTCTAGGTAGGCTGAGTACAGGCATAACAGTTCTCCTGTGATTCCAATTGGGTATAAAATTATAAAAGTAGAATACCTGCATAGTAATAAAACTATAATTAACAATATAAAATAACTTTCATTACATATAATAATTTAGTTTAATGTTTTCCATTTGCAATCATTTCCAATATAGATGTTGTCCCCTAAAATTTTGAATATGAGTAATGTAATGTGTTTGTATTGTATCTTGATAATTATTATTGGTTGCCATGGTTGTTGCTGCAATATACATATTAAGTCAAATATTGACATGCATATTGCAGCTGCAAAACAGGAATTTTATGATCGTCTGGGATATTGTTTGGTTCAACAAGGAAATGTTTTCGAACATTTTAGTAACTAAAATTTAGTTATTTGTTATTCATTATGTCAGAATTGGGTTTTTAAAAATAGTAATATTAAAATATCTTGTAAATATGTTTCATTTTGATTTCCTATTTTATTACAAATTAGAAATTACTGATTATTTCCCGTTTGTCAGTCCATTAAAATATATGACAGCTATGCAAAAAACGAGCAACAAGCGTGGTAACTAAGTGACAAGTAAGAGATTCAAATGCCTGTATTCAAAATTTCAGGGGACAACGTTTATAATAGGTATTAAAGCACTGCCAGATATTGAACAACAAAACTGATAATTGCTTTTTCTAGTCTGAAATGACATTCAGCACTATGCTTTATTTTTGTACTTTTGTAATATTTTTTTTTTTAAATAAGTAATTGTGTAGGCTTTCACTTCGTGATACATTTTGATAAATTCAAAATAAATAAACAATTAACTTTGTTGGTATCACTTTTTATCAAAGTGATAAAAAAGTGATACCAACAAAGTTAATTGTTTATTTATTTTAATTTTTTTTTTAAGTACTGATGATCTACATGCTAAAGATTTTAAAAGGAAACTTTATTTTTCTTCAGAAGAGCTAAAAGGCTTTTGATAAAACGTGCACAGGATGTTGTGTTTACATGAAGCCAATTTTCCCAGATTTCCCATTAAAAAATTCATAAATTATGCAAAATATTTCAAATAAAAGGTATGGATAATATCAAAAACTAAAAATTTTTTTATTTATTTTATTGCAGCTTTATATCTTTTAAAACTAAATATTGAGTTTATTATATAGTTCTTCCACCTTTTCTTTTAAATATGGAAAACATTTAGTTAATTATTATTTATTAAGATTTATGTATTTTAAAAAGATAAAAGTTGTTTTCGTACATACCTTAACCAAACTAAAACATATGGCACTAAGTTCAACAAGTTGAGCATGTAATTGGAATAACGAATTATTTCAGTGATCATCCAGGCAATAAGTAAGAGAGGAAATCCAATAGACTCTCTAGCCGTCTCTGTGGGCACCAAAATTGCACATACTACGAAGACTCGGGAAAAGACCTGCATTAACGTGACAAGTGCGTTTGATGGCACCAGTTTGAATAAAGCGTGCGCTATTTCAAGTACTGCCAAATTTTGAAATATAAATAATGGATATTTTAAAGTTTCATAAAGTGTCGGCTTGTTAAAAGAACTGTCCATGTAGTAATAAACGAATTTCAGGAAAAGATAACTCCACCTGAAATTTAAAGAACATACAATATTAGTTTTAAACTGAAAATAAATCTGTTTATAATAATAACACATCGAGCTAACAAAACAACTACATTAATTAAAATATTTTGTTTTATTAAGTTTATAATGAATCAGTTCCTAAATATTAAAAAAAACATTATATTTTTAATGTGAAGCCCACCAAACGAGTTCACAAAAACAGTAAAAATCAAAATAATCAGGAGAATCCAAAATATATATGATGGTATTTTTACTTTCCCTATACAAAGCATAGGAAAGTATTGTAATTGTAAATTCTTACTGAAATGCATGTTATGAGGTCCTCTGAGTTCAATTCAACATTTTTTAAATATTAGTTTGGTGACCATCTGTGGGTGGTGTATAGCAAGAACTGTAAAAGATTTTGAACAGAAACATAAACTTGGATCCTGAAACACATTTAACTTCATGCACCAGATTTAGACTGTTTTTAAGATTTTTTTTCATATGAAAGTTGTAGAGAATAATATAATATATATTATTGAATGACAACTGTTGGTTGTTAACGAAATGAATGTCAACAGTTATGGTATAACATTTTAGGCTCTTCGGCAAGGTTATTAATGGGGTCTGCTTTGATTACATTACTATCTGTGCAATTATAATCCTACAGGTTAGTATATTTAAAACTAAATGCATTTTTTTAAACTTACGTAGTAAATGGTTTAATACAAAAATAAATCACATATTAATATAACTACTTATTTGGCTAATATAAATATACAAAAATAATATATGTGTTACAAATAGTACAACTATTAAAGAAAAACTAAACTACAAACTTTTTGCTCATCCATCACTTGTGAAAAATAATTTTATGATACAGTAAATTAACTTAGAATTGGTTTTAGTTGTTTCAGAATTTATTTTTACATGTTTAACAACTTCTATAACTAGATTAGAATAGAATAGGTCTTATAAAATAAAAATAGTTTGTAAAACCAAATGATAAATTTATTAAAACAATACTAGTTTAAATATATTTATTTATGTGAAATAAAATTAAATAAAAGTACATAAAATTTAAAAAAAATCACAATACTTCCCCTATATATACTTCGTATATAGGGAAAGTAAAAATAGAGTAATAAAAATGTAAAAATGAAGCCTTCAAAAAACGAATCAAATTTTTTTATTAAATCAATCTAATAGATTGTTAACAGATGTCACATTAATATTTTACAAAAGTAAATTTTTACTTTCCCTATATACGAAGTATATATAGGGGAAGTATTGTGATCGTGATTTTTTTTGAAAATTTTTTTTTTGCCGAAATATCTGTTTTGACGGAAATTTTACATTTCTCTAAAGTTGTTTATAGGGTATTGCACAAATAATGCACTTTTTAACAAACACCATAAATGCTAAACTACTTTAATATATACAAGCAACATTAGAGGGCTTTTTCGTAATGGATTTAAGCAAAATGTAAATACAGAGAGTGTGATGTGATTAACCAGGTTTTCTCCAATTTAATGCAATCAATTAGTGTGCTTCAACAAATTAAAATGTTTTCTATTATATGTTTCTTTTTCTAGCCAAACCGATGTATTTTATTGAATGTCAGTGTAATATACAGCATCATTACATATCAATACATTTAACTAGGTAATTACAATACCAGTAATATTTACTGTTGCCATAACGGTTATTTTTTAATCTACATACAATGAAGTGTATATTCTACATTCAATAGTAACCTATGCACTTAAAGCATTTTAAAAGCAAGTGAATGATTAAGCAATTTTATTGAATAAACAGTAAACTGGTTTATGCCTCTGAATTTGTATTTGTATAATTATTTTATTAGGTACGTCACGTTATAGATGTAATAGAATTTGTCATTGAAAATAAATAAGTAAAATGTAAAAATGAATTTTAATAATAATTATTATAATAATTGACTTATTTTTTGTTTTTTTACATATACATGAATGACCATAAATTAATAGAAGAAAATATATTTTCTATACAAATAAAGAAATGTTAATTGTATTTTATTGTAGAAATAAAATAATAAATATTTAAAAAGCCATCTAAAAAATATTCCTTGGTTCTTACAGAATAAATAAATTAAAAAAAATTAATAAACACATATATGTATTAGACAAACACAAACTTCAAAACATGAGTTGTGTTTTTGTAATATAAGTATACCGGGTGCTCGATAAAAAACGCCCAACACAATTACTCTGTTATTTATTAACCGATTTGAATCAACTAAAAAACAAATTGAATGGCCGTTTAAATACTATGAAATAACATTAATTATATATTTTTCAAAATTAACTTCATTGACAAATGATAGTCAACTTTAATTTTTTAAATGGCTGCATATAGTTTTCTTATTTTATTATACTAGACATTATGTTTCTGAATCCAATGATGCCCAATATGTTGATTTAAATTTAATATTTTATGTCAGAAAAAAATAATAATAAATCTTATTCATACGATATTTTTTAATAAATATAGCGTGCCTTGAAAAATTGGAACAAATGGATGAATAAATAATAATAATAAATTTCAGACAGATCGAATGAAGCATTTATCGAATGTTATGAATAAAATTAATATCTGGGCATATGCGCGACCGTGCTCGAGGCTACGGATTGGCCATCTGAGTGAAGAGGGTTTTACCTGAACCACTTCGGACTCCCTTAATAAAAATAAATAAAATTAATAATAGTTTTGTATACTTTGAAGACTAATTGGAGTGTTAAATCATCATATTTTGATCGCAGGATTCTATGGTTCAGCCATTTCCCCACATTAATGGAACACATTATATATCACACATTGTTTACTAGTGAAAACAAAGTAAGTATTTTAATTTAGTGTTTTATAATGTACTAACGGTCACAACAATCCTTATAACCTATAGTTCTGCTAAAGCTAAGGTGAAGTTCTAGTTTAAAATCTTCAAAGCACATTTAGCTTACACTATTCCACGAGAAAATAATATAATTCAACTATTCAAGGCCATTTGCTTTATTATGTATATGTCTGTAACCTGTCTGACTAGTGATTGATTGTATAAAAATTAAAGTTCTTCTTCAGGTTTTTGATAGTATGCCTCGTAGTTCACATTAATAATTGGTTTTCTTAACCGTATAATATATAAACGTTAAAATATTAACGATAATAATTTATTTTCAATAAGGCTGAATTTTCTTTCCAAATTAGTGGAACAAGTAATTAATAAAAGCAAAAGTAATAACCAATGATCAATAACATGGATGATGTATTTAATATTCTATTTATTAATTATATACAGGGCAAGTCTCTAACTTGGAATAAATTCAATAAATCATAGAAACTTTAATTTTTCAAAATATGCTTATAACCAAATGTCAAAATGATAAACATTAAATATTGGATTGAAGAGGCTGTTACTTGGTGAAATTTCATTATATAGGTGATAAATAAAACACTTCGGTTTTGAGAATTTACACTATTTAATGTCGATGCACTGCGACAATTGTTTCGCCACACAGTGGCTTCATCAGGCAGATGATCAGATGATTGTGTAAATTCTCAAAACCGAAGTGTTTTATTTATCACCTGATAAACATTAGTTCGACAAAAAATGATAAACCAGCACCTATTGGCATTCCACTTTTAAAATGCATAAAAATTGAATTAAATGATTTATATTTATTCCTTCTTCAAATTAGATGTTTGTTAAATATCTTGTAAATGACAGGAAATAAAAATTTTAAATTTGGCACTCATGTGTAATTTGATATACTCTTTAAGATTAGTGATAAAAAAATAGGGTTGCCCTTAAAAAAATAGTCGATGACGTCATATCTCATTTTTGGGATAAACTTTCTTTGATTTACTGATTTTATTCCAAGTTAGAGATCACCCTGTATATATATATATTCACTATAGCCATTAATAAACATTGTAACAACAACAAACAAAATAAAAAATCAATAATAAATGAAAAGGTTTTGCCCTGACTGCCTATTTATAAATTAAAACTCCAAAAGACAACAGTTAATTATGTAGGTGAACAGGTTTTCCAAATATTGTAGTCAGTAAATAAAGATTCCATTAATTAACCCACTTTTGAATATACGAATAAATATTTATAAGTTATGTCCTTTAAGTTATAATGAAGTAGCCTCTACTAAAGTAGCAATGTCATATAGGCAGAACATACTTAAACCTATACCAGAATTAAGTGCTCTAGAGAAAATAAATATAGTAATAACGTTGATTGAAATATTTCAATCAACAGTAATAATTTCCAAGTTCAGTGAAATTATAAGTACAGGAAAACATCGTATGATGGCCACATCATCACTTTTTACGTTATTTGCATATATTTACTAATTAATAGTATATTAGTAGCTGGTTTAATACAACTTTTATTATATTCATACATATTTTCTCAGCTTTTAGGGTATTAATAAAATTGTGTATAACATGTTGTGAGAATTTATTAACTCCTCCTAAATAATTGATGAAAATATAATACAATTCTCAAAGAGTAGTAGAGAGTACAGTACCACTGTAACTATAAATGAAAACTTACCCCACTGTTTGCACTCCATTATAAAGAATTAGGTAGTTCTTTTGCAGTGCACTCTTTTCTCTATCCCCCTTATTCACAGCCATTACAACAAATTATGTTCCTAATGGATTATTAATA
The DNA here is from genome assembly GCA_963969525.1 of Ontholestes murinus. Lineage (NCBI taxonomy): Eukaryota > Metazoa > Arthropoda > Insecta > Coleoptera > Staphylinidae > Ontholestes > Ontholestes murinus. The sequence continues at coordinate 21,518,095 of OZ018397.1, read as the reverse complement.
CTAATAATCCTAACATGCAAAGATGCACACGTAAAATTCTTGACAAACGTGTTTCACTTGTCGCAGTCACAGACTAACTGACCGCCAGTGTAGTTAGTAGTGTATTTTCTAGGCTGACCGCTACCAGTATGTGTATTTTCTAGGACCGCCACTATAGAAAATATTCGCTACCACTGGCCGCCGTAAAGCCGTCACGTCAAACCATGGTCAGCCAGTCAATAATATTGGCATACATATTATTGTATAAAAGAGGTCTTTAATAGCATACAATAAAAGTCGAAGGCAACCGTTTTCGTAATAATAAATTTTCATCAATAATGTTACGCATAACAAATAATCTAATTAGGAAACTCTTGATGTATATTTAGTTGCCTATTTATTAACTTTCTAATTTGTTTCGAGAAACCAATATATCACATCAAAATATAATAATTTTAAAAGAAATATAAGGTAATTCAACTTTATTATGAAGAAGAAGAAGAAACTATTTATTTAGTAAAGTATATATCTAATCTTCAAAAGTTTTCCTATTATTAATAATATTTGATACAATTAGTTTAAATTTATAATTATGTATATTTAAAAAAATAATGTCAGGAATTAAATTCACTTATTTAATATTGTAACTGAAAATACATTTAATTTTTTGTCTATCTATACGTAAGAATTTAACAAAACAATGTCACCTAAAAAATTAAATATGCCTTATTTTTCATAAAAATATATAACTAAAAGCAAAGATCGAATATTATAATAGAAGACATAATTAATAAAATAATATACCCATAATATAATATAGCTTAAAGAGTAAATTTATAATTAAAATTATATACATTATATAAAATAATGAAAAGTAAAAATATCTTAATTTAATTATTATTTCAGCTTTATATGAATAATGGCATCAGTACTGTGTGAAATCAATAAAAAATATACACAATAAAATGAAATAGTGTAGTGTCAAATATTTGAATTGAATTTTGCGCCATCTAACAATGAACAGAATTTAAGAAGTTTGTTAATCCAAACATGATCCAAACATAACCTCAAGCGTCAATCCCAGTTAACGATAATAATAACGTTATTATTACAATGTCTCTATTTAGAAAACCAAAAAAGACAATTCAAAGGCGAGTATTTTCAGAAAACAATGATGACGATGAAGAGGAGCCGATGCAGGTTGATGTTAAACCTAAAGAGGAGCCACCGAAGAAGGACAAGTTGAAAAAGGAACACAAGAAACAGTCTCTGCTCAGCTTCGAAACTGAAGAAGAGGGTGAAGTGTTCCAAGTAAAGAAATCGGCTCATAGCAAGAAAATGATGAGGATGTATGAAAAGGAACGAAAGAAGAAAGAAGCTAAGGAAGTTAAAATTAAAGAGGAGGACATTAAGAAAGAAAAGTCCCGTGAAATTGTGACCAATGATTTAATAGTCGTTGTAAATCATAAAATGCCTAGTCCACCCCCTCCACCACAGATTTTATCCGGTAGAGATGCACTGTGTGCAGGTAAAGATGACATGTCATCAGAGGAAGAGGAAGACTATGAAACAACGCACAGGTTTTCTAAGCCTGATAATTTTAAAAGGGTTTTGGAATCGGGGGCCATTCCCGATGCCGCTATGATTCATGCCGCAAGGAAGAAAAGGCAGCGAGCCAGAGAGTTAGGGGATTTTATTCCCGTGGAAGAAGAGCAAGAAGTGGAGGATAAAGGACGACTTTTAAGAGAAGATGAAAATGATGGAAGTGATGAGGAAAGAATTGGTAAGAGTTTTGTTAAACAAAATGTTTTAACTGTCACTTCAATATATTTAATGAAAATAATCACATTTTTAAAAATAAATCACAATTTATATTAAACAAACATACTCATAATCATAATACTAGAAATTAAAGATGACTTTCACTTAACAAAACACCATCATAGCTTTTTTAAAAAATCTCCAATATATGCTGGTTGCCGATTTTATAATATGTTACCACTAAGTTTAAAAAATGGTGATGTGGCCATCATAGTACTTTCCCTATATTTTTCTCGAAAACTATGAGATTTACGCAAAAATGCTATTCTTAATAATTTATTCATTTTTTAATTCGCTACAATTATTTGTTATATAAGTTTCATGTAACTCCAACAGTTAATTAACAATTGGCAAAAAATGTCTAAATTTTCATGTTTTATATTTTTTCTCAAAAGTTAAAAATTTTATGAAAAATACGTTTAAATAAAACTTGTTCAGTTTTTTATTCTCTTTAACTTTTGTTTGAATCATTTTTTAAAATATTTCATATTTAGAAAAATACCACCAAAAAACAAAAAAACGTCTCGAGTAAACATCAACTTCCGGTCTATGAATGTTTACCAAAAGCTTTTCAGTTCCAGTTTTTAATGATAAAACCTTAAGTTTAAAGTTTTATCTCAATCAGATTATTCGTTTTTGAGATACAGCGCCCACCGACAGACAGACAGACAGACAGACAGACGGACAGACAGACACACACCCAGACACAACAAATTTTTACTTTCCCTATACACGTAGTATATAGGGGGAGTATTGTTTTCGTGATTTTATTTTGAAATTTTTTTTTTGCGGAAATATCCGTTTTGGGCCCCCCTGAGTCCATTGCACTGATTTCTGGAAAAAAAAAATCTGTGTCTGTGTGTGTGTGTGTGTGTGTGTGTGTGTGTCTGTCTGTCTGTCTGTCGGTGGGCACTGTATCTCAAAAACGAATGATCCGATCGAAATGAAACTTTAAATTTAAGGTTTTATCGTTAAAAACTGGAACTGAAAAGCTTTTGGTGAACATTCATAAACCGGAAGTGGATGTTTACTCGAGGCGTTTTTTGGTTTTTTACCGATATTATTCTAAATATAAAAAATATTACAAAACTTTTCAAACAGAAGTTAAAGGGAATGAAGAACTAAACAACTTTTATTTAAATATGTTTTTCATAAAATTCTTAACTTTCGAGAAAAAAAATAAAAATTGAAAATTTTGACATTTTTTTGCCAATTGTTAATAAACTATAGGAGTTACATGGAACATATATAACAAATAATTGTAGAGAATTAAAAGTTGAACAATTTACTAAGAATAACTTTTTTACGTAAACCTCATAGTTTTCGAGAAAAATATAGGGAAAGTACTATGATGGCCACATCACCATTTTTTTCCAGAAATTAGTGTAATGGGTTCAGGGGACCCCAAAACGGATATTTCCGCAAAAAAAATTTTCAAAAAAAAATCACGATCACAATACTTCCCCTATATTTCATATAGGGAAAGTAAAAACTGTAAGACATTTTAGTCATTTAAAAAGAAATTAAAGATTATATTAATTAAGAAATGCTTTTATAACATTCATGAATTTGAAGAGTGTGTGGACTGGTAATTTTATACTTGAACACATTGTCCTTGTTGCATTTGTACTGTTTATTTTTCACTCCAATTTTAGTTTAAGTTTTTTGACATTCTGTTTTACAGGAAATTATAATTCTTCTTTCTTTATTATGTACGTGACATGTTCAATCTATGTATAGTATAGCCAAATGAACCAATAAAGCATTTATATTTATATATTTAATATAAATTAGATTTTATTTTCTTCACAGAAAAAAAAAAACATTTCAAAATTGTATTTTTATAAATGTGCAATTATTTTCTCCCCAGATCATTTTAGCAAAAATCACAACAGAGCCATTTTGTTGATATAAAAAAAATACATTTAAATCACCTATTTATGGTACATCACAATTACATATTTTAAAGCGAGATATTTAACATTATAAAAATATAATTTCGGCTTAATTTTTATAATTTAAAATGCATAGCCATATGCATTTCATGTTTTCATTCAACTTCATATATGTATTTGTTGAAACAGATATTACTTCACACATAAATTTCACTAAAATCTAAAAGCTTCTGATTAAATAAGTTCTATTAATGGATTATTTGATGTAACATGATACCTATAATACATAGTAAATATTTTTTGTATATTTGGATAGATATGGGTGCGAATCCAATAAAAAGGGACCAAGAAAGACGAAGGGAACAATTTTATGAAGCACAAGAATCGGACCAAGAGGTGAATGAGTGGGAAAACCAACAAATTAGAAAAGGTGTAACGGGAGCTGCATTAAATCAAGAACTGGCATATAATGATTACAATACCACACTTTTGGGAGCCCAATCACAATACCAACAAATGATGCCAACAAAAATGGAGCCAGGTGTACCCAGGACCCCAGAGGCTATCCTCCAAAAGCTTAGAGAACACTATGATAATTCAGTAACATCAAAAGAATCACATGAATCACAGTTGCGGCAGGTCCAGCAAGATTTAATAAACGTTGCAGAGGAATTGGAAACTTTAAAGATACATGCACCACGTGCTGCAGAGAAATTTAGATTTTATCAAGAACTAAGAGGATATATTACTGATTTGGTTGAGTGTTTGGATGAAAAGGTTGGTACCATTAGTAACTTAGAACAGAGGGCTATGGATCAGATGGCTAAAAAATCTGAGTGGTTAATCGAGAGGAGAAGGCAGGATGTTCGTGATCAAGCTGATGAAGTTACAAGTTCAGGTTAGTAAATTTATTATCATTATGTTTTTTTTTTTATAATAGATGAATAATAGAAATATTTAACATTCTTCTCTTTACAGGTAAGAGAATGATGAGTCAGAAGGCACCAGAAGATGAAGAGAAAATGAGAAGAGCTGTAGAAAGAGAAGGCCGGCGGACCCGAAGAAGGCGGGCTAGAGAAAATTCTGGAGAACCACGCCATGTAGAAGGAATGTCAAGTGATGATGAAATCCCCCAACAAGACACCCTGCATTTTGACAACGAACGAGAATTGATTGCCACGGAAATAAAAGATGTTTTTGAAGATGTTGTTGATGACTTCTCCTCAATTGCCAATATTCTAATAAAATTCGAACAATGGAGAGAGACTGACATGTCAGCATACCAAGAAGCATATGCAACTCTCTGTTTACCGAAAGTTGTGAGCCCGCTGGTTAGGCTGAACTTAGTTTTTTGGGATCCACTCACTGACTCTGTTGACCTAGAGAAGTTAGATTGGTATCGCACACTGGCCTTGTATGGATTACATGATGACGAGACAGAGAGCACATTAGCAAAAGACCCAGACTTACATCTCCTTCCTACTTTAGTGGAAAAAATAATTGTCCCCAAAATAACATTATTAGTTGAACGCTGTTGGGATCCACTATCTAGTACACAAAACCTGAGGTTAGTTGGTGTTATAGGAAGATACATAAGAAAATTCCCTACCCTTGGTCCAGATAGTAAGGCTCTACATAACTTGTTTAGTTCAGTAATGCATAAACTAAAATCTGCATTAGAACATGACGTTTTCATTCCTATAATGCCTCGACTAGCTGAATCCAAAAATCCATTTTTCCAGCGCCAATTCGCTAGTGGTTTAAAATTATTAAGAAACATCACCAGTTGGCAGGGGATTTTAAATGACAACACTTTAAAAGATCTGGCTATAAACTGTCTTTTAAACCGCTATCTTCTGAGTGCTATAAAGGTGTGTCATCTAACAGATGCTGTATCAAAAACACAGTTGGTTAGTCTAATCCTTCCTAGGGTTTGGATGCAAGGAGATAAGACACACCTTAATATGTTTACAGCTTGCGTCATGAATCTGGCACAGCAGCTTGATAAGGACAACCCTTTGCACTTAGAGTCTATAGAATCAATTACGAATATTTTAAAATCATTGCGGGCTTAATGTATATATTTTTTGCATTTATTTAAGTAAATTATTTTAAATTTTACTTGTAGTTTTTTTACAAGGTGCAATAAAATATTGGTAACCCAAATGGTTTATTTCATAGCAATTTTTTTTACTCTAGTTTAGTGGAAATGGAAAAAAAAAATGTATTATATTTATGTGTACACAAATGAGAGTGTGCAAAATCAACATAAATCATTATGGTATTTTGTCACACCAGAGTGTCATCTGGGAAAAATAGCGTTGCAGCATCAAAAAGAAAATACCATCAAAGACGTCATGATCACGTGCAAATCAAATGTCATAAAAAAAACAGTGAGGCCGGAATAAAAAAAAGGCAATAGACCTGGAGGTGGAGGATCTCTTAAAGCCAACAGTCTCAAATTCTTCTTCGACGTGGTCTGCACCTCTAGCTTTTCGTGTTCGATTCTCTTGATCCTATGCCCGACAAAATCTTACTATAGTACCTAATCTTTTGTGTACCCTGTCCCTAATTTCTTGGAAAGAAAGTCCAACTATCTGCGCTCTATCTAACTCAGAAAATTGATTCAAATTAACTTTATCTGCTGAATTTTTAATCGTTTTTTCTACATACTAGGGGTTATAGATAGAGATAAATTAAACCCAACAGAGCTCCTATAGCTTTGTAAATTGCACTCTCATACATATATATACACAAACAAAACACCTACAAAAACCATCCAAATCACCATCACGAAACAAGATTTAAAACTAACAGAAAAATAGAAATCCCATTTTGTTCTAACAAAAAAACTCAACGTCACTTTAGTTATATGGCAATTAAACTATACAATATAGTACCAAAACAGATAAAGGAGATAGAAAATAAGAAGACCTATATAAATAAAATAAAATCTTTTATACAAAACAACAAATATACCATAGCAGTAATATTCCAATAACACCTCACCAATTAATTCTCTCACTACAAATTGTAAGTTAGGCAAATGTTCTTTTTATTTTATCATATTTTCTTACTTTCCCTTCTAGAGATTTACATTGTAAATTTAATTATAATTATATACAGGGTGAGTTTTTTTCGATGTTCTCTATAGGGATCTCGGAAACTATAAGAGATAGAGAAACGGTTAAATGGGGAAAGAAGTGTAGATTTGCGAGACGAATAAAATCCCACTTTCAAAGTTTTCAAAAAAGTCAAGGGTAACTAGATATTTTGAAAAAAGTAAAAAGTGTCAATTTGTTCAAATCAATATATCTCGGTTATTATAACTGAGAGAAAAAAACTATAAAAAACAAAGTTTTAGATAATTTTATGCAGATTAATAAAAAATAATCAGAAAATTTTTATCGCCATTATTTTCCGAGATATGACGCAAACTTACATTTTTTTAAATGGAAACCATAGTTGGCTGTGGCCTCATTCAAAAGGTAATTATTTTCTCTTTAATTTAATATGACATACGACATAGTTATTTCTAAAAATAAGTGAGTTATAGTCATTTTAAATTTTATTATAAATAAAAAATGGGTAGCCATGGAAAAGATGAAAGTAAAACAATTGCAGTTATTTATAATAATAGCAATATCGAAAAAAACTCACCCTGTATATTTATAAGTAGGTTCAGATAGATTTAAAAGGAAAAAACAAAATGGAAAGCATGAAACAAGTACTTGTACTTAAAATGTTGACCATTGGACGCAACAACTTATAAGAATAAGAAGTCAAAAAAACAAAATTTGTAAAAATTATATAAATCTATTTGGGCTGAATAAATTTAAATTTGAATTTACCACAAAATGATTTCGGTGAGTTCGGATTTCTGTCAAGAATATTTTGTCGTTTCTGTCCGAGTATTAAATTTTCAATGGTTGCACACCCTGCATTCAATATATCAAAATGGCGCTTTTGTAAGCGTCCGTAAACAAATCGAAAGTCTCATTGATTTCTTGTTTTTAATTGTATGTTATAAGTGAAAATATTAAAAAATGCATCGTCGCGGAGGTAAACGCATCCGGATGGATGAACCTCCGCCGGAGTACGAGAGCCCCATGACGCCGGCTGTCGAACAGGAAAATTACGGTTACACGGGTAATGCTTATCCAGATTATAATGAACAAGCTAATTCCTCGTCAGATGGGGGTATGTTTGAATCGCCACCCACCCCTGGCTTAAGAAGGGTTACCAGATCAAAAGCAAGAGGAGGTGCGCAGCCCCAGTATGTTCACCCTTCACCGCCTTCACATAGCCCAACAAGTACGGGAAGGGGTCGACCCAGAGGACGACCACCAGGAAGAAAAAACAATGTTGAAGGGGTACATTTGGATGATGATACATCGTTATTTGCCATGATTAAGAATTGCAAGGCCTCTTTGATTTCAGTTGTTGATGATTGGATTGAAAATTATAAGGTAATTATTGTACAGACTTGAATAATAATAAAAACAGACCTTTATTGGCATATAAACTGAACTTAAACTTAACATTCATTTACAATACAATAAATTATAGTACACCCTTGAATAATAAATATCAACTAAAAGCACTAAACACTTTCTTTTCAATTAATTTATTATCAATTGCTTATAACTTATTCACACAGGTAATTTATATATAGATTATTGAGAAAACATGTCGATATTATAAAAATACAGAAAAAGTTTTACATTAGTGTTAGTCTAAATTAGTTATTATGAACAAGACAAAAAACTTCTTGATCCAACCCAACTAAATGAATAACCCGAGGATGAAATTATCGATAGATAATGCAAAAAATAGTAAAAAAATATGTTAGAGGCTATCAAATGACAAAATAAAACAAAAACGTAATCTCTTAAATTTAAACATCATTTGCTAGATTTAATACCTACAATTAGTCCCGTCTATCAATAATGCAAAACTTTCTCTTCCTTTGATGCAAAAATGCAGCTAACTTTTAAATTAGTTATACAATATTTATAAGGTACTAGATTGATTGTGAAGAAAATGTTTAGTATCGGATTGAGGAGACTGTTACTTGATGAAATTTCATTACATAGTATGTAGTAAATGAAACAATGTGGTTGAGAATGAACACAGTTTTTAAAGTCACTGCGACCATTGTTTCGCCACACAGTGGCTTCATCAAGTAGATGACATGTATTAATGTTTAGTGTTTTTATTGAATATTCAGAATATGTATTAACTGAATCCGATTCACATATTAAAATAATTAATGAATTTTATTAAAGTAGTTGTAAAGGTGTTGTTGGGATTGATGAAATAAAATGTTATTATCTTCATACCAGTTACGTTGATAATTTAGCTTTTAAAAATTATAAACTTATATCAGTTTTTTGAAATACTGTACATTTTACATAAATTTTGTATTTACAATTAACAGATGCATAGGGAACAAGCATTAATTTGCTTGATGCAATTCTTTATCAATGCGGCTGGTTGCAAAGGCCGGATCACTCAACAGATGCAGTCCAGTATGGAGCATGCTGCTATAATTAGGCGAATGACTGAAGAATTCGATGAAGAGTCGGGTGAATATCCACTCATCATGGCAGGACAAACTTGGAAGAAGTTTCGAGCAAATTTCTGTGATTTCGTTCAAACTCTTGTCAAACAGTGCCAGTATTCTATTATTTACGATCAGTTTCTTATGGATAATGTCATCTCTCTGCTTACTGGATTGTCTGATTCACAGGTAATTTGTTTTATTTTTATCTTTCTATATATATATATATATATATATATATATATATATAAAATTTGCCACTAAATATATTATCTAACGTGTTTTCTATATATAGGTCCGTGCTTTTCGCCACACTGCCACACTAGGAGCAATGAAATTGATGACAGCACTTGTTGATGTGGCTTTAACAGTTTCTGTAAATTTGGATAATACACAGAGACAGTACGAAGCTGAGAGGCAGAAAACACGTGAGAAACGAGCGAGTGATCGTCTTGAATCCCTGCTGGGGAAGAGACAAGAGTTAGAAGAAAACATGGATGAAATTAAGAATATGTTGACTTACATGTTTAAATCAGTCTTTGTGCACAGATACAGAGACACTTTGCCTGAAATTAGAGCTATAGCCATGACAGAAATTGGTGTTTGGATGCATAAATTTCATGCAAATTTCTTAGATGATTCATATTTAAAGTACATTGGTTGGACACTGCATGATAAAGTTGGGGAGGTCAGATTGAGATGTCTACAAGCTTTACAGCCATTGTATGCAAGTGAAGAACTTAAAGGGAAACTAGAGTTATTCACAAATAAATTTAAAGATCGAATAGTGGCAATGACTTTAGATAAAGAATATGATGTTGCTGTGCAAGCAGTTAAATTGGTCATCAGTATACTCAAGCATCATAATGAGATATTGACTGACAAGGATTGTGAGCATGTGTATGAATTGGTAAGTGTTTAAATTCTTAAGTATAATCAAATCATTCTAAAGGAAGTAAAATATATTTCACAATAGAAATAAAAACTATTTAATAAATCATTCTTAATAATAAGGTATAAATAATTACTAGTTTAATTTCACACACAACGGTGCATTGCAGTCTTGACAATAATATGTAGTACCTTTTTTTATTTTTCAAATACTAAATGCTGATGATATATTAAAAACGTACATATACGTTCCCCCTAATTGGTGAGGCACTTTTTCAGGTTTGTACAAGTTTGTTTACTAAAAAATGGTGATGTGGCCATCATAGTACTTTCCATATATTTTACTCAAAAACTATGAGGTTTACGCAAAAAGGCTATTCTTAATGATTTGTTTACTTTAGGACAGTTATTTCTAATACAAGTTTCATGTTACTCTAATAGTTTATTAGCAATTTTCAAAAAATATCAAAATTTTCAATGTTTATTTTTTTTCTCAAAAGAATTTTATGAAAAATAAGTTTTAATAAAACTTGTTCAGTTTTTCATTCCCTTTTATTTGAAAAGTTTTGTAATATTTTTTATATTAAAAGAAAAATGAATGACCAAAAGATTTTCAATTTCAGTTTTTAACGATAAAACCTTAAGGGGGTATTACTCTCCTGAAGCGCGTTCTGAGAGTAATTTTTAGGAATTAATTCTGCGGAAACTATCGAACCTACAGTATCGGGATTTTTCACTAATATTAAGACGTGTTTAAACTAACAATATAAATTTTATTGAATTACTTAATCGAAATGTATACAAGTTATGCGCTGTTATGTATGTCGCGGCGTGAGACGCTCGTCCAATCGGGCGCACGGGTTGTGGCGACGCTAATCGTCTAAAATAAAAAAAAAACATTTTTTTTCAATCTATATGAGTGTAGTTATCGTCCGAACTAGAATTAAACAAGTACACATATTTTTATAGAAACGGCAGCTGTTTAAAAATCAAAGTTCAATTTTTCCGAAAAATTTTCAACTAAAACATCAGATTGAAAGTGAAATATACAAGCTATCAAAATAATCCTAGATCCAACCATAAGTGAAGGTTCCTTCAATATGTGTGCCAAACGGCAAGTCAATCGGTCCAATAGTTTTTGAGAAAAACGTGCGCCCGTCTTGCAAAATATCGTTCTGAGAAAAACGCGTTCAAAGTTTGCAATACAACTTACGATGGATAACAACTGATTTAAGTAACTTACCCTTAATCAGCTGTACCGGGGCCATAGATACAAGGGGGGACTATAGAGACAAGGGGGGACCAAAGGTATAACAGTCGACGGTATAAGTACCGCGCCGCAGCCTAAGCTTGTGTAACTATGGGAGTTCTACGAATTTCAAATTCATATTTTCGAAACACACCCTCAGAACCCCAGACTATAATAAAATGCAAAAAAAGAAAAATTGAATTGTCGAATTTTCTAAAGAGTAATTCCCCCTTAAGTTTAAAGTTTCATCTCAAATGGATCATTAGTTTTTGAGATACAGCGCGCACAGATATTTTCATGCACAAAAACAATACTTCCCCTATATATACTATATAGGAAAAAACTCGGTAAAAGCATCAATTGAAAATATACGTTGTTCTGTCACAGGACCCATTTATACAAAAATGTATAGAAGCAAATTTGCAAGAAAATGTTTCCAAAAACATGGATCCAATGTATGTGGTCATGTAAAAATTATTTTTTTTTCCGCTTTTAATTTTAGTATGTTAAAATATTCATGTTTTGACATAAACCATATAAAATTCCAATAAACCTAATATGAATTCCTAATTTGCAGAATTTGTAATTTGTTTTGATTATACTTACATAATTTTTATATATAGGTGTATTCATCACATCGAGCCGTAGCACAAGCAGCAGGTGAATTCTTAAATGAGCGTCTATTTCAACCGGCCGATATGGACGTCGGAAAGACCAAAAGGGGCAAACGACGACTTCCAAATACTCCCTTCATTCGGGATCTTGTCCAATTTTTCATTGAATCGGAACTCCATGAACATGCTGCTTACTTAGTGGATTCTCTGATTGAGTCGAACTCTATGATGAAGGATTGGGAATGCATGACGGATTTACTACTTGAGGAACCAGGCCCTATGGAAGAACCATTAGATAACCGACAGGAGACAAGTCTGATTGAGATAATGGTGTGCTGTGTGAAGCAAGCTGCCACTGGAGAAGCACCTGTTGGACGAGGGCCCACTAGGAAGGTAACGTCTTTACGAGAAATGAAGCAGGTTAGTTTGAATCGTGTATTAAAGGTGTTTTAGTCCGCACGTTCTTTCTAACTCTATTGTAAAAGTACTAATCTTTGTATGCCAGCAGATTAAAAAATATGTAAATCCATTAAAGTCGTAAGAGGTAACAGACTGTCACTGCCTTATGGAATTGTTACTTCACCAGCGATATACTCATGTGAACCTTTTTACTTCTCTATATTAATATTCTTACATATTTAAAAAATCAATAATGAATGTGGTTTTGTAAAAATGCTGCTTCTTCTTCTCATGTATATGCACTTTTATTTACTAGTGAAGTTCTTATTTGTGTTTAATCACCACCAGAAGATTGAAAATATAGTTATTTAGTCAATCTTTAAAATCTTGACTGAAGATGTATATAAGATATAAATACAATTTGGAAACCTATAGCTCACCATTTATAGTGAATAATTATTTCATCATATATTTTGCCTGTTATACATATTTTATTTAAAAGAATGATAATTAATTAGCAAATAATTATTTGTTCTTTATAAGTTGGAAAATAAAATATTAAAGATAGTGTATTATTAATGCCATTTCTCATCTACATCTTTTAAAAATTGACTGGTGAAAAACTTCTATTAAAATAAAATTGTTAACATCATATCATAATTTATTCTATTATTCTATTTGTGAAAGAATACGCTGTAATACTTTTTGTTTTAAATACATGTTAATACATTTTGTGATTGTAGGCTGGTGAGGATAAGCAGAAACTTACAGAGCACTTCATTGTAACATTACCCCCACTATTGGATAAGTATTCAGCAGATCCAGAAAAATTGGCTAATTTATTGAGCATTCCACAATACTTTGAACTTGATTTGTATACCAGCGGAAGGCAGGAAGGTTCACTTCAGTCACTACTTGCTAAATTGAAGCATATTGCACAAGTTCATCATGAACCAGAGGTACAATTTTTTTGAAGTAAACACTCACTGTTAATACAATAGCCACAATATTTATAATTCATTCAGGTACTTGAAACTTGTGCCAAGACATTGGAAATTCTATGCTCTGAAGGACATTCTCTGTACACCAGATGTGATGTTGCCCGGTCAACTATAATAGATGTAATTGTTGCATCCTACAAAGATGCTATTGATGATTGGAGGAATCTAATGCTAGGAGAAGAAACTCCTAATGCTGATGAGATTTTTAATGTGGTCAGCTCATTGAAAAAAGTTTCTCTGTTTTATGCATGCCACAATTTGAATCAATGGAATCTGTGGAATACACTCTTTCAAGATGTTAAGGTAAAAGTGTTATTTAGTTATTTTGTTATGTAATCAGTATTTTTTTAAAATTTGTGTCTCAACAAATATTCATCAAATAATTGATATCAATAGATATTAAGATGACAACATTAATCAATTAATGATTTTTTAATATTGTGTGTATTGATCAAATCTTTTCTAAATAAAATTATTTGTAGTAATATGTAAGGTACATGATAGTGTATCAATTTTGTTTTTAGTTAAAAACAAACAGTAAAAATATTTTCAACATTATGAAACTAAAAAAGTTTTGTACTTGACACTCAATTATAGTCTGTCCGTTGGATCTTACGTCGTACGTCACAAACTATCGCTTCAAAAAACGACGAAAGTTTTACAGTGCGTTCTTTTCCTAACGCATTTGGTTTACTTTATCAGACTGAATGTTTTTGTGTCGTTTCTCGAAGCGATATTTTGTGACGTAGGACGGAAGATCCAACGGGTGGACTATTATAGTAATTTTAATAGTTGTGCACATACATATATATGTTATTTTTTCCGCATTAACTAAGTTGTTAATAATTTTAATTAAAAAAATGTTTTATAACAGGAAATTGATAGCAGTTTACCTCCTGATGCCATAAAATACTGCTTAAGCTCCTGCTTTTATTGTTTATTGTGGGGACTTAGGAGTTTAGAATCAATACATGAAAGTGGTGGAGTGACTGGACCAGGAATCCAAGAACTACGTCATCGTTTGAATGAATTTATTGAAGCAACACAGGAATTAATCCGTTCTTCTCCACATATCACAATCCGTGAAGAATCCTATGTGTGTTTGTGTGATCTGCTAGTTGTATTCAGTGAACAACTACACAGTACAGCTTCACAATTATCAGAACTCTCATGTGAACCTGATAGAAATTTGCAGTTATTATTAAATGAATTTGTACAAACATATGTTTTTGTACCTCAACAAGATGGTGAGCATGATGAGCATCACATTGAGGGGTTACACAAGAGGAGGAATTTTTTAGCAGCATACTGTAAACTTATAGTGTACAATATAATGCCAACAAAAGCAGGTGCTGAAGTATTTAAGCATTATGTAAAATATTACAACGAATATGGTGATATTATCAAAGCAACTTTGAGTAAAGCCAGGGAAATTAACAAAGTGAATTGTGCTCTGACTATGTGTTTGAGTTTGAATATGATGTTTCAAGCATTGGGTAGCGGTGGTCGTGTGACTAGACAGCACGAAGACTTTTTTGGATTGAAAGAATTGGCAAAGAGATTTGCGCTGTCATTTGGTTTAGATGCTTTGAAAAATAGGGAGGCTATAACAGCGCTACATAGAGCTGGAATCTTGTTCGCTGTAAGTGGAGCTGAAATGCATGAGGATCCTACTGGACCACCACCTAATTTACCTTTCTTGGAGATTTTGACTGAGTTTACTAATAAGTTGCTGAAGCCTGATAAGAGGGTTGTTTTGACATTTTTGGATAGGAGGGTTACAGCAGGTGAGTTTAAGGAAATTATTACATTAATAAATTTAATTGCTACTAACTCATCTTTCTTTGAGGCTCTATAAGATGAATCTAGAATTGTGACAGTACTATATTAAAGATATCCTGTTTATAAATAGAATTGAAATTGTGCAAAAATTTTTAATTTCATTGACAATTGAGAGAATGTAGAGATAATCTTACTTTCTTAGATAGTTTTCATAAAAGACAATTTTATGTTCTGGCAAAGAATAAAACCTTGAGTTTAAAATTTGAACTCAAAATCTCTAGCATTTTTTAAGATTCAACGTCTGGATAAATTCAAAGTCACATTTTTACATTAAAAATTATCTTGGGTCTTTAAACCGAACAATGAAATAGATAATGAGAAAATATGATTGACACCCTGAATTAGTGCAAATAAAAGTGAAGCATGGTCAGTTTGGGTTTGCAGTAACCGGTTCTCTTTGCCATTGGAATGTAATTAATTACACTATAGAGTGATGGATGTGACTTTTTAAAGTAATATACGCATTAATTCACATATACAAATAATAAATTAATTTAATAGCTAATCATAAATAAAATAAAAATAAAATGAGATAATGTTTTCATATTTTTTTGTACAGGAATGCCAAGTAGTAGGGGCGAAGACTGGCAGCCTCTCTTGTTGTATAGAAACTCACTGGTTCATGGGGAGAGCGATGCAGTACCAACAACAAGTAAACGAGCCTATGGTCGCAAGAGAAAGGATCCTGACCATGATGATGATCATGATGATGATGATAATGAAGAGTTTCCCAGCAGCCTGTATAGTTAAATTAGGTAATTCACAAGAAATATTTTACCTTATAAGAAACAGGGATTCAATCAGAATCATTAAAAGCATAAAAAACATGATTTTAATTATAATGTGAAATTGAATATTTCAAATTATAATTAACTGAATTACAATAAACAATAAAATGGCTAATAATAAAAATGAACGCAATTAATGTTTTAAGTCAATTCAATATTTTATACTTATAATTATTATCTTTCATATTTAATTTAATTTTTGATTTATTATAGTAATTAGTACAAAGTAGATATAAAATATTCCGTTATACGTATAATGCAAATAACAGACGTATACAAAAAAAGAATATTGAATCTAATTAAATAAATAAAAATATTGTGTTGACTTAAATTTATTGGAGCATTGCTATTATTTACTCATAAATAAGATCATTTATTTTGTGAGAATTTATTGTGAAAATGATGTGTAAAACACATGACTTTTTTTTGTTATCTATAACATATTATGGATGATGAAAAAGAAAAGAAAAGTAGTAAATATTAAATTGTATTTAATATAGTTGTAAAACAAGCTTGAATTACTGTTTCTTATATAATTTCTTGTGTTAGTAATCTAATTACTAATAAAGAAATTACTTATTTATACATGTACCTCTAGGTTTAGATGATATATTTTTTTAAGGAGTATTATATCATAACTTATTTAATCTTCTACAGTTTTTTATATGAGGACTTTGTATATTCTGCTGGCTATAGTAGTCATGAAGGTGTTGTAAAATATCTTGTTTCATAACCTGTCACATTTTTATATGTCATGTTGTTTTTGTTAGAAGATCGAATAAATTGTTCTTTTTATAAATATGTTGCTTTATAATTAACCCATTAACTGCCAATACTAAAAATATTTAAAATAATTGATTTTTTGTTGGTTAATTAATGTGTTTAGGTTTCAAATGAGACATAATTAGTTTTTAAAATTATATTAAATCTCATATTTAATTGTTACTTTCGCTGTATAGAATGTATAGGGGAAGTATTTTTTTCGTACATGAAATTGTACGAAAACAGTACTTCCAGGAATTGCTCCCGGAAGTATTTCCTATTTCGCAAAAGTTTACTTGCCACTTCCGGTTTCACGATGGCGCTTCATGCGGCCACTTCCGGTTTCAACTTCCGTTGTTCCAAAATTGCTCGTGTTCTATTTGTCATTTGATTGTTGACTGAATTAATTAATACATATATGAAAATAGTTTAATAATCACAAGTTTTTACGCAAGAGACGATGTTGCAAATATGGTGTAGATATTACCAGAGTAAAACGGAAATAGCAAACTCGTGTTTATTTTGATCCAGAGGTATCTTAATGTGTTTATTACATAATTTTTCTGAAATATAATTTGCGGTTTAGACATCGGGAAGTTTTTGCTCGAATTCACTCTGAATTGAAACAGAACTAAACATGTGAGAAAGTACTTTCCCCAAGCAGAGCCAGCTCGCTCGTTGGAGGTAGTAGCACCTCCACCGAAGCCCATATCGAACATCCTCGCAACCGTGACGCTGACACCTCTGAGCAGGCCACTTTAGGATAGGATGCAGAGGCATCAGGATATCATCTCCCTAGGTGAGAGTGATGGCGCCAAAAAGATTGACGCAGCCTTTGGGGGGCGATTCGTTAGCTATGCTATTGAAGATGAGGACGAGACGCTGCAGGAAATCCTTACATGACCCAAGGCGTGCGCGAGAATGTCATTAGACTGGTACCACGCAATGGTCCATCACGTTGAAAGTGAATGTGCTCTTCGAGACGCATGTGATGGAGCTGAAATCCCTCAACTTCCGTTTCGATATTGTGACCCGAGCTACTGACTTAGGTAATATTTACAGACTGTTGTAACGGGACGCTCGACTTTAGGTGGGTGTATTTTGAATAACAATTCTTATTTCGATTATTTTTCCGATCGGAACCTTATCAAGTTCTGTTAGCAAAAAACGAAATTTTAGACTCATTGTCTTCAAGAAAGCTCTCTTTTCAAATTTAATAATGTTAGTAGTGTGCAAAAGCCGGTTTTGGGACAGGAAATAATCCCGAAGTCATTCTGTGGTTTTAAGATAAGATAAGGGCGGAAGTTCCGGTAAGATAGGGCCGTCCATTGACTGTTTGTAACAGATGTGGTTCCTATTCATAAAATAATTCCAGGAATTATCTTGGATATTGACCCTCTATATTATTTGTAATTAACGCTTAAACTTGATCGATTTAGAAAACTTCAATTTTACGCCATTTCACACGTTTTATGATGCCCCAAATGCTGACATCCACAAAATATCCATGAAGATATAAGGAAGCTGCGGAGAGGCGCTCCTGTCCCTAACATCGGTCGGCTCGCACTTTGCTCAAATCGCGAAACTAATTTTAAATATAATTAAGTGATTTATAATTATTATTTATTATATACATATATAATCAATAATTAATCATTTTGCGAAGTGAATAAAGGTTACTTTTTAAAAACTCCATAATTCGGAATTTATTACATGGATTGTAGGTGTATCAATATAATATACACAATTGTTTATAACATAATATTTTACGTTATGGTTAAAAAATAGTCTCTAAATATTTTTTTTACAAAAGTTTAGAACTTTTAAATATGAATAATATTTTAAATATAAATTTTAACTTAGCTAGCTCCACTGTGAGGCAGGGGAAAAATTAACTGTGATCCAAATTGACCACCCATAAAAAATGCTAACTCAATGAGGTCTGGAGATATCACCAAAAATTAGTTCAATATTTTCTCTAACTATTGTTAACGGGGGTCGCGGAAGACGTCGTGGTGGGGGACTGGCAAGGAAGTAGCACTGCGTTATTCTGTGGAACCAACACACGCTGGAAGCGGCTCTGGGGTTCCTGGCGAGGCTCACCATCGATTAACAGCCGCAGGCTTCGATTAAACAGTTTCCCGCAAGTGCTTCTTGCTTGAGCTTCCACGCCACGTCAACGAATGGGCACCGGCTAGCTGTGAAGAAAGTAAATGAACAAGAGAGAGTGTGTAAATTAAAACATGTGGCCGGAGAAGAAGAAAATATATTACAAAAGAAACAGAAAATATACAATATATACAAGTAATTTTCAATATTTTATAATATAACAAGGAATTTTCTCGTTTGGATTATTTCAATAATGCGGAATTTATGCAAATTATTAATAGGAGCAATGGGTAGCTCATAGAATAGACTTTTTAATTTTGTATTCGGCACCACCAATTAAAATTGGGTCCAGCGCACTATTCTCGAGCAGCGAGCAACGTGTTTTTTACGTTGGCGCCGAACAAAAAAATTAAAGCTCCCAAAAATGCACCGCTGAACAGTGGACGATTTGCTGAATCTAGATGAAGATTTCGCTCTAGAGTTGTCTACAATGTTTAAAATTATATATAATGATAAAAATATATTGTATTTAATATATATGTTACGGTAAATGTACACTCTTGGGAAATGTACACTTTTACCGTAAAATGTGTACATTTCCCAAAAAGTTAGGTATATGTGAACTGAATATAATGTATATGTACATTTCCCGGCAAATGTGTACTCTTGCCTTCACGTTTTAGTAAATGTATACTCTTACCTTCATGTTTTAAGAAGAGTTGGAATACAAATAAATTAAAAATGTTGTTGCAATAAAAAAATATTTATTTAAATAAACATAATACAAAAGGCTTTAATAACGAAAATTATTTTAATTAAAAAATGTAAATGACAAACAAAACATACTTTTCTTTGCATATTATATAATATGTCGTAGGTTAGGTAGGGTACCCCTCCGAGGGAATACACCTTGCCGTGGTGGAGGGGCTCAAAATTCAATCCACAATGAACTCATCTTGAGGGAGCGGATTGTCTTTTGCTAAGAGATTCCGGGGCTCATCACAATTTTGCAGTGGGTGCTCCCCTTCACTAGAGACACTTTCGATTCCGCTATGAACTATCGTCCTCTCTTGGACAAACTCTTCGGCCACTCTCGGTCTTTTTCGGCCCCTGAATCTATTAGGTTTCGAGGGGTAGGGGGTCAAAAACTCTTTCACTTACCCGCCATGCCCGGCTGTAGTATCGTGGCGCAGGGCTCGCACAAATGGTAACGATGCCAGGTCTGCTTGCAGTCCTGATATACCGGGCTTATCGCCGTTGACTGTGGTCAAGTCTCGCGGGCGGCGCAAGTCTAGGGGATCTTGGCTTAACCGCCGGGGCCAAGGTGGAAAGGAAACCACTGGAATAAAATACCTCAATCCAAGGTGGAACAGCATGGCCTAGGGATGCATGGCTAAGGAGCAGCTTAGTCTCTACACTGCGGACTCTGGGGCACCTAGCGCACCCGTTTAAATAGCCTTGCCATGGTACGCCGGCTCTGCCGTGGTCGACATCCATTCCGAGCTCAACGTGGGAATAAAAATGGATTTCAAGACACAAACCAACAATCGAGGAACGGAGGAGCAGAGTAAAGCAGAGAGCCCCGAAGAGGAAAAGAGGAGCCCCCCCCCCCATGGTGGGGGATGCAGTGGTGGCAGAGGTGACGCAGAGGATCTTTCACCTGGTAAACAGGGAAGATAATCGTGACACAGCGGAACTGGGCACGTGGCAAAGGTGCCTAAAAGCTCTCATCAAGGGGTACTGCCCACGGAGTAACTAAGCTCAAAATCCCGCAGCTGGGCACAGGAAAGGATCAGATAGACTGGAGCACCATGAAGGTGCTCATCGAAATGGGATTCCGCGACACCAACGTGGAAGTAGTTTTCCTCACAGGAGAAGGGACAACAGCACGATCGGCCCAGAAGTCGAAGGAACTGGCGCCCGAATAGACCGAGGTCGTGAAGAGGAGGACCAAGGAAACGTCCAAGCCCGCAGTGGACCCAAACAACAGCGGGCCGCAGAGAAGGGCAAGGGGAGAGGTAATACTCGTGAAAACCGGCGAAAGTTCCTACGCGGACACCTTGAAAGCGCTGAAACGAAAGATCGACGTCCAGGCGCTGGGAACTAAGGTAGACCGCATGATGGAAACTAAACGGGTGCTCGTCCGGCTGAAAAAAGGCGAATCGGGTGGGGATAAGCTCACAGAGGCCATCGAGCAGGCACTGGGCAAGGGAAGCGCTACCCTCAAAAAAGAAAGGGCAACCCTCACCATCCGCGACCTGGACATCCAAACCACGGCGAAGGAGGTAACAGCAGCTCTGCACCAGCTCCTGGGAGCGGACACGGAAGCAGAAGTGAGACCACTCAGGCCAGCGCACGGAGGAACGCAAGTAGCCACGGTGATCACCACACCGACGCTGGCAAAGAAGCTTGCAGAGGCCAAGGAGTTAAGAGTGGGCTGGACTGATGCACGTATCAGGGAGAGGTACGACCTCGACACGTGCTTCAGATGCTGGGGATTTGGCCACCGCAGAATAAACTGCAACGGCACGGACAGAAGTAAGCTCTGCAGAAACTGCGGAGAAGGTGGCCACCAGGCAGCAGCGTGCAAGGAGAGGCCAAAGTGTCCCCTCTGCAAGATCGAAGGACATAGGGCAGGATCAGCCCAATGCGGTACCTTTAAGGGCTGCCTCAACCAAGTGGCCAAAAAGAACAGGGGAGCTGCTGACATTGCTGGAAGGACAGAAGTGGCGCAGCGGAAGAAAACCCCAGAATGCCAGCAGAAATAAGATTAATACAGCTCAACGACGCAAATCGGAGCAGAGCAGCCCACGATTTGCTGGAGGAGACAGCCAGGGACAGCGGTGCGGACATTATCCTTCTCAGCGAACCAACGCGCGACTGGACGGGAGTTGGATAACAGATGCACCGGACGGCGACGCAGCGATCCAGATGCGGGGAAACATGAAAAACAAGCGCGCGGCTGGGGCACGCCCGCCAGAGGGATAGTGTGGGTAGCTGTAGCTGACACAGTATACTACAGCTGCTACATATCCCCCAACAGCAGTCGAGAAGTCTACAACGCCTGGCTGCAGGAGCTGGAGGACAGCTTACGACGACAGCGGGGTCACGTGATCATGAGGGGAGACCTGAACGCGAAGGCGACTGCATGGGGGTCACATAGCACGGACGACAGAGGACGAAGCGTGCTAAACATGGCGGCATCCCTAGACCTGCACGTGGCAAATACAGGAAACGCACCAACGTTCGAAAGAGGTAGGGTGACATCCATAGTGGATGCCACCCTGGTGTCAGCGCGCCTCGTGCCTCTCATCCACGGCTGGCAGGTGCATGGAGAAATTGAGTCGCTCAGTGACCACAATTACATAACAATGGCGATCAGGGACCCTCACGATACCACCTCATGCGCAGCAGTAGAACGCTGGTCGATTGGGCGGATGGACTGCGAAAAACTGACGGCGAGAATGGCACTACTCCAACTGCCAGATGGGTTGGGGGCAGAAATGACAGTTGACACCATGATGAGGGTCGTCCAAGCAGCCTGTGAGGAAGCCATTCCGAAGAAGAGACCATGCCAGCAAAAGGCAAGCCACTGGTGGTGCGAAAGCGTGGCCACAGCCAGAGCTGCCGCTAACAGAGCAAGACGGCAGGTGACCAGGGTCAGGAGAAGGGATGACCCTCTGGAAGATCTACTGGAGCACTGGAATACAGCCAAGAAGGCACTTCGCTGCTGGAAGGAACTCTGTGAAGAAGTGGAGAGCAACCCGTTCGGGCTGGCTTACAAAATCGTGGCCAAGAAATTGAGGACCAAACAGTCAGGGCCGGAGACGATGGTCCCAGGCGGAACAACAGCGGTGGTCGGTGCACTCTTCCCTACGCGCAGAAACGGAGCACTAAGGAGACCTAGAACCCCGGACAGGGTCACAGAATGCCTTAACAGATGCATACTCGAGGGGGTCTTCCCAAGACGTTGGAAGCGGGCCAGGTTGGCCCTCATCCCCAAACCAGGCAAACCACCTGAGAATCCACAGGCCTGGAGACCCATTTGCCTCCTCGACACAGCCGGCAAGGTTCTGGAAAGGTTGCTGACCGAGAGGGTGACAGAGCACATCCAAAGATCCGGTGGACTGTCACCGAGGCAATATGGCTTCAGGAAGGGACGGTCAACCACAGGCGGTAGATGTACGCAATGCGTCAACACCCTGCCTTGGCCAGCGGCCCTTAACGCAATGGAGGAGCGAGGCTTCCCGAACTACCTCATGAACATGATGGAGGCCTAGCTCAGCGACAGGAGCCTCTCCTATGAGAAGGAAGGACGCGAGGTAGAAGTCCCAATAACGCAAGGGGTACCACAAGGGTCTGTACTGGGCCCAACACTCTGGAACTTAGTGTATGACGGGGTCCTACGGATAGGCCTCCCAGGAGATGCAAAACTGATTGCGTTCGCCGATGACCTCGCACTAGTCGTATGCAGCGAGTCAATGGACACCATCAAATACACCACCATCGAGGCCGCTGAGAGGGTCATCAAGTGGCTGGAGGAGACCGGCCTGGAAGCAGCTCCGGAAAAAACGGCGGCGGCGTGGCTGTCCACCAAACGATCGGGTCGCCAACCGCGGGAGACGATCGCGATTAGGGACCAGGAGGTGACGGTCGAGAAGAAGATAAGATACCTGGGAGTGACGCTCGAAGCCAACCCCGCACAGGCGCAACGGCAGCTGAGGCGGCGACGAGAACGGAGGCAGCGGTGGCACGACTAATGCCCAACATCGGCGGCCCGAGGGAGGGGCGACGCAGACTGCTGGCAACCGTTGCAAGAGCTAAGCTGATGTACGCAGCCCCGGCGTGGGTCAGATGCTGCGGTGAGGCCAGGAACGTGACGCGGCTGCGAAGAGCGCAAAGAACAGGAGCGATCCGAATCATACGGGCATACCGGACGGTATCTATAGACGCGGTCGAGGTTCTGTCTGGAACATTACCAGCAGACTTGGCGTTGCAAGAATGCGCAGAGGTGCACGACGCTAAGCTAAGGGGGTTGTTGACTAAGGGCGAGGCTAAGCGCAGAGCAAGGGAAACTGAAATGAGGGCGTGGCAGGAGAGATGGGACGACGGAGCAAAAGGAGCCTGGACTAGAAAGCTGATACCACAGGTGAGGCCCTGGGTGGAGAGAGAGCACGGGCAGACAAGTCACTTTCTGACCCAAATGCTGACCGGGCACGGGTGCTTCCGAAGCTACTTGTACAAGATCAAGGAGGCGGAGAGCAGTAACTGTCAATATTGCGAGACAATGGTAGACGATGCGAACCACACGCTGACGCACTGCCCCAGATGGGCAGAAGACAGACGGAAACTGGAAGTGGTGCTGGGGGAAGCACCGACAGATGACAACTTGGTCGACCTCATGCTGAATAGCGAGGAGAAGTGGGAAGCCGTGAAGGAGTTTGCTGAGGCGGTTCTCAGAAGGAAGGACGTGGACGCAGAAGACATGAGAAGAAGAGTAAGACGGGAAGAAACGGAGGCTGAGGAGGAGGAGGCAGGGTAGACAGCCCGGTTGACTGTGACAAGGAGATGCTGTTGAAGAATGTCGAGAGACGGTGCCGGCAGTATTTCGAAGAGAAGAGGGAGGGTTTTCAGTGGGTAGACGGTAGAGAACAAATTACCGGGAGTCCCACACTACCTATTATTGAGGACAATGATAGGTGTTCATAAAGAATTTTCCCTCCTCTGCCAAAAAAAAAAAAGGTTAGGTAGGGTACATAAACATAATAACATTAACATTATAGAATTATAGATAGAGCACTTGCACGAAATGTGTAACGTGAAATAGCAGCGCCTACTGAACTAGCCGAAACGGTAGTTCGCATACCACTACAAGTGCACATGCTAGCACTTGCGATTTCGTATTGTGTATGCTCACATTTACCAAAACGACATGGTCATTGTGAATTCAATGTACATTTCCCTTCTTTGAAATTGTAAATGTTAGTTGAATGCACATTACCCAAACGAGGAGGCAAATGTGCACATTTACCGGAAAATGTGTACATTTGCCGCAATATCTACTTTTACCGTAACATATACAAATATATTGTTTCCTGGAGTATTAAGTAATAACCTCCATCCCCTATGTATTTTTAAATTTTTTATTTAATTTCTTACAAAAAAAATATTAAACAAAAAATGAAAGGAGCTTTATTTTAATAATAAAACTGTATGTCCTTTACGTTGTAGAAAATCCACTAATAAAATCTACAACAAATGAGTCTTACAAAGACTACAAGAACAAATCACTTTTGAAACAACTACTTCTCTGACTAATACCTCGATAGACATTGAATAATACAAAAGTAATTTGCGTGTTACAAAACAGCAAGGCTATCAAAGCAACACTAGTTTGAACGTATTTCTTTCTGTAGCAGATAAATATGTTTGAATGAACGTTAAATAATTTGTGAATGACTATACTATGGTAATTTGGAACAAGAAATTAATTTAGGTTGATGTAATTAAAAATAAATTAGCAAAAGCAATTAAATAATTCAATACTCAATTTTATAACCATCTGCAGACACGTGTTTCGATCTTTCAATCTCTTCAGTACAGCTTTATTATAAAATTGATTTCAAACATAAATAAAAACGTTTACTAAAATAAATATAATGAAATATAAATAACTTACTCAGATATGTACGGCAACTGACCTGACTATTTTAAGTTAAAACTTACTACACAAACTTTATTTGAAACCTGTAGTTGACATATAAACTTCTTCTTCCATCTTGCAAATATATTTGATATCAACAGAACAGTTTTATTAAAATTAAATTTAAAAATACAATACATACATATATTCTTTAATATTGATGAATATGATATTTAATACATACATATTTGTAAAACACAATGTATATCAAATAAAAAAAAATATTGAAAATATTCCTTTTTTTAAATGATTTTTTTTAAATAATGCAATTAACAAAAACATAGATATCTTGAAAATAAATGAATTTTATGTAAAACTCAATCGGTGTCGCTGTTGATTGATAGTTCAGTTGAATCAGAATCATCTGAAGTACTTTGAGTAATTGTTGGCTCCAATAATAATCCGATTACTTCTTTATCCAAAATTTGAACGTTATAGGTTTTTGCACGATTTTTTTAAATTAAAAATGCTGGATATGAATGGGTCGGAAGAATACAATATTTGTATGCACTAGATCTGTCATCGTATCCATTCGCGAAAATTCTCTATAATTGCATAAGTCCTTATTGTGCGCCCCCAATGTCTCTTCCGAAAACATTCCTATGGGTAGGACAGCTTGCTCAATAATCTCTGAACCGTGTAATATGTACAGTCGCTGGCATGTAGAACCAGGGATATAACTTAACGTACAGTTTTTCAGTTTGTAAAGCATATGCTTCATATGCGTTACTGTCTACTGCAAATCCGCAGGATATGGTTTGCAATATTATTATATATCTTTTTATTAAAAATTTATTCAAACCTGTGATATAGACTGACATCTCAAAATTTTCTAAGAAGCGTCTGGGGGTATTCCCGTCGTTAGTAGTACCATATCCAGGTTTTACGATGTCAACTAATGTACCCATTATTTCGTATTTTACTTTATCGACTTCATCCCGAATTTGCCACATTTTTTATTTCTATACAATAAGTAATATGAAGTAAACACTCTAAACATCTAATCCAGGCATGTAAGGAAGAGGCTCCATATTCACTTGCGCTTGTATTAGTAGGAATAAGCTTTATTTTTTCC
The DNA here is from genome assembly GCA_963969525.1 of Ontholestes murinus. Lineage (NCBI taxonomy): Eukaryota > Metazoa > Arthropoda > Insecta > Coleoptera > Staphylinidae > Ontholestes > Ontholestes murinus. The sequence goes on along the minus strand of OZ018397.1, from coordinate 21,491,404 downwards.
AAAACATCCTTCAGCTTTGAAGTTGCTCCACATATTCCACATGACTGAGCTGAAGAATAAGTTATAACACCATATGTTTTACCATTAATCATGGTCATTTTAAATGTGTGGTTAATTTTAATTTTATATCTGGTATATTCTACTAATGTAGGAATTATAGCACTTATTTGGCTTCCATATCTTCAACACTTAATTCGACAGTTCCTTTTTTGAATAATAATTGAATTGGACGGCAAAATCGTTTGTATGATGGTTTTGGATTTTGCCATATAATTGTACTGCTTTTAGTTGCCTTTAGTTGTAGCGGAACGAAACATATCGAAAACAAAAAATAATCTGTAAAGTTGATGCATGTTCCAAAAATTTCTGTTTATACAATGAAACTCGAAACTGAAACTCCCATCTCAGCCTCATTTATAAATTAATGTTATTTCATTTGCAATCTTTTCCACGTTTTGAAACAAGTGATTCTTCTGGTGTATATTTGTTTGCTTGTCTAGGCGTAGATTTCCAAGACCTTTTAATTTTAGTTGCTCTAGTTGGAGAGGAATCAGCAACTTCCTTTATCATTCTCGCACTATCCCTACGTCCTGATTTTATTAAACTCTTTTGTGTGGCAAAAGAGAGTTCTTCTTGCGAAAATTTTTCTAGAAGTGGTTTCACTTTCCTCTTTTTTGACATTGGTGTCAAATCTGTAAAGGATTTATATGATCCTCTCGGTTTAGATGGCTCTCGGTGCGGTTCGAGGTGTGTTATAACTTATTCTGATTTATTTAACCACTCTGCATTATTCACCTCAAATTTCGAAATACTTCGATTATATTCCTTCCGCTTTTTAGTTTATTTTAAAGTAAAAATTTTAATTAACCTCCTATGAATATTATTATTTTCATTTTCAGATTGTTCATGAATGTTTAATATTCATGACAAATGAAAATACTGCTGAATTCTTATTTGTTAATCATTTTTCTGCACGCCAAATTGCGGACAACGTTTTTCGGGGAATGGATACGTCTCCTAAAAAAACAATAAGTTGAATTTTCTCACTTTTATGCAAAAGTTATTTAGTTAGTTAATAAGATAAGATACAGGCCCTCAATTAAAAAATGGTGATATGGCCATCATAGTACTGTCCCTATATTTTACTCGAAAACTATGAGGTTTACACAAAAAGGCTATTCTTAATGATTTGTTCACTTTTGAAGTCTCTACAATTATTTGTAATACAAGTTTCATGAAACTTTATTAGTTTATTAGCAATTGGCAAAAAATATCAAAAATTTCAATTTTTATTATTTTTCTCAAAAGTTAAGAATTTTATGAAAAATATGTTTTAATAAAACTTGTTCAGTTTTTCATTTCCTTTAACTTTTGTTTGAATCATTTTTTAAACTTTTTCATATTAAGAAAAATATCACGAAAAAACAAAAAACGCCTCGAGTTAACATCCACTTCCGGTTTATGAATACCAAAAGCTTTTCAATTCCAGTTTTTAACGATAAAACCTTAAGTTTGAAGTTTCATCTCAAACCGATAGTTAGTTATTGAGATACAGCACCCACCGACAGACAGACAGACAGACACACACACACACAGACACAATTTTTTTTCCAGAAATTAGTTTAATGGACTCAGGGAACCTCAAAACGGATATTTCCGCAAAAAAAATTTTCAAAAAAAATCACGATTACAATACTTCCCCTATATACTTCGTATATAGGGAAAGTAAAAAAAATAGTTAATTGCAAATCTGATATACTTTTACCTTTTTTTCTTTAGAAATTAAGAATTTAAAGGCTACTGCGCAGCATCAATCAATTATAATAATTTACTGAAATTTGTTGAAACAATCATAAAAATCCAAATAGTTACAATAAAAACATGCCGGTGAGGTACTTTTCCATGATCGTAGTAATTAAATTCACCTAAAGTGATCGAAAAAACAGCTTCAAACTTTGCGGCGAAAGCACGGTCGGCACGAAATTCGTGTATCAACTCGTAAGGCAGAATGATATGCAATGGTTACTCGGGTACACAGAAGGCTAAAGGTTTTACGACATTACTTGGTCTTCAATGGGACATTATAGTAATGATATTTGTTTAATTTACTGTTATTTCTATAAGTTTATTTTCTATGAAATATTCAGCTAGATTACTAAAATCGTCCACCGTACTTTGGGGATAACAATTTTTGAGCGTAGTTAGAGAAAAAATTAATGTAATTTTTGGCAATATTCTTAAACCTCATTGAGTTTATATTTCTTATGGGTGGTCAATTTGGATCACAGCTAGTTTTTCCCCTGCCTACAGTGGGGCCAGTTTTTCGAGAGCTAGTCTAGGGATGATTGATTCAACTTGTGTGAATCAATCATCTCCTGAGGATCTTTCCGGAGTACAGGAGCGAAGGTGGGGGCTTGTAGCTACCTATATTACCTTTCTCTTGGGGTTCAGTTCAGGAGACATGGTAGCAGAGTCGTCTGATCTGTTCCTCTTCGTTTTCTTACCTGAACCTCCAGCTTCCACAGAGGTGATCACTCTCGGCAAGGCCTTAGGTTTACAAGAGGCTTCCAGCCTTTGCTTTTCTGGTGTCCAAGGTGCTGGTGGAAGGTCCTGCTTTTTGACCAGCCTGCTTCCTCCTTCATTTAACTTCCGCTGTTCCTTTTCCGGGATTTTGGAGCTGTAGAAGAGATATCTGAAATAGGAGGGTTAACAGAGCTGTTAGCCCTATTCAGAGGTGAAGGATTGTTACCGTGTTGCTTCATTTTTTACTTTCCAAATAAGTAAAATTCGCGCCGTAATATGTTAGATTTCCAGAGAACAGCGCCCCTATATCATGATAGCTCAACTTCGCGTCGAAGAGCCCCTCTCAGCAGCTGCAGGTAGAGTCGAGTTCTGCCGCCTTCCAATTTCGTTACCAGGGGTGTCCAAAATTCCCGGAATCCCGTGTTCGTCACATCTGCGAAGGGTCGCGACTACCTGCGACCGAGCCGACCGACCAGGCGAAACGCACGTTGCGAAAACAAAAGCCCGTGACGTCACAGCGAAAGTTATAAATATCCTCTTCGTCGTTCGCGAATATTCGTCCTCGTGCTGGACTGGCAAGGAAGTAGCACCGCGGTACTCTCTGGAACTAACACGCACTGGAGGCGGCACAGGGGTCCCTGGCGAGGCTCACCATCGATTAATAGCCGCAGGCTTCGATTAAACAGTTTCTTGTCTATGCTACTTGCTTGGGCTCCCATGCCACGTCAACGGATGGGCACCGCCTAGATGTGAAAAAAGTAAATAAAAGAACAAAAGAAAGTTTGTAAATTAAAACATGGGGTCGGAGAAGAAGAAAATATATTACAGAATAAAGAAACATAGAAAAATATACAATTAATTAAAAAAGGCAAGAGGCTTGAATCGGCAAAGCCGACCAATCTGACGACCGCTGCTGATGACTGGTAAAGTGCGAAGGTCTGAGCCTGGTTTTATACGGTGATCTGAGGTACCGCGGCTTTGTCCCGGTCACGTAGGCACCGCAATTCCCGGAACAGGTAATGATCCTCTTCGCCGAAAAGGGTCCGTTTTATTGTTCCGCACTGGCAGCTGCACATTTTGTAAAATTATCTCGTTTGGATTATTTCAATAATGCGGAATTTATGCAAGTTATTATTATGAGCAATGGGTATTTCATAAAATGAATTAAAATATAATTATGCATTTGTTACGACGTTCAGGTAAACTGAACGCCGGTAACAGGATGTCCACTAGCATAATCTTCGATGGGTCCGAAGACACGCCCGCTAGACAGTCCCCACATATGGAGCCACAAAATGGAACGGTACCCTACAAGCTAGTGCATTGCACCAGGGTTTTTGGTTTCTGGTAGATCCTAGGAGCAGAACCTCGTGTGCAAAAGCTAGCTCTGTCGACCGGTCTGACCGATCACACAGCGGATTGTTGCTTGTTAGATTAGACTTGAGTCTCCAGAAATCCAGGCCAAAGCACTGTGTAATGTTTGGCATTTGGACAGCTAGGTAACTCAAGTGCCAAGCTTCTTTCATCCTACAAACCGGATTTCCACGCAGGACACAAACACGAGGTCTCGTTCAATAAACTTCACCAACACTTGACATCACCAACTTTAAGATGATGGTAATACACACAATTTCACTACTGGGCGAACCATAGTAGTAGTTGCCGTTCTTACCGTGGTACTCCTGACTACTCCATCAGGGCCGGGATGTACCTGCTCAATGCGTCCTAGTTGCCATCGTAGCGGAGGTAGATTGTCTTCCTTGACGATGACTAATTGGTCCACATCTATGTAGTTGTCCTTGGAATTCTATTTGGATCGCTTGTGTATCTCCGGCAGGTATTCCCTTGACCATCGTTTCCACAGGTGTTGCTTCAACTTTTGGAGTAATTCCCAGCGTGTCAGTCTGTTGTTTAGCACATCCTCGTAGTTGCCTTCAATCGGTGACGTTAAAATATCACCAATGAGAAATGGGACGGAGTGAGGGCTACGTAGTCATTGGGGTCGTCGTTGGTAGCACAATTGGGAATCGTTTGTTGTACAAACAATCACTGTTTGATAACCGCCCACCGACGCGTATTATCCATAGTTCATTATCATCCAGGAATGGGTTCAAAGTTCAAATGAGGACTAATACCTGCACTTCACGATAAAAATGAACGCGTTGCACATTTTTAATTAGAGATACCGAAGCTTTCTTATACTCGTCTACCATTAATTGTCCCCGGACCTTGTTGCCAGATTTACGGCAGTTGTTTGTGAACCTTAAAACAAAAGCCATGACGCGAATAGTTCTCTCGAAACTACTTCACTCGGGTACTATTGAGCGTAAGTAACTGCCACAAAATTGCACTCTACTTCCAGCAGTGTGAAAACTACAACGGGTGCGTTTTGTAGTAAAAATTACGGACCGCGCCACCAAAGCTGGTTGTCCCTTATCGTTCTCGCTGTGGACCCGCGGGAGATAACATCAGTTGGGTTTTCTTTGGTTTTCACGTGAAACCAGTCATCCTGGTTGGTGAGTTGGTGAATCTCACCCACACGATTTGCTACAAATGTCTTAAATCTTCTGGAGTCTGATTTAATCCATGAAAGGATGATTGAAGAATCGCTGTAGTAAGCCACCTTTTTAATTTCTTTGCTGAATGTGGAGCGCACTTTCTCGCATAATTCTGCTGCACATAACTCAAGTCTAGGGATGCTGATAGCTTTCGCAGGTGCTACTCTTGATTTCTCACACAAAAGGTTGCTGGATATTCTGTTATATCGAGCACATCGACTATATATACGCACGCCCCATATGGGTGCTCACTGATATCCGCAAATCCGTGAATTTCCAATTCGCAGGTCTGATCACCATTCGCGGAATGATTATCGAAGGTACATCCTTCAGATCATTTGTATTTTGGAGTCATCGGTCAGTGAGGTTAGCAGGAAGTGGATCATCCCATCAGCATTTGATTTTCCAGATGTCTTGTATGAATACTGTTACCGGCGCTCTACCGTGATCGCCGTAACTTGCTAAATCAATGACTTTACTCATCATAACTTCGCGCGTTATTTATCTAATTCATTTTATTATTATCAATCGGAACAACGAGCCCATATTTTCGCGACACTCATCTACATACTTTATTACCCATCGTAAATTCACAGATTCAGCAATTCATTCCAAATGCGTTAAGTTCGTAGAAGAAAGTATTAACGAAATATTAGTTAGGTACCTCATGCAGCCCATCATAAAATTTATTGCAGCCTTTTCGTTTTAAAAGAATTATAAAACTTTCCAGGATTAAGCAAACGTGCCGATCGCTAAGAAGGTACGATTTAGGCGAACAATAGACGTCGGTACAGCCGCACCAATTACGTTAATCCTGGAAAGTCCAAAAATACATTACGCGGTCATTCATTTTTTTAACATTATTTTTCTTACTAGCGCATGAGATATCCTAACAATGTTATCATTATTTCTTTGTTTAATTTAATCATTTTTGTATATATGTTTATAGTTAGATTATGTGAATATAGTTAGGATAGTAGGTTAATTAGATAAGTAGGTTAGTTAGTCTGTATATAGGTAGGTTGTCACGATTACGGTACAACTGAAGGACAACACAATGAAAAACATAATCAAAACAATTACTCAGAACAAAACAGTAATTGAGAAACAGGAAATAATTTTGATTATGAGAATTAATTAATTCGGTTAAGATACAAACGGTACCCCTAGCGCCCTCTCAGCACAGGACGAGGAACCACAAAGGCAAACCACCACTCCGGCCACTGGAGGAAGGGATGAAATTACTTAAACCAGTTCATCCCCAAAAAGGCCAGTAGTAAGAGTGGTAAGAGTAGTAAGAGTAGTAAGAGTAGTAAGAGTAGTAAGAGTCGGAAAATAATCCTCAATGCGTTAGCAACATTAGAAATCGGTCAGTTCCAGTGAAATCAATTAAGTGAGCAGTTAGTGACAATAATAGAAGTTAGAGCAGAGCAATCACCAAGTCCCAAGGGAGAACAAGTTCAACGCTGCCATCACACCACACAACTTCCACACCGTACCGTAACCGTGACAATCTTAAGTTATTTATTTACATAGGGTTCTTTATTTATTTATTTTTTTGTTTATCCCTTTTCTCTTTGTAAATTTGTATATATATATTTTCATTTTATTTTGTTGTTTAATTAAACTGTCCGAGGGAAACATCCCCGCAATCAAAGTCAATTAGTTTGTTTTTTTTATTTATCATTCATAACAATAAAAGACCCTGTGTAAAAATTAACACAACTGCAAGAGCATCAGATCGGGTAAGTAAAGTCACTTTCTTATTTATTGTGAAGTTAGGAGTGTTTTTGCTTTTTGGTTATCAAGGTGAATTTCGTCGAACGTTATTTCAAACCATTCAACGTTATCAATCAGCGCCCAAACGCTATTCATTTTTTTTTGCCATACGCCAAACTATAAAAATTGGCGCAACAGTGTTCAATTCGCGCTTCAACGATAACAATTGGCGCCCAACTTGATAGGTTTTTAAAGAATCCACGACCCTGTTATAATTAATTTTATAGTTTTATACCACTCATTCAACGATAGCAATTGACGGCTAACTAGTAGTTCAAAAAAAAAAAACTCACAATCCTGAGAAATTTTATTTGTTTATTTTTTTAACTTCAAGTAGTTTAAAAAAAAGTAAAGACCAAATAATGGTTATTTAATGAATATTTAACTTCAACATCCTTTTGCTTAACTTTTTCAACTTGAATCACGACATTCACCTTTTCAAAATACCCGTTGTGTGTATATTTGTGTACATTTTTATTTCAGGAAAGTGAAGTGTTAGTTTTAAGTCTTAATTTCGTTCTATTACACAACGAGTATTTTAATTTATAGCAAAACACTTAGGGTATAATTTACATGTTTTTTTAGTTTACGACAGCACTTAGATCAACTTGGTTCTCATACATAAACCGTAGCAAACGACTCAAAATAGTGTGATTTTTTTTTATATTCAACATTAATTTCATTTGAATTTACCTTCTTAAAGTCGATTAAATTTAAAGATTGATTGGTGAAATTAACTATTAAAATCGGTGTCTCAGACGGGGCCGTAATTTATAAATTACATAAACAATTTGCTGTCGTATTCGTATATACTCGATCGCGCTTCATTTTACTGTCACCTTCGCAAAGACAAAAATGCACTCAGAAAGAAGCATGAGCCCCATCTCAACCACGACTCATAATTCTGTGCCCACACCATTGCCGCGAACTTCGCTGAGACAAAAACCAAGAAGTACCCACTCGACGGAGTCACAAGAAAGGCCTAGAATGGTCTACCGTCGTGATGATGAAATCTCCCAACAACCTAGACCGGCAATATCCCGCCAACAAGAGGTTGAAGCAATCGTTCACTATCCGCCACACCCGCCCGCAGAACATGATATTGAATATCGACCAGCATCTCGTGGTAGCATATATAGTTATGAAGAACGGGAATATCGTGACACGCGCTACCGTGAAATGACATATGCGGAAGATCGCTGCTACTCGCCATATCCACAACGAGAGGAAATCGCACATGCTCGAACACCTACAAGAAGACCGATACGAGAAGGTACATACACCACACGCCCTATACGATATGAGCCCTCGACGTATCACCGATCATCACACCACGATTACTATCGCGACAGAGAACAACAAGAAAGACGATGGAATCAAGAAACCGCTCGTAGGGAGCAACGCGACGAACATTTCCTGGAGCTAATTCAAAATATACAGAAAACAACTCCACAAACGACAATTCCCGAGAAATTCGACAGGCGCAATCCACGAGCATTCTTAAATATGCTCGAGAAGGAATTTCGCAACTTAAACCTAACCGATCGTGAAAAGAATCGGAGGACACTAGCGCGCATGGAAAAGGAACTCGCAGAGGAATATAGTTGCTACTTCTACGAGGACGAACCATGGGAATTGGCGAAGGAGGCATTGTGTAACGCAGTGGATCCGTTAATAATTAGATTGGACGAGACCGTCGAAATGCTTACAAGACCACAAGGCGACACACCTGCAGGACCATATGCTACGAGAAAGCAATATCTATTTCGTCGGTACGGAGCTGATTATGAAGAGGAGTATAAATTACTCATTTTATGGAGACTGGCTTCAGATAGTCTGAAGAAAGAATTAGTCGTATGCCCAAGTTCAGTGGAAGAATTTGTGCGTAAAGCAATTCGTGCGACATATTCTTCGATATACGCTATTTCGAAACCTGCAGACGATAAACACATGCACACACACACGACGAAGTCTCCACGCCAAACCCGACCCATAAATTCGGAAAATACATCGCATGCAACACAAATAACAAATCAGAACTATTATAGAAATAACACTCAGGAAAATGACCGTCAACATCGCTACTATCACGAAAAACAACCACAGCGAAAACAATTCACGCGGAATAGCTATCGTCATTCATATAACAAAAATCGCAGTAACGAAAATCAACGTTCGCCATCACCACAGGAGAAAACTCAGAAGTCGCATGGAAAACCAAGTAGTGAAACCAGGAATTATAACAATCGTTACAGTCCAAATTATAACGAACAAAAGCGTAAATATTATTCTGAACGACCAAGATCGCCTCAAGATAACACGAGATCGCCTAAACAACCCAGAAGACCGAGAAATACACCACCTCCTTGTTTAATTTGCAAAAATGGAAACCATTGGCATAGCGATTGTCCACAATGGCCGGGAAACGTGAAACCGGAAGGCCCACAACGTCCACAGTAAGGCCTTCCGCACCACGACACAATACAGGAAAACGACACGATTTGATACACAGGAACACCCAATACTGCCCCCTAAGTACAAACGAACACTTTAGTGCGTCTCTACACAAAAATAAACATTCATGCAATTTATCGCCGTGCACCGCAACTGATATTACACACGCGAATCGTTTACGTATCGATGATAAAATCAATACCGCGAATCCATCAGAAGAGGACCTCCTACAAACACCACTTTCGGCTGTAACGCAAACACACACAGCCTCGCTTGCTCTGCTGCCACTTATCATCAATAAAAAGACGTATACGTGCTTATTGGACTTAGGAGCATCGCAAAATTTCATTCAGCCAAATATTGCCACACATGTAAAGCCTGTCAACCTAACAACATACTTAGCAGGTAGGAACTCTACTCTCGATGTCACCGGCAGTACGACCATACAATTTAGACTGGGAACCGTAGAATATTCTGAAGAATTTTTCGTAATACCAGAATTACGCTACGATGTCATCCTAGGTTTGGGTTTCTTTAAGAAACAAGATGCTATCATCGACTGTCATAAAAGATGTGTTCATCTCGGCACCGGTTTACGACAAACTGTTTACTGGGCCACACACAAGCCATCGCAAACGCAAGGAACCACACTGTCATTAGACCACGGATTCACCGGGAAGAACGCGAAGGATTTCATGGACCTCGTACAGCGTTTTGCGAAAACTTTTGAACCTCACGACCAATTCGCTGACAGGCCGCATTGCACCGAACATCGTATCCAGCTCGTAAACGAAAAACCGATTAGACTACGTCCGTATCGAGTAAATCCGACGAAGAAACAAGAAATCGATAGACAAGTGATGGATTTACTGGAACAAGGAATTATTGAACCATCCACAAGCCCGTATTCTTCACCCATTGTGATGGTGCAGAAAAAAGATGGTGAGAGTCGGTTCTGTATTGACTACAGACGACTCAACGAGGTCACTGTCTCCGAACCAACCCCAATGCCAATTATACAAGAAGCTCTTCGAGATTTAGGCAATGCGAACATATTTTCAACATTGGATCTGAAGAGTGGATATTGGCAAATTCCCATGGAATCCAGCTCAAAGAAATACACCGCGTTTAGCACACCCGACGGAGGACATTATCAGTTCCGTGTCATGCCCTTCGGTCTGAAAAATGCGCCCGCCACATTCCAGCGCATGATGTCACAAGAAGTCCTATCCGGTATGCTCCATGAATACGCGATGGTTTATCTCGATGATATCATCGTATACTCACAAACTCCAGAAAGCCACATCCGACACCTAGCCCTCGTACTAGAGCGGCTAGATCAATATAATTTACGACTAGGCCAAGGAAAATGTTCTTTTGGTAAGAGCACGCTTGAATATCTGGGACACCTTGTCGACGTCGATGGTACACGACCGCTTCAGAAACATATCGTGCAAATTCAAGAGTACCCAACACCAAAAACGCGCCGTCAGCTACGCAAATTCCTCGGTTTGTGCAACTGGATTCGGCAGTATGTGAATCGTTTTGCGGAAATAGTCGCTCCATTGAATGAACTAACCGCAACAACAAAACCTTTTGTATGGACTTCACAAGCCACAGAATCATTGAAACGACTTCGAGAAGCCATCAATAAGCCACTGCGATTACATCGTCCCATTTCAACACTTCCATTCACTGTACAGACTGATGCCTCTCAGCACGGCATTGCGGCTGTGTTGTACCAGACCGGTGAAGATGGAGAAAGGCGCATTATCAGTTTCGACTCTGCAAAATTTAACGAAACTCAAAAACGCTATCACGTTAACGAGCAGGAGTGTTTTGCACTCGTTTGGGCCTTACAGAGATACCGACCATTATTGGAAGGACGTCATTTTCTAGTTCGTACCGACTCAAAAGCGCTAACTTGGTTAGCAAACTTTAAGGACACACGTTCGAAACTAACAAAATGGGCAATCTTGTTACAATCGTTTGATTTTGAGATTGAACATTGTCCAGGACGAGAAAACGAGCTGCCCGACCTCCTCTCAAGGGAACCTGATAACGGACCAGCAGTCGAAAGCGGAGATCTCGAAGACATTCTACCACCAACGATTAATGTAATTGAAATTCCTCTCGCAGAAGCAATAATGGACGCCCAAGAAAACGACGAAGAAGCCCAACTGATTATACAAATTTTAATAAATAATCAACACCCGGAATTCCAAGAACGCGATAAATTATTTGAAATGGTGGATGGATTCCTATACCGCCGAGCCCAAGACAATAGAGAACGAACTTTGTACGTCCCGCAAGCAGCCCGTCTTCGTGTAATGCATGAATTACATGATAATTCTATTCATCCTGGCCGAGACGAGACCCTCCGGTCGATCAATACTAAATACTGGTGGCCAGAATTATCGACGGAAGTGAAGAACTACGTCAGAGGATGTCTCATCTGTGTTGCCACCAAACGAGGAAAGCCAACAAAACACGCGCCTCTCAAGGCAAGGATACCAACAGCCCCTTTTAGTACAATTGCAGTCGACCTCGTAGGCCCCCTGCCTGGAGTTGCTACTAGAAGAAAACATGTATTGGTAATCACAGACCTTTTCACTAAATGGACAGAAGCATTTATTATCGGACAAGCACGTTCACCGGCAATATTAAAAATCATGGAGGAGCAAGTCTTTTTACGATTTGGATATCCGAACGTAATAATATCAGATAATGGACCGCAATTCACTAGTAGAAAATGGAAAAGTGCTTGCCGTAGATGGGGAATCAGTACATTTTATACTCCCGTTTATCATCCTCAAGCAAACCCCACAGAAAGACGAAATCAGGAGCTCAAGAAATGTCTTAGGATTTGCATGCAGAAGCAGCCAGAGACTCAGTGGACTCAACATATAACAAAGATCTTGTTTGAGCTACGTACACGTGCCAACGCAGCTACAGGACTCACACCTGGACGCGCATTACTTGGATATGATCTTCCACGCCCTGGTGAGAGAAATTTAACACAAGATCAGCCAGATTTCACTCCGGAGCAAAGAGAAGAGCGTCTGCGACAAATTCGAGAACGTCAGGAGCGATATGTTCATCGTTACGATCGGCCAACAGAACCACCACAGTACACACTCGGACAAGAAGTCGTAATTCGCTACCACCCACCAACAAATGTACCACATGCTTTTGCAGCCAAATGGATTGGACCGTATGTGATAAGGGACATCTTTTCAGGCCGCGTCTATAATGTCGAACGTGATAGAAAAGTGATCCGCGTGCATCAAGACGACATACGACCCGCTCCCCCACCGCAACCTGATATTGCGAATTAACGTTAGCAGGAATCAACAAGTACGGTACCTCAAAATCCACCATATCTAAGTTCCATACCGTATTTCTTTTAATTCGCGTGTGCATTAGTTGACATTTATAGTGCCTTCAGTGTTAGAGACACCACCCATAGTGCCTAACTTCGTGAACTTGTGCGGTTAAAAACACTTGGAACACTCATGTGACCGAAAAAAAAAAATACTGCACATACATTATACATAATATCCGTAAAAGTTTAATTAGGAAAGTGTAAATATTTAGAAAAGGAAAACTAAATCATCGATTCAACATTTAGCTAGCAGGCCATCAACTACATATCAACAATTAATCCACGGCCATCACGGGGCCGCTTATTCAAATCCAAGACAGCCCCACCTCACGACGTAGAGGTTCCAACTAGGATACGTCGTACGCTGACCTGTGGCCACACCACAGTACAACAGCTGGATAAATTCAGAGGCAAACACCCCGAACCAAAATACAGCGTGGGACAACTAACCTTCCAGCGAGCTGACAATGGGCAGCTAGATCCCCATTGTGGCGCCCACATACACCTGCATTTTTTTACACTCAAAAAAATGCATCCAACTGCATGCTTTCAAAGGGTATGCCCACCACATAAGGAGAAGAATTAAGGTACATTTATACAATTAATGGATAGCACAGATAGTTCGCTAAACTGTACAGAAACTCATCGAAGGAACACACCACACAATTATTCTCTTACTTTTATATATGTCATGTCTTACAAAAGTCTTCTGTCATCTATTTACAGCCATTTAAATAATTCACACACATATTGATATGTCCATCTTTACGAACTTAATTCATTTTACGGGGCCGATTGTTACCGGCGCTCTACCGTGATCGCCGTAACTTGCTAAATCAATGACTTTACTCATCATAACTTCGCGCGTTATTTATCTAATTCATTTTATTATTATCAATCGGAACAACGAGCCCATATTTTCGCGACACTCATCTACATACTTTATTACCCATCGTAAATTCACAGATTCAGCAATTCATTCCAAATGCGTTAAGTTCGTAGAAGAAAGTATTAACGAAATATTAGTTAGGTACCTCATGCAGCCCATCATAAAATTTATTGCAGCCTTTTCGTTTTAAAAGAATTATAAAACTTTCCAGGATTAAGCAAACGTGCCGATCGCTAAGAAGGTACGATTTAGGCGAACAATAGACGTCGGTACAGCCGCACCAATTACGTTAATCCTGGAAAGTCCAAAAATACATTACGCGGTCATTCATTTTTTTAACATTATTTTTCTTACTAGCGCATGAGATATCCTAACAATGTTATCATTATTTCTTTGTTTAATTTAATCATTTTTGTATATATGTTTATAGTTAGATTATGTGAATATAGTTAGGATAGTAGGTTAATTAGATAAGTAGGTTAGTTAGTCTGTATATAGGTAGGTTGTCACGATTACGGTACAACTGAAGGACAACACAATGAAAAACATAATCAAAACAATTACTCAGAACAAAACAGTAATTGAGAAACAGGAAATAATTTTGATTATGAGAATTAATTAATTCGGTTAAGATACAAACGGTACCCCTAGCGCCCTCTCAGCACAGGACGAGGAACCACAAAGGCAAACCACCACTCCGGCCACTGGAGGAAGGGATGAAATTACTTAAACCAGTTCATCCCCAAAAAGGCCAGTAGTAAGAGTGGTAAGAGTAGTAAGAGTAGTAAGAGTAGTAAGAGTAGTAAGAGTCGGAAAATAATCCTCAATGCGTTAGCAACATTAGAAATCGGTCAGTTCCAGTGAAATCAATTAAGTGAGCAGTTAGTGACAATAATAGAAGTTAGAGCAGAGCAATCACCAAGTCCCAAGGGAGAACAAGTTCAACGCTGCCATCACACCACACAACTTCCACACCGTACCGTAACCGTGACAATCTTAAGTTATTTATTTACATAGGGTTCTTTATTTATTTATTTTTTTGTTTATCCCTTTTCTCTTTGTAAATTTGTATATATATATTTTCATTTTATTTTGTTGTTTAATTAAACTGTCCGAGGGAAACATCCCCGCAATCAAAGTCAATTAGTTTGTTTTTTTTATTTATCATTCATAACAATAAAAGACCCTGTGTAAAAATTAACACAACTGCAAGAGCATCAGATCGGGTAAGTAAAGTCACTTTCTTATTTATTGTGAAGTTAGGAGTGTTTTTGCTTTTTGGTTATCAAGGTGAATTTCGTCGAACGTTATTTCAAACCATTCAACGTTATCAATCAGCGCCCAAACGCTATTCATTTTTTTTGCCATACGCCAAACTATAAAAATTGGCGCAACAGTGTTCAATTCGCGCTTCAACGATAACAATACTTTCCCGACGATCGTTATTGGACCCATAAGTCCAAGAGGATCACAAATTCGTGATATTTCACTTAAGACATTTCTTCTTGTAATTGTAATTGAGGTACTAGTGCTGTGTTTATACTTTAAAATATCACTAGTTGTGTTCCCCGTCATCCCTAGCGATGAAACTGTGTTAATATTGTTATCATCCTCCCGAGTTAACACGGTCACTTGGTCTATACAGTCAGTTTTAAAGCCAGCGAATATCTATATTTGTACGTTATTGCTTGCCCACTTCTTGAGTTCGAACCCGCCACTCGCGAGAAGGTTATTTACCTGATCTCGCACTTCGATTAAACTTTCGAAACACTTAACACTTCCTACAGGGTAATTGTTTACCTAACATTTCGCAAGCTCTTGAATGACACGCATTGCTAAATATGCTGCAGGTGCGTAGTTAATTCATACGAAGTTAACTCTTCCTCCGGCTTAGCTCTGCACCAGATGCGTTGATATTTGGAATCCTCGTAGCGAACGGACAGTATCGAGAATAGATCGTTTTGGACAGGTGGGCCCACCATCAGGATGTCGTTCAATGAAACGCCCGTCGTTGACGACGCCGAGACATTGAAAACTACTCGCAGTTTGGTCGTCAAACTATTCTCCCTTAAAATACAGTGATGTGGCAAGTAGTACCCTTTGTGTACGTTTACCTGAGTTTGACGCATATGTCCTAATTTTTTGTATTCCTCCATAAACTGCCGATATTCGTGGTATATGAGGGCATTTCGCTAAAGGCGCTCAAGCGCAAAAAACTTTTGCTTGCCAGAGAAACTTGAATTTCCAAGACAGTATGTGCTATCCTTGAATGGTAACACTACTTGAAAGCGCCCTGTTTGATCCCTGGTTGTAGTTTTGCGAAAATGCTGCTCACATCGCTCATCCGCAGGTGCAAGTACTTGTTCTTTGTGATCTTCCAGCTCCCAGAATTTCCGAACTGCGTCGTGTAATCCGACCAAGCATACTGTCGCTGCATCTTGTGGATTCGACTGAGGTTGTTGCCCATAAACAATCCATCCGAACTGCGTAATATGGAAAGATAAGGGGTCCGCCTTTATTCTGCCGTCGGCCAATATATCATGGTGAAATTCGTTTCCAATTTCCTCCGGTTGATAAAATTGCGGATCCGCCAATTGAATTCCAATTGATCCCAATTGGTATCGTTGCACTGGATGAAATTGGATGGCTTGAGCGTTATAGTATATTCAGACACCCGAGATTTGACCTTTGCCCTCACTACATTGTTTATGTGGTTCCTTCTTCCCCCAACTGTCACAATAGATACATTAATGTTGCGTTGGGTTAAGCCTAACCGTTGCGCACAAGTAGCTGTCATCAAATTAGCTTGTGACCCACTGTCCAGCACCGCGCGTACAACATGTTCGCGTCCTCTGTTGTCACATACAAGTACCTTAAATATGCATAGCAATACTTTTGACGGAATATACGCAAAGTTAATAGATGAAGATGACGTACCTTTATTTGATGCAGCATGCACCTTCGCTTCTTCGGTAAGATGCAATAATGTGTGATGTTTTTATTACATTTCTGGCAAACACTGGTGTTGTACTGAGCTGAAGAGTGACCCTTTCGCATGCAGTTGTAACAGAGATGATGTTTTTTGACGGCAGAAATTCGATCAGCTACCTTCATATTAATAAATTTTGCGCACATGTACACATTGTAAGCACTATCATATATCGAACACTTCTTCACGGTTGTTCTCGTATGCAGTACCTTTGTTTTTTTGCTGTGCAGTGTCATTTCTGGCTAAATGACTGCCCGTTACAGCCTCTAACTGCTTACACGATTTACTTAGAAATTCCTCCAACTGTTTGTATGTGGGTACTTTCAAACACGTCTCGCCTTCCCATTCCTTGTGCAAGTTTAGATCGAGTTTTTCAGCGACGATTTTCATTAACATATCCTACTGGTCGACTGGGTGTTAGAGATTTCTAATTGGCGCATACTGCCGTGGTCGCCTTTCTTCATCGACGACAGATTTAATAATCTTCTCACATGCGCTTTCTGGTTCTGGTGTAAATCGATGGGAGGGCAGAGAGTTCCGCCGCACGTAGACCCCAATGGGCCCTTTGTGCATCCTCCCATCTGAGTCCTCATTCCTTGCCACGGTCAAGCCAACCCAGGGCATTGGCAAATGTCAGGACTACAGCAAGAGGGACTCTGAGGATGTCTGATAGATTTAGACATCCCTCTCCCATTGTGGATTTACCTAGGTTGGATAATACGGGGCAGTCTAGAAGTACATGCTCCGTGGTTTCCTCTTCTGCTTCACACCTTATGCACATAGGACTAGATTGTAGTGCAAGTTTGTTCAGGTGTGATCGTAAATTGCAGTGTCTTGTAAGAAGCCCTACGACCTTCCGTAGGTTTTCTCTGGACAGTTGCATACAGTAACTGGCCGTTTTGGAGTTCATTGCGATAAAGTTTTTTGAGAGTATAATAGCCGGACAAATCCCGTCCAACCCTGGGGATTTGTATGGTGAGAAACTCCTCATTGCCCAGTCTACCTTTTCCTCGTAACGATGGAACCCGCCAGGTCCCAATCCGGTTTGGTTAGAAACTTTGTGGAGGTATCCGTGGGTCCTCAATAAAAGTTTGCCTGTGTTTTCAGGTGGAGCAGAAAAGCCTCCAGGCCTCTTTCTTTCTTTGTCTTATCAGTTTTTTATAGTCACGTTGTACTATTTTATATTTGTTCCATTCGGAATCGTTTTGCATATTAATGGCTCTGTTGTGTGTCCTTCTTGCTTGTTTTTTCAGCGCCTCAAGTTCTGTGCACCACCACACATTTGTGGGTCCCTCATTTATCCTAGTTTTTAGAGGGCACGCTTTCTTGTACGATGATATGATTCCCTTCTGAAGTTATATTTTCCAGTTCAGGTATATCTTTTATTGGCTCTTTACCTAGATCCCTAGTTTTGGAGATCTTGATGAGGGTCGTTTTAAAAATTTCCCTCTTGGTCAGTCTTGGAGGATCGCTGTACTAGGTTGTGTTTTAGCCTCTTAATGTAATTTGGAATTTTATCCATCTATGGTCTGACATTGTGACTTTTTGAGATACGTAGTTCTCTACATACCTTGTTCTGTGAGTACTACAAAGGTCGGTTCGTTACCTCTATTTACTATATCTAAGTTCCTACTTAGTATAAAGTCATGCAACAACTTACCCCTGCTGTTATTTTCTTGGCATCCCCATACCTGGTGGTGTGAGTTGGAGTCATACCCCACTAAGAGGGGTATTCCTGCCTTCTCCCAGTGCACCACCAGTGCTTCCAACTCTGGAGTTGGGGGTGGGTTGGAAGCTTATTGTGAAAGGTATGCTGATGCTAGTGTCAGATAGTTTTCCTCGTCTTTTCGGCATAGCCTTACACGAACAACCGCAAGGTCCTCGGTAGATAGGTGCTGCATGAAAATGGGATTGTATTTGTTAGGGCAGCATATGGTGGCCCTTGGTGTTTTACCTACGGATACATAAAACAGATCATTGCCTGGTTAATTTAGTCCATGAACCCTGTTTTTAAAAGCCCGGAGTTCTTGGATTAAAGCGATGCAATCCTGCACCATATCAAACTCTCGGCCTAATATGGCCGTCGCAGCTTTGCAATGATGCAGGTTGCATTGAATTACCTCTGTGGGTATTTTATTCCCTCACGAGGTGGTGTCGCTTAGCGCCCCTGCACTGCGGTCTCTGTAGTCCTTTTGTGCGCCTCTGGCTGATTTACTCCTTTTGAACTCCTATATCTTCTAAGAAGTCCAGAAGTTTCTGCCAGGGGATATTTCTTAGCTGTTCTACAGGAAGCATGGGCTTCCCGAGTTTCGCCTTGGGTTCTTGTTTGTATGCTTCGCAAGTGTACAGTAGGTGTTGGGAAGTTTACTCTTCTTCCAGACACCCACGGCATAGGGGGCTTTTCTCAATGCCCATCCTATGTTTGTGCTTGTTCAGGTCACAGTGCCCAGTGACTAGTCCTGTGATTTTTCATAGTTTCAATCTACTCAGTCTAGACAGCTTCAGCATGCTGTCAGGTGCCGGACCATCTAGGAACAATCTCGTATGCCTCATTCCATTTTTGTTTTGCCATGATTTTTTGTGCTCCTCTGCTAACTTGCGTCGGATTATTTCCTTTCCGGTTTCATGGGGTATACCGAAAGCGGGTTCAGGTCCTATGAATTCACCTGCTGCTCCTTGTTTAGCCAGCAAGTCGGCCCCCAAGTGTCCAATAATTTTTTGGTCCTTAGGTATCCATACTAGATGTGTTTTTCTTGTTGTCGCCAGTGCGTCCAGTCTGTTTATGCAAGTCATGACCACCCTAGACTGCACTATCGGCGAGGCTAGCGCTTTTATGGCTGCCTGGCTATCTGTCATAATAGTAATTGGTCATTTGTTAAGTCCCGACTCCATTACGTGATGAGCACACCAATAAATGGCGGCTATTTCGCCTTGGAAGATAGAGGCATGCTTCCCCAGAGCAATCGCGAATTGTTTGCTTCGGTTGCAGCCTCCATAGATCCCTCTCAAGGACCTGTAGAACCTTGACGTTGGTGAGAGGGCTTTAGTGGTCCTATGAGTGTCGGGGCGAGAACCGGCTGTTCAGTCGAGGGGGAGGCCCCTCCGTACTGAACGGATAGCCGGGATGCAGCCTGACATGAGGATCCAGACGAATAACAGGTCAACCGCGCATCGTTGTGGCCGTGATGCGAGGATGTGCACAAGGCTACCCGCGTGTTTGTGCCGTGCGTGGAGACCCGTAAGGCAGGACAAAGGGAACCTGGTGGCTGATTCGCCCTCGTGATGCGTCACGTACGGCGGCAACACTCCACTTTGGCCCTGAGTTCTCCCTAAACGGGCGGTCGGAACTAACCCACTCCGATCAATCGGCTGCGTTGTAAGGTCAGACTTACGACAGGGTGAGCCCCTGGGAGCGGATGGGTGCTCAACGAACCCAGCGCATGTGCCAGGCACCCGTTCGAGTGCAACCCGTCCTTGGTGACTATATCCCCTTGATAGCCCTGGCGATCGATTATCGAGGTCCCCAGTGCGGGCTACGTGGCGGTTGGGGGGGCAAAGGGATGAAGTACTATCCATTAGCATGGACAAAAATAAAATAAAGGAAACAACGGTAGTAGCAGGCAGGTCGCAAGATCAACCTGCTACTACGAAATCCTTTAACAAAGCAAAGAAATCTAAACAACAGTCGGACTGGATGGTCTATAAAAACATCCAACAAGACTACAAAAAACTAATAAGGCAAATACAAAGAGCAGCCTGGAGGTCTTTTTGTGAGGAGGTTGAAACCACCTCGGCAGCTGCAAGGCTCAAAAAGATCCTCTCAAAGGATCCGACAATCTAACCAGGTTGCCTAAAACGAGAGGATATAAGTTACTCTTCTAACCTCTCGGAAGCAGCTGAGATTCTCATCAACACCCATTTCCCAGGATGTACGAACACCTCCGATGAAGGCTGGTCCGAACCCATACCCTCAAACCCCTCCAAGGAGGATTGGGACGTGGCAGATCACCTCACGGAAGGGACACGTATAACCTGGGCAATCAAAAGCTTCTCACCATTTAACGCTTGGACGGTATATTCCCGGTCCTCCTCCAATGGGGGCTGGATATATTATCAGCCCACCTAGCCAAAATCTTCAGGGCATGTATTGCGTTCAGATACATCCCTCTAGCATGGAGAGAAGTAAAAGTTATCTTCATACCGAAACCTGGTCGTATAGATTATACACTAGCCAAATCACACCGCCCAATTAGTCTAACGTCATTTCTTCTGAAAACGTTAGAGAAATTGTGCGAAAGATTAATTCGCGAGACGGCTTTGATTACGAATCCGATCCACGCTAATCAACATGCATACATTCAGGGGAAATCAACGGAGTCGGCTCTGCACACTGTTGTAGAACGAATCGAAAGATCTCTGGACAACAAAATGTCCACCTTGCAGCAGCTTGATGCAGGAAGCCCTCAAAATAATCGAACACTGGTGTAACGACCAGTCTCTGACCATAAACCCGTCAAAGACTGAAATGGTCCTCTTCACAAAGAAAAGGAAACTAGGTAAGCTAAAGCTTCCTAAGCTCCTCAACACCTAGTTGGCATTGTCGTCAGAAGTCAAATACCTGGGAGTGATCGTCGACGGCAAGCTGACGTGGGCACCACATCTCAAAATGAAATGTAAAAAAGCATGCGTCTCCCTCTGGCAATGCTGGAGGGCTATGGATCAGACATGGGGGCTATCTCCCAAGATAGCACGTTGGCTGTACACAGCGGTAGTAAGACCAATGCTAATCTATGGAGCACTGGTTTGGTGGTCCAGAGCCAGACAGAAAACCTCAGCAAAGCAGCTTACTCAGTTGCAAAGGATAGCATGCCTCAGCATGACCGGAGCAATGCGAACAACACCCACTGCAGCAATGGAAGCAATGCTCTGCCTTCCACCTCTCGACTTATACGTAGAGGAGATGGCCACGGCGGCAGCACTGCGCCTAAACTCAGTTGGACTCTGGTACAAGGGAGGCAGGGCTGGCAGACACTGTCACCTTTTAGAGGAGGCTGTCAAAAAGACACCCATCCTTGGAAGGAAGACAGACAATTTGCCACCCTGCTACGTCTTCAATAGACCCTATAATGTATCGATAAAAAGAGGAACCGGGAGTGTAGAGTGGTGGGGAAACCCTCCGAATTTACACCGATGGTTCTAAAACCAAAAGAGGATTCGGGGCGGGAATTTACTCGCAACAAATGGACCTCTTATTAGCTATACCCCTAGAGAAGCACACAACTACTCTGCAAGCAGAGATCGTTGGCATCATCCAAGGGGCGATAGAAATCCTACACCGAGACATCCGTGATAGGAACATCCAAATCCTTACAGACAGTAGGGCAGCAATACTAGCGGTGAGTAGTCACAAGATCACCTCAACACTAGTAAAAGAATGTCACAACACCCTTAAACAAGCAGCACAATCAAACAGTATTGAGCTGCGCTAAAATAAAGGAATAATTAAATTACACAAATTATAATACTAAATTCGCGCAGATTGGCGCGAACACAATGTATGTACTGAATAAAGTACGTTTAAAACCCAAACATGTTGATATAAGGTAAAATTAAGGCTTTTTATTTATTTAATTTATTTATTAATCTTTGGCCTCCTTTCTTAAAAATTACAAATTAAATAGTACAATTAAAATACATATTTTCAAGTACTTTTTCCCATTTTTTCACTATAAAGTGGTAAATGATTAATCACGTTTATGTCAACAAAAATAGATTAAGTACATTGTTATTAAAACAAGCAGTAGTCAATTAATTTTACAAGTATTAAAAATAATCAATGTTTTACGATTAGCTTTTATTAGTGGAAAAATAGGCATGCTTGGAGGTAATTTTACATTTTATCCTTTATAATTTACCGCTTATAAAATATTTACAAAGCAATTATTGAACTTGTGGGTCATCTGTGTTAATATTTTAAACGATACCATCTGCGGATCCACTTATTTATACATTATGATTTGAGTGTTTTCCCCAGTATTAGTTGGTCAGTGAAAATGGTGAGTGCACGTTTGAACTTTATTGCTTAAAAGAATATTTTCAGCATCTTCATATTTATTCAAAACAAACACAATAGGATGGATGAAAATCAAATTAATTTATTTAATAGTAACTTTTCTTATTTTCTAGTAAGTAAATATACGTACATTTGTTTATTCATTACTCACTCAATATCTCATAAAAGTCGTTGTCATATTTTCCTTTTTCTTTTACGATAAATGTAAATTTCATTTATATCGATATATAGGGTGTGCAATTTATCACAAGACATTGAAATATTAAACATCGAACGAACAAAATAAATCCTGATTAACTTTAACCAAAGTATTTCTGTTGCACCGTCGGCTGATTACGTAAGCATCGCTCACAGAGTAATAACATAGAGAGCACACGTTTTTATAGGGTTTTCATTTGTGCACCTTAACCGGTCAAAATCGGCTGATTAAATATTTGACGTTTTTGGGGGACTTTCATCGTGGTTAAGTTGCGGTACAAACCGATTTTCCGTTAATCATTTATTAACTTTTAATCAATAGTTAAGTAGCTGCGGCGCAAGTGGGAAAAATTGAAATTTAATTATTTACTACTAGGGGCATTTAATTCCTAATACATTATTAAATAAAATAAAAAGAACGAAAACTTCTTAATATCACAAGGATGTATATTTGGTTTCGATCAAAACCTAATCATTATCAAAATAGAATTAATTTAAGTAAACGAGAAACACATATTAACCCAGAAAAAAACTGTTGAGAATTTACTAATTACTCTGTTCATTAAGAAGGGGAATTCCCGGATAATTCTTACAAATTACCTACTTACAGGGTTTATTATAAAAGTAATGCGCATGATTTTATTGTGACGGGACTATCAATCGCAGCGAGGTAAAGAGGGGCGAGAAATGGTGAAGGGTCAGCCCTTCCAATGCAGCCAGTTGCCAGTTTGCTCCGAACAGTCCGCATGAAGTGCGTTTTTCGACTTTGTCGCACGGCGCACTTTTTTATAAATAGTGTTTGATTTAGAATTTCCATTATTATTCCATAGTGTTTTATATGTTATATATCCTCGAGTATGTGGTGTTTATGTGTTTTGAATGGTTTTGAACAAGGAAGTATGACCTTTATGAAAAATTCATATCTCCTAATTTTCAATTAAATAAAAATTTTATTTGTTTAACAGGTAGGTGTGGATTTGCCATTTCGTATTCATATTAAAGAAACGGTTAAAAAAACATTAATGTACGAAAATAGTGATGTCCGTTCTTTTCCTCAAACTCCTAAAGTCATTGAAAAGTTGTTCATGCGTCATTCCAAGATGTTGGCCGGAATCTCTTGAATTTCTCGGGTGATCAATGTCTCAATAAATATAATATGCTGCCCTTTAGGTACCACCACAGAAAAAAATTGCGTAAGATCAGATGAGGTGTGAGACAAGTGGCCCCGTTTTGCTGAAAAGAGACTCTTCTAATGTCAATAATCGTAGCCTCCGTATATAATCATTTGGTTGCAGTTTCTGTAGAACCATCATCTTGTATGGATGAAAGTGTAAATCTAAATGCAAAATTTGCCGCACTGACCTGCCACTCATCCGCATGCTGCACTACCGATCGACGTGGACTTGCTTCCATAGCTGCCCTAACTCGAGCACATTTAGTGGGGTTCTAACACTTCTCTCTCCATCTCTAGGTAGTCCAGGCTTCATCGATTTTCTAGTACCGATGTTCTGCACCCACTCCAGCATGGTGTTTCGTGTAGAAACACGACCATGCCTTCCAACATCGAATTGTGATCGAAATCTGCGTTGTGTAGGAACCACAGAACGCCCAGTTTCGATATAAGTGTCGTAAACAAATATGCGTTGCTCTAGCGTTCCATGGCGACTAAACCAAACAAAATGGCAAGTGTGATCACATATCAACCATTCCGAAAACGTTAGGCTCCTCCTGCGTTGAGCTATACGCGTTCCTAAAATATCATACTTTCCAGCCAGATCCTGTCTATTTAGGTTTAGGCCCCGATATTCTAGGTGTTATGTGATTATCCCGCGAATGTCTTCTATTAGTATATTTATTATGTTCAGAAATTTAAAGGTTGTTGGAAAGAGTGAAGTAGTCTCGCGTTGTGCCGAGCTCATTTCATTGAGGGACACCTAATAGTAGCAAGTTAAGTTTAGAATTTTGTCTGATTTTCTTTGACTTTTGTTTGGATGCGTTGTGGCAATTGCAATGAAAATTTCTATTTCATGATTTGTATTGTCAGTATTATTGGTTTAGGTTGGCTTAGGTTAGGATTTCTATTTTTTTATGTCATATGTCAATAATCCCTAATTATCTTAATATGGGTTTCTAAAATGCATTAAATGTGTTCGATTGAATCTTATTTTTATGGTGAGTTTTGTTAACACTATTGTTCGTTAAAAAAATAGTTTGGCTACCCAATTCGTCAAAATCAATATTTAATAAGTCATCATTTAAGTGCAACCAACAAAAACGAAGGTGGTGGGCGCATACGGTTGCAGCCCAACTAGCGATGTCAAGAATACAGCATCGTTAGTTCAGGTCAGCAATAGGATGGGTGATGGTACCCATTCACCATTGGGATACAATTAATAATGCTTTGGTGTGGCAGGGGCGATCCTTTAAATTAACAGGCTTATTTACACACACATACCACATAAGCAAAACACTATTACTACTACTACTGCAACCAACATACGCAGATATGACTTAAGATATCCAAAGCTAACTTCGTCGACTACCTTAAGTATATATGGTTCCACATGGTATGCGACGTTGTTTGTAAGGGATGGAATACTGTTATCTAATAAATAAAACGTCTGTTTCGTTTATTGGTAATTATTTCTCTAAATTGGTTTGAATTAAAATTATTATTTTTTTAAAATTTGGTTACAATTTTTTATTGGGATTGTAGGTAGGTTGGTAAAGTTCTTTAAGAGTAATAATTTGATTGTGGTTTTTGGACTTCTGTATTTATCTGCTTTGGTGTCTTTGGTATCATTAAATATACACCACAGAATCGGACAAATTTGAATTATTTTTTTATACGATGTGTAGCTTTCGAGATATGTGTATTTTATTTTATAATTTATTCGATTCGTGATATATAGTTATTTGAATGTATAGCCCACCTAATGATAAGGACACTTGTAATCACTTTCTCCACAGTTTACTTTTATTCACTAAATAAACGTAAACTTTATTAATAGCTGTTCAAGAGTGAGTCTGATGGGTAATTCCGGATTATTTATATTAGGCCTAAATAAACTGTAGAGAAAGTGATTTCAATTGCCTTATTATTACTGTTCATCTTCACATAAACCAACAATCAATATCATAGCCCACTTATCGATTATAGCTCTTTCTACAAAGTATATTTAATAATTTTAAATTGTTGGTACAAAAGTAGCAAACTCTTTTTTTAAATCAAAACACATTGCATAATTTTCTATGAAAATAAGACTTGAACTGCTATTTTTAAATAGTTCGTCATAGTGTATAAGGGAAATTGACGAGTCGATCACCTTTTTCCATAAATATCGCGTGACGCCGTATCGCATGCTAGAAATATCGATCAACTCATCTTCATTTTATAGTACTCGATAATCTAAAACAACCATGAAACTGTCCATGGTTGGTAAATTATAATATTTATAACGGATAACGTAATAATGTTTATTTTTCATTGTTTGTTGATATGATTAAAGCTAGTATTTTGCATTTATGCACTTAAATGAATAAAACACAGTTGTTTAAGTGCTTTGCGTTATTTGTAACAGTGCTACAATTACTTCACCATACAGAGGCTTCATTAGGTAGATGTGTAATGACTTTCACTGTTTTTTTTTTATTTTTCATAAGAAGAGGAAATCCATTATGGACTCCTACCGACTAAATCACTCATTCCGAACCAATAGGTCTTTTCTAGTATGGCGTTTGTTAAATTTATTAATTTCTAGCTGATAGATATTCTTCTCCCCTTGTGATTTTTTCGGTGTAGTCCTTAATGAAAATAAAGAAAATTTATTGTTTTCTCCCAAGTGAAACTTTGCTTGTGTTCGAAGTGTCAGCCTGTTTGACCAACGTACATTTTAGGCAATCACCACACTTTTTTTCAGTTTTTGCATTAATTATAAATTTATGAATTGCGTTATTGGCCTTGAATGAGGTATTAATATTTAAAGATTTGAATTCAACATATATGAGTCATTTTAGGTTTGCTCTAAATTGATGTGCGGGAAAAATAGTAATTTTACGTTTCTGTTTTTTATTCATACAAATTAAAGACTACATTATACTTTTGAAGGAATTATTGATAATTAAAGATGAATGGTGTAATATGTTTAGATTATTAGGATTTATATTTGGCGCCATTTGCGAACGCGCAACCCTTAGATTAGATGTAATATGGGTGGTACCAGCGCCTGTTCCACCGCGACATTTTCAGATCTATTGTGGATCCCTACTTATCTCAGATGACCAGCTCTAGCTTTGCCTCTTTTATTAGTCATATTAGGGGCTTGGGTATATTTCTCCGCGCTTGGGTTTGTAGGGCCCAGTTTTTGATGTCTAGCCCTTGCTAGGCACTCACAATGGCATAGGTTGTGGAACGAGTCATCTTTTTCCTTTAGGCAGAATCTACATAGTCTTCCACCAGGCCTATTTTGCTCATATGTTTGTTGAGCTTGCAGTGTCCTGCCATCAGACTTACTATTGTTTTGGCCATTTTTCTGTCTTTGTTCAGAAGTTCGGTCGTGAATTTTGGCGATTGTTGTTGGAACTGTTTCGCCTGTCTTTGTCCTGTCGAGTTCGTCCACCAGGTTTGGGCCTGTGTCTTCACCCATTTTTGCCGTGTAATCGGATTATCGGCGTCTGTCCTTGCATCAGTCTATATGATACGGATCTGCCCTCTCCTTGTATAAATGTGCAGTGATGGTATATTCAAGACAACTTCTAGGGCTGCTGTTAGGTTGGTGCTTAGGGCTCCTGTTGTACTGCACATTCTACAACAACTGCTTAATGCTATTGATGCTTTTTTAGTGGCTTTTGTGATGTGTGGCCTCCACGTCATTTTGGTATCGAAGGTTGCTCCCAGGTACTTGGCCTACGAAGGGGATTTCTGTACCCCCGAGCATCAGTGGCTTTAGACCTTGCAGTGCTCGTCTTTGTCAAGATGACAATTTGTGTCTTTTGGGGATTGATTAGTACTATGTTTAGGGCTCTTTTCTTTGGACAATTTCCCTAGAAGGTCATCTATTAATGTTGCCTATAGCAGTGGAGACAATACTCCTCCTTGTGGGCAGCCGCCCCCTGCCTTAGCTTTAATGGTATGGGAGACCCAACCTTATAAAGTTTATAATTGACAAATTATTAATACTGTGCACACAATTATTAAATTCTAGACATACAAAATTTAAAAAAAAATAAGCTTTATTAACTGACAATTTTGCCTGATGTTGGCCTAGGGCAGAAACCGGTTGCTACTACCACATTCCACAACGAATTTTAATAGTTCCTTGAGACTTTCCCATATTGTTTCTGTGTAGGTTCCCTCCGGTTTCTTGAGGAAGCCTATCTCTTTAGCAGTACTTCCGTCCTTAGCCAAGACTTAGTGGATTCTTGAATGAACATGCCGGAGTGTCGTTTATCTCCTCGCAGAACTTCCTACACGAGTTCCTTTTGGTTCTTCGGATTTCTTTGTTATATTGTGGGAGTTTTCCTCTGTAGGTGACCCGGTTCTGGTTGTTTTCGGCTCAGTTGAATAGCCTTCGAACATCGATCCTCATCCTTTCAAGGTTCTTGTTCCACCAGACTGTTTCGAAGCCCCTCTGCTTGACTGTTTTTTTCCGGACAGTTATTCAGATATGCCATCATGATGGCGTCATTGATTTGTTCCACTACCAGCTCTAGCCCATTCACTTCTCTTGCCGATGCTGTACCTCCCCAGTTTCTCTGGGGAACTATTTATATCCTACCCAATTCGTCTCTATTGAGTTTCTGTACTTACTCGTCGTAAGAGATGTGACTAGATCGAAGCGGATTTGCCTGTGGTCGGAGTAAGATGGAACTTCTGACACATGCCAATTCGCAATACAATCACTCACTGGTACAGATGGTTAGGTCTAGTGCTTCTTTACGACTTTTCGTGATGAACGTGGGCTTATTGCCAACATTGGTCACTATAAGTTCTTCTGCTGAGATAAAGTTAAGTAAAGACTCACCTCGTTTGATGGTGTCCGAGCTGACCCAGACCGTGTGATGCGCGTTGACGTCGCACCCTATTATGAGTTGGTATGCTTTCTCCACGTAGTATGCCACTATGTCGCTTAGTATGCGCGGAGGGCCTCTCTCCTTCCTCCGTCTATATGACTGTATTACTGTACATTTGACTCTATCATAGTGTATAATGCATGCCCTTGGCCTATCGGCGTTTGAGCTGTTTATTAGAGTTTTGTGGCGCTTAACCTGCTACTTTTCCTTGGAGCAACCAAGGTTCTTGCAGGAAGGTTATATCTACGCCTTCTTTGTTGAACCTCCTAAACAGCGTTGCCGATGCGACTTTTGCGTGTTGTAGGTTTGCAGGTTTTTTATTCCTCTTCCACTATTGAAGAGGAGGGACATGTTCAGGCTCTTCCTCCATGGTCATGTTCTCCATCGTAACCGCCTTCCCCGTTGGCCGATGACCTTAAGAGATAACTGATCCCGCTGGCGGAGGGTTGACCTTCTGGTATCTTTGGGGTAGTGGCTTCTGAATTCTGCCTTGGTTTACTCCCCTCCGTTGCCTTGTTATTCTCCTTGATACGCAGCCGAAGCCTCCCGTATCCGAAGAATGGGTAATGGTCCAATTTGGATAGCTTCTCTTCGGACTCTTTATCTATGGAGAATGTCCATATCATACCTCCGGGTTTTCCCCCACCACAGGTTTTTTTAGGCCTCGGTTCCTGATTCTCAATCGTTTCAGGATCCTGTCGGTCTCCTTCCCTTCATTCGGGACGCATGCCGTGCATTCTCATGGCTTGGGAATCTCGTCCCCCTTCAACACCCTGAGAGATGCTCCCTCCCACGGTGTGTTAACAAGGTTAAGACTGTCTCTCTTAGCCATTGTGCGCTTGCTTCTTCGGTGCAGGTTATCATTAAATTTCCCGGTCGATGCGTGCACTTTACGAAGCGGACTTGTTGTCTTTGCTCCGGTATGTGCTCATATACCGTCATTAATGCTTCTTAAACTGCATTCAGCTTGTCCTGGTCGAGCTGAGTTTCTGGGAACCCCTGGAACGCTGTGGCGACCTTGACCGCCTTCTTTATTTTTGCCCCGGGCCTTGCTTGTCCTTGGGGTTTTTCCTGGCCTTTACGTGCCTGGCTGGCTGTAAAATTGGCCTTGATTACAGCCCTTTTGGCCTCGATGTAGTTCTGGCCTTTCTTCACCAGTTTTGCCACTGCCTTTCGAATTCCTTCGTCCGACATGAGGTCTACATCCTCTAGGGCCTTGGTTCTCAAAGCGTGTTCCACAGTACACTGGTGTTCCGTGATGCACTTTTAAGTGTTCCGCGAAAAAATCAAATGTACAATTAAAAATTGTTGAAAATAAAAATCAATTCAATGTAAAATTTACACGTAAAATATTATTGCATCTATCAAAATTCTGCTTGAGCTGATTGTAGATTAATTATAGATTCCACAATTAAAGTCTGACGTCGTTAGGGATGTCGAGCGCATGCGCGTTACACTACACTTTCTCTCGGGGGAATCCTCTTCGGTGAATTATTTGAGAAACGCGCCCAACATCCGTAGCTACACTATAGTTATGGAATAGGCTTTAGACAAAGATCTCTCTACATGTAATATAATTAAAGCTATCAATATATTCGCGTGTTAATGTGACTCATATGCAGTTTAAATTTTAATTATCTTATTTGCATTTTTTATTAAATAAATTTAGCTAAGCTTTGCACTATATTATTTACTGATTTATATTGCATATTTTTAAAAATTTATAGTAATGGATAATTTCGGCGTAAAGTAACCTCGTTTTGATTACGATAATGACAATGATACTGCTAGCACTAATAGATTTAAAGAGAATGAAGAAAATAAAAAATTGTGAAATCAACTCGAAATGTCAATCGTTTGTATGACGAAGAATACTTAAAATTTGGATTTACCTGGACCGTAAAATACAGATTGTCCAACTCCTCTCTGCATTGTATGCGGAAAGAAATTAGTCAATAGCGCGATGTCGTCCGCTAAATTAAGACGTCATTTGATAACTGAACATAAAAATCAATTGTATTTTCGAAAGAAGCAGAGAAGGAAATTTTGAAGATTCCGGTATCTGATGATACGATTCGTAGAAGAATTAATGACGTGTCCTGCAATATTGAAATAACAGTCGCAGGTAAGCTTGTTAATATGCCTTTTGCATTACAAGTAGACGAATCAACTGATATAAATAGCAAGGCGCAGCTCTTAAGTTTTGTATTATTTATTTATGAACAAAAGATAATAAATCAATTTTATGCTGCAAAGAACTTTTTGGTCGTACAACTGGTCAGGACTTGTTTGATGCAATTACATCGTATTTGAAATTCAAATTTTGAATGCTTTAAAATTATCATAGGATCTTTGTGTCGGTATTTGTACTGGTGGAGCAGCGTCCATGACGGGATCAATCAAATGATTTGTGGCATTGGCTAAAACCATAAATTCAAATATACAATTTCCTCATTGTTTCTTGCACCGAGAAGTACTTGTCATAGAGACAATGCCCAAGAAATTAAATGAAGTATTTGACCAAGTAGTTACCATGGTTAATTTTATTAAAATGAAACCAATGGAAAGCCGAATTTTCAAACAGCTTTGTTGATTTCGCTGATCCTCTGCGGTAATTTCTATGACAATCGGCTGGTGAAAAAATTGCAGCAGTATCTACAAATAAAGCATGATTGAAACATCCGTATTTTATTAATTTATGTACATAATAGAGTTTCGTCAAATAACAGTCACGTCAATCCAATAAAATTGACTAATCTATTATAATGGTGAATTTACTATACACGTATTTGTACAATTATTGTTACTTTCATATAAACCCAACTTTTTGTCACTCCTTAATTTTTATTTGTTTTGAATCATCATATTTTGATACCAAGAATTTAAAGTTCAGCTATTTTTCCACATTAACCGCACGCCCTGTATATATTACATAATTTTTAGTGTTAGAAATAAAGTACGTGTTGATGATACCATTGTTCTCTTTTTTAATTATGCCAATTCGACTTTAAATTCAAGCTAAACAGTAATTTTTTGTTCTGCGTTTTGATTACTTTTTTTATTTGGATAAATGTATTAATCATTCTAAGTGAACCCAGATATACACGAAATATAGAATCAATCCACTGTGTTGGCAGCAATTTAATTTGACGTTTAGAAATTTTATTTGACGTTTGAAGGTTTCGTTTTTAAATTAATAAAAAGATTAATGGTTTACTAATTACTGGCTTACAAATGAGCGGTCAGGTCCAACAAGTACGCGTAATTCCCTCTAAAGTAAGTGCAGCCGCAACACGGGAACCTTCTCGCGCGCCTTTAACCTAACATTCTAGGGTCCAAATTTTCCCCAATTCCTTCCCTTTTACTAATTCCCTATTTTCCTTCTTTAACGAAAGGAGCTCATCATGGCAGATATCTTGATCACCGATTGGATAGAAGAGTTCGATTCGCTGACTGAAAGTGAGATACATACGTACGCTGCTGAACAGGAGCACAACCATGAGATCATTATTGCGATACATGTTGTTTTGGAAGATATAAAATTAAGCCTCAGATCAACAGTGAGTAAAATAATTGTCAATATGTAGTAATTTCCTGTGGTTTTATGGAAAAAGGGCACAGAATATATATGATTTAAATATTATTGTATACTACCTACTGTGAATTGAATGAGTAAAATCAAAACTCAACAAACAAAAGTGTCATAATTGCTGTATAATAACAATTTCTGATTTTCCTTTTCAGCATTTAATTGATAAAATATGCCAACAACTTTTTGCATTTTATCGGTCAGGAGAGGTGTCACTTAAGAGGTTTGCAATGCAATATGTTCCATCCCTTATCTATCTTCATTTAAGTGACAGGAAGATGTTCCCTTCAGTGGAAACATTAATAGTTAGCATGTATAACTTGGAAGTAAGTACTTTAATTGTTTTTAATAGTAAAAAATTACACTTTGAAAAAGTTCTTATTTGTAGAATAGTTAAATATAACTTTTATGGATAGAATAATTTTAAAATATGTTAATGATTTAAAATTTAATTTTGAAAATAAGCTACATAATTTAATTGCTATTTAAATAATTGATTTATTTTTACAATTTTTTACAAATTCATATTTAAAGTGTTTTTAATTTAAACAACTATTATATTAATTAATATTTTAGGTGGTAGACAGTAAATTGCAACCAAAAGTAAAATCTTTTCGTGTGCCCAGCATAGCCCAGTCGTCAATGTATCACGATTCATCAAATTTAGAGCCGGCATTTATTGCAGAGAACTCATTACGCCGATGGGAGGAGTGCAACACAAAACTGGTGAATTGGGGCCCTTTACCCCAGGTAGAAACATTAAATGCTCAAAACAGGCAAAGAGTGGTGACAGCACTTGTGTTTTTGTACAACCAGCAAATTGCTAGTGTTAGTATACCTGGAATCGAACGGACGTGTAGAGCAATTTCAAGGTTGGTATGACATTGCAGTAAATTTCAATAAAGTAATTATAGGTTGTTATTGGAATTATAAGTTGAAAGTACATATGACAAATGAGATGTTATGCAAAATTAACATACATTTTCTACAGGGCTTGTTTAAAATACAATGTTAGAGTTAGAGAAAAAAAGACTATAAAGAAAGTCAAGAAAGATACTAAAATATGAGGAGAAAGTTCCTAATCAATAATAATAAAATGTTTCTCTTTACATTTATATGCTAAAATATTATGAGCAGACCTTTCATATACTATAATATATTTTGTTGTGAAGTAAAAAACAACATGCCAGGCAGATTTATTTTAATTTAAATTATTGTTATGTTAGTATGTTTATATCTTGATGATGGTTGCGACTATTATAAATTTTGTATTATTTTGTAAGAAAAAAATATTACTAAGTCCATAATATATGTGTATATATATGTCAACAGCTATACAACAGCTATACCATGTTGAATATATCGATCTCATGTATATTCGTTTATATAAATTGTAAACATTTTATTTTGTTGGTTTTTAAAGCATTACGTTTTTGTTGTTCATAGCACTCCTTTATATTAACTATCTTTTTACTATAATTATATCATCACCTTCTAGTTTGAATTATAATATAGCTATTATTCTTTTATGTAATAATGTCTATTGATTATGTACCACCTTTTTTCTGTAAATAAAATTCAATTGAATATGAAGGAGTGTATAGTCCAGAAACAGTTTTTAAATAATATTGTGACCATCACAATGTGCATAACAAAAGTTAAAAGTGCATCTTAATTGCCAAAAACAAATTATTACAATTTACAACATTGAGTACAATATTAGTGTTTATTCTAGGCTAGTAAGTCAAGGATTTCAACAAGGTGGCTCCCGATCATCTGTAGATAGTGATAATTCAATTGTAACAATGTTACCCAGAATTGTAGTGTCCAGCCAGTTATTGTTAGAATTTTTACACGTCACATACCATGCCTTGGAGAGAGGAGTGAGTGGAACTTCCCAGACTCTCCATGACATTACGCAAAGAGCTAGTTATGAGACTTATGCAGGTGATAAACACAATTTTGAATATAATAAGCAAGTTTTATTATGCTGATACATCTTAACCATTTTATTTGATGCAGATGTTCTCCTGGTGGCCCACGCGATATCAAATTTGCTACATCGGACCCCAGCGGCGCACATGCAACCGCGGCCCTCGAACAAACAATCCATAACTAAGTCAATGATAACGAACGCCTCATTCAGGACGAAAAAACTGCCAGGTAAGGTGTCCCACCATGTCCACTAAGAATTCTCACTACCCCACTTCTAATGGTAAAGGTACTTGATTTGTACAAATTACTGTGCAGACGATATCCCGATACAGGATCAAGAAGAGGGCGCTGGAGATGCCAGCCTAGATTCTATAGTGGAAGAGGGTGGAACTGATGCATCAGATAAGAAAGGTTTTCGTGGCAGGTCAGGCAGTGCGCTGAAACATCTGCCAAAACTGCCTGGACTTGGGAAGAAGCCCAAGCTAAAGAACAGCCCCACACCACCGCGACACTCACTAGAGGACACTCCACCAGGAATTGACTTACGTATGAGCACAGGGTCTTCCGGGGGCGATCAGGTCTCTTTGGTGGCTAGTAATAGCAATGGTAGTATGCAAAGTGATGTGAGTCTCAACACAGTACATGTAAGCACGGTTTAAAAATGGGAATGGCATTAAGGCCACTTGCTACTGCTTGAAAAGAAAGTCACCTAAAAATTTATATATCGTCATCTTAACTAAAAAATTCGTGACATATTTTTGATAATATAACATATGTAGTCGAATTTTACTGATAGTAGCACTAATTAAAGATATCAAGAATGTGATTACCAGTTAAATTAATAATCCACAAGAAATGCATTATATAAAAGACCCAAAACATCAATCAACTGGTAATATATTAGGAGTGATTTGTCATTTTTAAAATAAGAATACTGTACTTTTCTAATTAGGATGATGATATGTGAATAACAAAAATATACTCAAATGGTGTTGGAATATAATTATATATGACATTTTAACTCTATTAACCTCAATCCAGGTCTTGCTCATTGATAAAATAATTACAATTAAAAATGTTTTCATTATAAATGATTTTAAGAACTTCCTTTAATTAATACAAGGTCAATAATTAAAGAATGTGTTGATTCAAATATAAAGATTTTTGCAGATTATTAAATTTCATTCAAGACAATATCTTTTGATTGCAAATAATTTGTTTTAAATATATCATGGTAATTTTTGTTAATAATTAATTAATTTTGTTTTAAAAAATAATTTATTCTGATATTTTGGTGCTATAAGTTAAACAGTTGATTCAATTAAAGGAAGTGTATTACTATACATAAATAAATTAAGTAATAAATTAAATTTACCTTAATATAATATATACAAACAAAACCTAATTGAAGTTACTTTTTACTTATTTATGAATGTGGTGGATTACTTTTCTAGTATTACAAAGGAATAGACGTAAACATATAAACATTCCCGTACTGTATTTAATCTAAATGAAACAATAATTTACGTATTAATTTTAATGAGAACACTATATGTCGTAAAAAAAAGTATACCGATAATAATTGTTGTAAAACGAAAATCATGTATATATGTATAACTGTTTTTATTAAGACGTTTATGTACATAATTTAGTTGTAAAGTTAAATAATTTGGATGTACATTATGTGTAAAAACGGATATTGGATTTACTGTAGGATGTAGAGTAGTTTACATCGTTTGTTTTTTATGTAAGCGCGCGCACGCTCGTATAACATAAAAGTGGTTGTCTCCATTGAGAGGAATAAATACAAGGATATCGAATTAGTTTTTGTTTTTATTAATACTTT
Source organism: Ontholestes murinus (assembly GCA_963969525.1). Classification (NCBI taxonomy): domain Eukaryota; kingdom Metazoa; phylum Arthropoda; class Insecta; order Coleoptera; family Staphylinidae; genus Ontholestes; species Ontholestes murinus. Next base: position 21,455,114 of record OZ018397.1, on the reverse strand, counting down.
GATCCTTTTCTGAATAAATAAATAAGATGATTATTTTGCTTGCAAATATTTAGAGAATTGTAGTTCAGTTAAAATTTAAAAAAAAATACTTGGTAGTTTCATTTCTTTTCTATTTTCTTCAAATAAACTACAAAGTATTTTAATCAAATTGCACCACAGTTAAAATGAGAAAGTTATGTATATATATATATTTGTTCATACAAGTTTGATTTTGCAAGTTTTAATGGTTCTGGAATGAACTTTTCGTCTAAGTCACATTGGTCTTCTTCGTTAAAAACCTCGTTTTTTCCTGTGCATTCTTCTCCTATACATTTACTCACACTTACCCTGACATTGCATATATTCATTTCCTGATACATTTATAGTATATACTGCTTCTCTTTTATTCTCAAACATTTGTGCATTTTCTCTGTCTGTTAAAAAATGTGGATTTTTTTCTCTAGATTTTTTTGTTGCAATTTTCATGCCTAATTGGTATTATTATGTAGCTTTCAGAGATTACTTTTTTTCCACTAAAATTATTCTACCTTTCCTTTTATTTTTAGTACCCTAAAAACTTTTCCAGTATTTTTTCTTGTTTCTTTTAAAGCCACCAATCCCTAATTACACAGGAAAAAATGGTAACACTTTCTTTCACAAAATATTTTTATTCACTATATGTATACATTTCAAGTACAAAGCACTCATTATCAATAGCTTACTGATAATGAGTGCTTTGCACTCGAAATGTATACATATAGCGAATAAAAAATACTTTGTGAAAGAAAGTGTTACCATTTTTTCCTGTGTAATTATCTTCACGTAACTCTCAAAAACCACGTTTCTACCAATCCCTATTTTTTGTCAACATCTGTTATTTATTCCTTTTTATTTTCTTGATCCTCAAAAAAAAATATAAAATCTTGTTAGAGGTTGTAATAACATTAATACATAGTTTTATGAAATGTGAGTATAAAATTATTTTTTATTATGTGTCTTAGTAATTATGACAAAATCACAATAATACAGGCGCATTAATTATGGACGAGATCTGTTGTGTCTTTGTATGAAGCATCCTTTGAAACTGTTCAATCGGACATCTACCTCACCTTCTTCTAGCTGAAAATAATAAAAAATTATTACATACTATTTGTTTGTAATTTATGTCCAGGGTGTTTCTAAATAAAAAAGATCAAGTTTTAAAATTGGAAAATAATAATTTAATGGTAAAGATCACTTAATTATTGAATGAGTGTACATAATTCAACAAATTCACTGCCAAGTTTGACACCAGTGTCTATTGAGATACCTTACAACTAAGCCATGCAAATATAGGTCTGTGCAATGAGTAGTAGAGGTAGTAATATTTGATTAGAAAGTTAATTAAACAGTAAATTATATTGAAAACATTAACACTTTTTTCACAAATTTGTTTTTGTTAACCAAATGTACATTTTGAACACAAAGTGTTCCTTATCAATAAATTAAGCACTTGATTTTGTTTTACTATTTTTATATTTCTCTGACTAGTTTCGACCGTTGGAAACCAACTATTTGATTAACCTTCTAATTAACATAAGAATGTTTCATCATGGGTTAAGTGAGAATTTAATTCATCGTGTACTTTTATTTATGAATTTATTTGTTTATAAGTGAGCTTTTTGGGACCACAAAGAATAGTAAAGAAAGTATATGAATCGAGGGAACGAGGAAAGTGAAAAAGAGGGAGACCCAGAAAATCTTGGAGAGAAGAGCTAAAAAAACTAACCAGAAACAAAGAAAAATGGAAAAACTAACAATAATTAAAAGAAAAGTAACAATTATGATCTTATGAATATACATGTATTGTCAAATGTAATGTAATTAAAAAGCCAATACCAAAAGGTAAAAGGTATTCAATGGTTGGCAGAAAGAGAAAGGGAACAAAGTAGAAATTCATGAATGGCAAGGGTATATTGAAAGAAGTGGATACAATGACATGTTTAAAAGGTGGCAAGTGTACAGGATGTTGCTAAGGTACTTGAATAACAGTCCACTAGGTATAGCACCACCCTGGCAAGAGCTTGTGAGAAAGTTATGGAAAATGTGTATTATATGTCAGAGGAAAGAATACTTGCAGACATTTGGTTAGAAAAAATTAGGCGACTGAATGGATGTGTAAAGATGGTGCCGAGATAAAGACTCTGATGAAGAAAATTATGGTATTATATGCCAATAAAGGTCTTCTTTTCGCAAATACTTTAAAAAAATATTGTGTTTTCTGACCCTTTTAATGTAGGAAATTATAAAAATTATAACAAAATCATGCCAAATTAAATAACTAGTATATTCACATTAATAGAATTAACAATGTTTTTGGATTTAAATACTTTAAACAATATTTATTTCGGCTTATTTATTTTTTAATGCGTTTTTGATGCATTATTTTTTATTAATTGTAATTCTTCACAATGGTATAACTAAAATGTTTTTGGTGGTTCACCATAATAGTTTTCTATGTAGTATCAACGAATGATTCATAAACATTCACTTTGAAAATAGATTTATACAAAAGAAATAGAATTTGACAACAGCTACCCCAATATAAATTATAGTAGCATTCAAAGGTTTTTCTTAAGCATGAATGATTTTCCAGAATTAAATGTTAATAATAATAATACATACGTTCTTTCTTAAAAAATGTTATGGTTTTTTGGTCACTAGAATGTAATCAACAGGTTTTTACTCAAGTTTAAAACAACTTGAATCATTTAAGTTCAATATACAGGGTGAGTTTTTTTCGATGTTCTCTATGGGGATCTTGGAAACTATAAGAGATAGAGAAACGGTTAAATGGGGAAAGAAGTGTAGATTTATGAGACGAATAAAATTCCACTTTCAAAGTTTTCAAAAAAGTCAAGGGTAACTAGATATTTTGAAAAAAGTAAAAAGTGTCAATTTTTTCAAATCAATATATCTCGGTTATTATAACAGATAGAAAAAACCTGTAAAGGACAAAGTTTTAGATAATTTTATGTAGATTAACAAGAAAATTTTTATCGTCATTATTTTCCGAGATATGACGCAAACTTACATGTTCTTAAATGGAAACCATAGTTGGCTGTGACCTCATTCAAAAGGTAATTTTTTTCTCTTTAATCCAATATCACATACGACATAGTTATTTCTAAAAATAAGTGAGTTATAGTCATTTTAAATTTTATTATAAATAAAAAATGGGTAGCTATGAAAAAGATGAAAGTAAAACAATTGCAGTTGTTTATAATAATAGCAATATTGTAATTATTAGTTCTACAAAGTTAAATAAAAATGAAAAACCAGCATAAGAATAATAATTTTGTAATTATCAAATGGCTTTCTGTATGTAGTATAAACCCATTTGTCTAGAGGATAATACGTTTCTTACAAAAATATTAAGAACAGATGACTCTATTCACTAATTGTGGTATTTTTAATCACCACAATGAACATAGATGAACTTAAGAGAATCCACGAGAAGTTTCACAGAGAAAACTACAAATTAAATTTGGGTTTAATCCATGGTGTGTTTGGATTAATAATTCTCGGTCCATATATTTTTGAAAGCTCATTAAGTGAAACTTATTACTTTCATTTTCTTCAGAAAACATTTGATGATACGCTCGATTGTTTAAATTTATCATTACAAGCAAGAATAGAATGGTTCCAATATGTGGGTGCTCCACCTCATAACATGTTGGCTTTACAAATTATTTAAATGATGCTTTTCCTAACTATAAGTGGAAAGAAATAAACCAATCCCAGGGCCACCTAGATCTCCCGATTTGCGCGTTTTAAAATTTTTTCTGTGGGGTTATGTAAAAAACAAAGTATATGAAAAATCATATCAATCTGTGGAGTATCATAAACTAGTTATTATTGAAACATTTAATTCAATTTACATGAGAATAGTCAAAAAGTAATAAATTCAATTTTTGACCATATTTTTTTAATATTAAAATTTCTCTCCCATTGATATATTGATAATTACAGAATTACTTTATGCTGTTGTTTCATTTTGGTTTATCTCTGTAAAACTAATAATTACAATATTGCTAATATTATAAACAACTGCAATTGTTTTACTTTCACCTTTTTCATGGCTACCCATTTTTTATTTATAATAAAATTTAAAATGAATATAACTCACTCATTTTTAGAAATAACTATATCGTATGCAATATTGGATTAAAGAAAAAAAAATACCTTTTGAATGAGGTCACAGCCAACTATGGTTTCCATTTAAGAAAATGTAAGTTTGCGTCATATCTCGGAAAATAATGACGATAAAAATTTTCTGATTATTTTTTGTTAATCTACATAAAATTATCTAAAACTTTGTCCTTTATAGTTTTTTTCTATCTGTTATAATAACCGAGATATATTGATTTGAAAAAATTGACACTTTTTACTTTTTTCAAAATATCTAGTTATCCTTGACTTTTTTGAAAACTTTGAAAGTGGAATTTTATTCGTCTCATAAATCTACACTTCTTTCCCCATTTAACCGTTTCTCTATCTCTTATAGTTTCCAAGATCCCCATAGAGAACATCGAAAAAAACTCACCCTGTATACTCTTTTTAAAACATTATTTTAAATGAACTATGAATTTTTTTCTCATCCAATTTAGTGAAACATATATAAAACTAAATAAATAAATCTTTATTGTCCAACAGGAAACTAGTCCTAATTACAAGACAAATGTACAATAAACAAATACAAATATAATATAAAGAAAATAAATAAAACCTACAATCAGGTTTTATTTGTTTCATAATTTATTTTTAATTGTTTTACATAGTGTTGGATGTATGAAAGTGAAACAAAATTAAAATGACTATCTGAACACTATTGTGTAATAAATAAAATTCTATTGTAAAAGTTCTATTTTTTTTGTTTTTTGTTATTACATTACATTTGCACAGCACCAACAATGTAAAGACAGTTTCTTAGCTATTCAATGTTCACTGCATTTGACAGAAATTAATGTAACCACTTTTATTACTTTTTTTAAATTAATTTATTATTAATACATTTTGTAGTGGAGATTATTATGAATTCAACATTACCAGCGATTACAATTTATGAACCTCATTATTATAAAAGTCTAAAGTATAAAGCAAGTTAATTTGATAGATGAATTAAAACACTTGGTATGATTTCACTTGTGAAATCATAGTGTTTTAATTCATCTATCAAATTAATTCAAAAATGATTCACCACGGGTTAAGTGAGAAATTAAGGTTTTTAATTCAATTTTATAAAATATGTTAAGTATAAAACAAAAATGTAAAACTTAAATATAGCAAAACTAATGATTTTTAGTATAACTTACCAAATCAGCTTGATACAAATCTTTATAACAGGATGGTGAAATGCACTGACGAATGCATAGAGTTTTTGATACTCCATTCCTTCCACTACAACCAGCTGCACATGCTGCTTCATATTCATGGAACATAGCTTCCTAAAAAAGACAACAAATTCTATAAGAATATCAATATAAATACCAAAAGTTGATATAATAAAATTTTTAGAGTAAAAACAGAATAGATTAGAAAAAATGAACAACCTATACTATGATGCAATAAACAATTAATTTATTGGGAATAGTGAAGTAACAAAGGAAACAAAATTTAAAGTGTACAAAACCATCTTCAGACATTCTAGTGTATGGATGTGAAATATGAGTACTAAACCAAAATTTAAAAAAAAATATGTAGAGTACAAGTGATAGAGATTAAATATGTTAGGAAGATAATAAAGGGGTAAGTAGAAAAATATTAAAAATGTAATTAAATATTGAGTCAATTGAGAAATATATAGAATAGTAGTAACTAGGATAGTAGGCATATTTGCAAAGAATGGAAAACAGCATACCGGTAAATCAAATGTAGGAAACAGGAGTAAACGGAAGAAATAGAAGAGAAAGACAAAAGAAGATATAGAATAAATAATAAAATAATACAAAAAAACGTAAACAAAAGCCATAGGCAGAGGATAAAATAATTGAAAGGGATAGATACGGATAGAGAAAGTGTATACAAGACAATTGGAGGATGAGTAAAATTCCCACACCTTAAGGGTAAAATGGGAAACAGCCTATATATATGTATTTATTTAAAATGAATAAATATGTACCAATTAAAATCAATTTGATTGAAAAAAATAATGATTGCAATAAACAAATGTTGTTTATCAACTCCGCCATTTGTATGGGTGAATATACAGAGATCAATATAATGTATGTGTTTTCGGTGTACTTACGTTTTTGGGAATTTCTTTATAAGGAAATTCCAGGAAAGTGTAAGTCACTTTCGCGGATCCACGAACACAGCTAGTGGCGATAATAATGACCAATAGTAAGCCGCATTTGTAAATCATTTCTTCGCCGGTTTATCAAGGCGAAAGCGATTCATCCATTCAAATTCAAATCGATAGGCTACTTACCTGGTCGTTGCGCACGCAGTTTATTTGTTTGGTGTCTTTCTCTGCTCCTCGCACGTTATTATCCTTTGCGAGGTGCTGCCTCCTAGATTCCGCCGAACGAAACACATACATTCGTTTTCAATCAATCCGTTTGTTCGCGAGCAACCACTTGCTGATTCTGAATGTGTAATTGTGTGATTTTAAGTGTATAACGCGCCCTGAACACGTCCCAGGTGAATTAACTAAGGTCCCCTGAAAATAAAGGTGAGTGTCCCGCGAGAAACCTGCACTCGTGCCCCTCATTCATCCCGGATTATCTTCGCGGTGTTTACTGTCAACCCTCGAAACTACTAGGAATTTCCGCCCGTTGCACCCATAAAACCATCAATTGTCACCAGTTGTTACGCTATTGTTTTTGTTTTTGTTTTGGGAGACACGACCCTGCCCTGGCAAGGTTGTCGGAAACCGGTCCTGTTTGGTCTGAGCCCTACACCGGCATCGTTGCCGTACTCGCTATTAAAATTCCAGATATCCATCTCGTTCGTGTTATGCACGTTCCAATTTGAATTGTGGAAAAATCGTTATTGTAATCGGGCAGGACAATGACAGGCTAGCACCTCAAGGGCACAATACGACAGAGCGGTATGGTTGTAAACAGAGGCGAACCGATCAGTGACAGTCGTGTTTCATGACGTTCTTTTGTTTTAGATTTTGTTTTCTATTATTTTGGGGGGAACTGCGTGTTGTTTGTGCGGAAAATTATCTGGCAACAACGCGACGGCTAATGAATGCGCGAGGTGAAGATCGTACTACCTGTGGCGCAGTCGGTTCTTTCATGTTTCTCAGGCAACTGAACCGTATATTTGCAATAAATTGAGTCATAAATAATAGGTAAAGAATTATTAAAACACTTGGTTTGTTTCACTAATTTTGTATATTTACTCAACTAGTTTCGCTTGTTGTAGCATTATCAAGAGTCTTTATAAAACAAAACTGACAGATATTATATATTCAGATAATAAGTAGTAATAAGAGTTGGGGAATATCCAATCTTTTCGTTGTCATTAGTGATATACTTATAATTTCATAATATTTCACCAAGAGATAATATTCAGTCATGTATCAGATATGTGTATCTTTAATGTGTCACAGCGTTTAATTTTATAAAGTTACTCGTTTTATAATTATAAATTCCTCTTATAACGGGTGTCCAACAATTATTGCAGTCCCGGGTGGCGTTGGAATCAAAAACGTAGGTCGATTCTTACATGTGCCAAATAAATGAACTGACATTTTAATTTAAAATGTCAGTTCATTTATTTGGCATTTAAACAACAATTTAAATGCACGTTTAGGTTATGTTTGACAATTAAAATGTCAGTTCATTTATTTGGCACATGTAAGAATCGACCTATGTTTTTGAATCCAACGCCACCCGGGACTGCAATAATTGTTGGACACCCGTTAGTACCCAACAACCAAAATCTAAGATGAGCTTAACAAAAAATAGAATTGAGAAAATATTTATTCTAAATTGAAATTTTTGAGATACTTTGAAGGTGTTAATAAATATGTACTGAGTAAGGTGCGCATCTTGATCTAATCATCATTTTGTACCTGTTTCAAAAATATTAATTTTAAAACTATGTTAACCATAATAAATTTATATAATGTTGAAACTATAAACGGCACGAGTGAGTAATATCGATTATTTGGCATATCAGTTATAATTGTAAGTTTGTAAGTTTTGGATCGTGCAAGTTAATACCTCGTACATTTAGGCATATTTTATATCGTATAGTTCTTTCTTATTGATTTGTGTGACGTTCATTAGTATTATTTCTCATTGTATTATTATTGAGTACTTCTATTTCACCCTTTTTTCTTATGTAATCCTTTGCGCAAATTCATTAGCAAATAAAACCACTCGTGTCAAATGTATTAAGTATTGTCACATAGGCTGTAGGAAAAATCACTTCTGTGCCAATCATGTGGTTCAGGGCGCTCCAAAGAATGCATATGAGTTTGTGAATTGTCAGACAGGCTCTTGGGAATTGAGCAGCTATGGAGTGTTTCCGAGCATTGTGCCTGGTAGAGTTTTACAAAAATTGTTATTCTTCATAAATTCTGCAAGCCACTTAAATAAGGCGCCATGTATACCTTTCATTTAAAAATTGGCGAAGAAGTTTGAAGAAACCGGAACAACATTAGACAAAAGTAAAAATGGGACTGTTCGATTCAATCCAAAAGTCATTACGCCGAATTATGCAGAAAGACCCTATAAAATTCAATTGATACAAGGTTCCAGGATGCCGACAAAGTGAAATTTTCTCTGGGAAATTGATCTCTTCAGGAGAGGTAATTTAACCCCCTATGAATTTTTTCCTGTGGGTTTATTTCAATTCCCAAATTATATAGTTTAATAAATAACAAATACATTTTTGATAAATGGGTTAGTTTTTTTATTTGGTCCACTGAATATAAATTTTCTTTTGGTATTCTACAGCCTTTATATACTGGTAATGAAGCAAATGAAGCATCTACGGAGGCATGCGGAAAATAGTACCCGTTTGGGAATACATATAAAAAAAACTAGTTTATTAACTGTTCGGTAACAACCACGTTACAAAACACACAAACGCAAAAACAAAACACAAACTTGTTCCGTAACAAACATGAACGTTACATTTGCAAAGAACATACCTTAAACTATTTCTCTACATAGTTATCTCGCATATTAAGCATTTGTTATAACGTATGGCGAATTTTTGTATCCTAGCTTCATATTTATCTCTTTCAAATTTCTTTCCTGCCAAAAAGTTCTTGATTTTGTAAACAGATGGTAATCTGAAGGAGCTAAACTAGACTATAAGATTCATAGTTGAAAGTTTCCTTTTTTGCGTTATCCGAGTTGTATGAGGTCTGGCATTGTCAGGGATGACAATGACACCACTGGGCAACAGACCCTGTCGTCGAATTTATTCGCCTGGCTTAATTTCTTCAATGTTGGACAGTATGCATCGCCATTGAAAGTGTCTCCACGGGTTATTCGTTAATTGAACTTTCCAGTTCGTCCGTAATGACTGACGGCCGTACCGAACACTTGTTATCATGGGTGTTCTTCTTCACAAGTTGAAATTACGACACCAGCAACCTATATACTATAGATAATATTTAAAATGAACACTTCATAATTAAGACTGGTTTTGATGATTTAACTAAAAAAGTTGAAAATATAGAACATACTTTGCTCAGTTAAATCTTAAGTTAAATGTTATTAATTATAATTAATGGCGCGTTACAATGATGAAGGCGATCCTTTACAGAAATAACAGAATGTACACAAATATAAATACACAAAAACATGGAAGAATGACAACGTGCCCGATAGCCAAACCCTACTACTACTGCAATTAATGAAATTGAAGATCGCAGATGTAGAGAGAATAATATAATTATGTATATCGATAGAGATATTATTATCATCACTTTTGATTGATTTTGTTATAAATGATACGATGCAACTAAACCTTAAGTTCAATACATGTAAAGTAGCATCCGCTTGGGACAGAAAAGTTAGCACAAACATCAATGGTTTTCAGAGTAATGAAAAATAAGCGTCAACCCGAGCCAAGTATTAAAGTTGGATTTGATTAAACAAGTCCCTAATGAGAGGAGTATAATAAACTCATCACTGAGCTTAAAAAACGAGTGTCGTTAGGTAAACCTGAATATATTTATTTACTTCGTAAGAATTTTCAAAAACGATTTACAGAAGAGTAAAACTAAAGAAAAAATCTGCATTAATTAAGTTTGCCAAAATGTTCGTGAATTAAAAGGCTAATTAGAATATTTTTACAACAATGTATTATAACTAGATTATGATATATAATATATAAATAAAGAGACATGGCTAAAACGCAAGGAGTTAATTACCAAGTACATATTATGTGTACAGAAATGACAGACATTCTGTTAAGCGTGGTGATGTAGTCTTGGCAATACATTATATTTAATTCTCAGAGCAAGCGGCATTTAATCTAATACAGTGCGACTCAATAGAAGCAATAGTTGCTAAAATAAATATTAGTTACAAAAACTATTCAGGGTGTTTATTACACTTACGCCAAAAATACAAGAGGTTATTCCCTGGTCTATTCTAAGAATATTTTGTCCTTTGATGATTTTTGAAGATACAGGACAAACACTTCTACTCGAAAACTTGCAAATACTTTGAATGTAAGTAAATGGACTGTTTGGAAAATTCTTAGAGACTATTTGTTGAACCCATATCATATGCAAAGTGTACGGACATTTCATCATGTAGATTTTCCTTCGCGTATTGCATTCTGTTAATGACTTTTGCACACATTGGTTCAAATTCTTCAACTACTGACTGATTCTTTTTACCGATGAAGTGAATTTTTCAAGAAAAACAATAAAGAATTTTCATTACCATGTTTGGGCTGAAAAGAATTCACACGAGATACTTGAAAACCGTCTTATAAAGGGTTTTCCAATAAGAGGTTTCATTTTGAATAGCCCTCTATCTAGACAGCTGTCACTTTTGCAGCTGTCATATTTTGACATTTGACAAGTAAAAACTACGCCATTAGTAAAAATGCAACGATACACGCTTCAACAACGCATTGAAATTATTAAAATTCACTACAGAAATGGTGAAAATTTTGCAGTCACAGTTCGTCAAACCAAAGCACTTTTGGGTCGTCGTGAAGCACCTTCTCGGCCAGCAATAGTAAAAAATTTGAGCTGTTGGGACAACTTAGTGAAGTGAAGAATCGAAACTGTGTGCGTCGCTTAAGAACAATTGAGAATATTGCTGCTGTAGCCAATAGTGTTAACGAAAATCCAGGTTTGTCGATTCCTCGTCGATCTTTGGAATTAGACATTCCAAAAACATTACACCGTATTTTGCATAAAGTCTTAGGTTTGAAGGCGTTTAAAGTTCAGTTTACACAAGAACTCAAGCCTGTCGATCACCAGCAACGTCGTATCTTTGCTGATCGGGTCCTTGAAATGCAACAAAATGATCCGGATTTTCACCGAAAAATCATCTTCAGTGATGAGGCCCATTTTTACCTCGGAGGCTACGTGAATAAGCAGAATTGCCGCATTTGGGGCTCGGAAAATCCAAGAATTCTTATTGAAAAGCCTCTCCATCCTCAACGTGTCACTGTTTGGTGTGGTTTTTGGACTGGCGGTGTGATTGGACCTTACTTATTCGAAAATGAGGCTGGTGCCACTGTTACGGTGAATGTATTGCGCTATCGAGCTATGATTAATGATTTTTAATGTCGCAATTGGAAGATATTGATGTGGACGACCTTTATTTTCAACAAGACGGCGCTACGTACCACACAAGCCACGAAACAATCGCAATTTTGCAAGAAAAGTTTCCTGGCAAAGAGGTGATCACAATTGGCCCCGAGATCTTGTGACTTAATACCTTTAGACTTTTTTCTTTGGGGCCACGTGAAAGATAAGGTCTATGCTAATGCCTTAAATATGGAATTCGTGAAGTTATCGAGGACATACAGCCGCAAATGTGCGAATTGGTCATTTCATGAAAAGGATATGGTGCTGCAACCGTAGTCATGGCGGCCATTTGGCTGATATCATTTTCCATCGACAATGGCATATCTTTCTCTTTACAGTGAAATAAATATCCATTGATATCTTTTAAAATATACTCGTTTTTTTTTAAAATATCAAAGTGAAACCTCTTATTGGAAAACCCTATACATTTAAGTCGGAATTGTGGATGACTGGTTAATTCGACCGGTATTTCTACCAGATAGACTTACTAGCCATGTGTGCTCGATCCCCGGACTTGACGCCCTCGATTATTTTCTACAGGGCTATCTAAGTAATTAGTTTATCCTACTCCAGCAAAACATGTGAAAAACTTGAGAAATTGGATAATAGCTGGATGTAACACCCTGGTGTGTGAAAGAGTTCGACAGTCATTGAGAAGGACATTCAATTATTGCATTCTAGCTGATTCTTGTAGATTTTCTTAATCTACATTTAATTTTTGGTAATGAAATGTTCTTATTGTCGAACATAATGTTCGCCCTCTATCTTCGAAATAAAGCGAGGTTACAAAAATTATCAAGGGACAAAATTCTTAAAACAGTCCTGGGAATAACCATTTCAATTTTTGCCGTATTTAAAAAACACCCTGTATATTTATATGTATTTATGTAAAATAAAAAGTGATACTAACAAAGTTAATTGTTTTATTTATTTTGAATTATCAAAATGTATCAGGAAGTGAAAGCCTCCACAATTACTTGTTTGAGAATTACACTTTGTTTTTTGAACAAGTAGTATCGTTCAACAGGGGTTCAACTTAGGAACTCTATTATTGCTTTTATATTTTAATTCAAAGTCCTAAATTAGAGATTTAAAAATGTATACTGTTGTTGAATATGATGGTGGTTGGTTAAAATTATAGAACTGCCGAGCATTAAAATATATTCATGGTCCCTATGTAGTTAAATATATCAGTTTGCTTGAAAGTATTCAGAAACGATTTTTAAGATATTTGTACTATGTGAAATCCTCCTATAATGTTTTGAAATATCGTATAACCAATTGTCGATGGGCGTTATTTATATATCGGTTCAGAACCAACATACGTATGATTTTCTCTGCCATCTAAATGATGATAAACTTACTTAATAAATATGCTTAATATTTGAATACCTAGATTATCATCCAAAACTTGTTATTGCTCGAAGAAATGTATAGAAAGTATTAATGAAACACAACGTATAGAAATTTTTGATAAGTTCTGGGATATAGGTGATTTTAATAAGCAAAACCAACGTAAAACTGTCAATAGAAGAAGGCCTAGAAATAATTCGGGCACTATGAGGGCATATGCTTATAAATTTTACCTGGTCACTTTTGGTGGAAACATTTTTGTATGTAAGAAGTTTTTCATTGATACTTTCCAAATATCTACTGGACGAATTGATCGCATCATAAAAGCGCATGAGAATATTCCGAAAGACATGCGTGGAAAAATGAATGGCTCTTGCAGAAGAACTAGTGAGCTAGTGACGAATACAGTGATAGAACATAGAAAAAGTTTTCCGGCATTTGAAAGTCACTATACCCGATCCCAAAATCCTGGACAGATGCTTTTAAATTCTGAATTAAACATAAGAAAAATGTATAATTTATACTAAATACTAAAATTCAAGGAAAATAACTTGGGAAGAAAAAACGATTCTTGTACAAAGACATGATGTTCCCTTGCAAGATGCTGCATTAGCAAGAAAATGATTACAATTAAATAAAATTCTGGAATCAAAAAATACTGATAAATACTTTGCATTCTCTTTTGACCTGCAAAGCCTTACCTTACCCTAAATGGCAGATCATTTGCATATTATAAGCGACATATGTATGTTTTAAACGAGGGTTTTCACAATTTCCATGACAATAAAGTTAATGTATATGTGTGGGACGAAACTATTGCTTCCAGGGGATCTAAAGAAGTAGTTTCTTGCTGTTTGAGGCATTTAGAAAATGTAACAATGTAATTAGCGTCTAAAATTAAAAATACTACTTCTATTTTATGTCGTGTCATTATTTGTATTTGAAAATTGGATTAATATAAAATATATTTTAAGTGATATTTGATTTTTCAAAATTAAATTAAAAAGATTTTTACAATTGTCTAATTTTGAGTGGTGTAAGTCTATTTGCAGCCCGTAAGTATACATCAGTTGAGTAAAATACGCCTAAAAAAATTTATTTAACCAAATTGATACATATTGATGAAATAGTAGAAACATTAATAGTAGTTAAAAATATATCCTTACTTCACAGTTTTTATTTCACACTATATGTTGGAAAAATTTATTAAACTCGGTTGACCAGGAAGCCATTTAATACCACGAGAGGTTAGAATTTGGCCGGACAAATTTTATTTTGCACGAGTCAGTGAATCGATGCAAATTTCGAGAATGAATTGGGATGGAAAAAACCACGAGCGCTTGCGCGAGTGATTTTTGCCTAATCGCAATTCAATCGAGAAATTTGCGTTGAAATGAGGAGTGCTCAAAATAAAATTTATCCTGCAGAAATTATAACCGTGAGTGGTATTTATTAAGATAATTTAACGAATTTAACATTAACAATATCAATTTTTATTTATTAAATGTACAATTTGTGAAAGAACAATATTCATATACAATAGAATTGCATGCAAATTGTTGCACGTTTGTGTTCTCCTCTTTTAGGTTTGTTACTAATGATGCATGGTGATCTGAATTTAATTGCAAATATGGCTTTAAAGATTTTGCGTTTGAATGTCCAGTCTCTTTATTATTTGTTGGTAACTTACTCCACTTTTAGCTAATACAGATACGGTACTAGCACGATTTGAATGGTTAGTAATCTTTTTAGATTGAACATCAAGCCCAATTTTCTCAGCAGATGATCTGGTCCATTTGGAAATCTAGTTAATTCCTACTGGTGTATTCTTGTACCAACCTATTCCATTAGTATTGTTCCAGAATGGATTAGGTGTCAAACACATATGATCTGTTGTTATATTCTCATTGCGTTTATTCAATAGTTTCCTCAGAAATCTTACGGGACAAACATCAGGATCATTCGAATTTTCTGTAAGCCACTTACTATCGGTACATTTTTTTCAATTCCTTGAGCTGTTTTTGAAAATATTGGATTATATTCTATCCTTTCGGTCAATTATCCATCGTTATATATCTCGTTTTTGAAATAGTTTGTTTGACACTTAACACCTTCTCCACCTCTCCACGCCAACTCAAATGATACTACATGAAAAAAATTCTTTTGGAGACCATCCGGTGTCTCTTAATCCAAATTCTCATCATTCTCCAAATTTCTTCTTTTGTTCATGCTGATGAACTTTGTTTTCTCTTTTCACAGTGTTTTTGTAATTGCTTTCGTTTGGCATTTTTTTGCCTCGCGTGCGCTTTCAAATATTAAATCCGAAAAAGGATCAAATGAAATATTTAATTCTTTGAAGTAATAATCCTGTATCATTTTTGCTGTTGTGTTCTACATTGTTTTTACTACATATTCTTTATAATCCTTACCATTTACTCTTTTCATATTGAATGCCCTCTTTTCTAAAAATGTCAGCAATTTTTTTGAATGGCGTCGACGCGTCTAGATTATACGATTTTTCGCCACAAAAATGTTGAAACTGTTTCCAGATCGAATTTTTCGTTTTAGTAGTGTTCTTGGGGATACTGCACGTTTGATATCGATGGATGATTCACTCCCGAAACGAGTTTGATTTATAATTATTCGCACTATCACGATTCGACTGACGTTTACTTTCAAGAAATTGTAAATTTAAGGACCGCTGTCATGGTGAAGGTAAATATATATTTGTCCACTTGCAAACTTGTTTCCTCCCTGTTTATCCGCTTGCAAACCGCTACTTCAACTATTTTAAATACATATTTTTATACATTAATTGAATTATCGAGTTTAATAAATTTCCAACATATAGTGTAAAATAAAAACTGCGAAGAAAGAATATATTTTTAACTACTATTAATTACTATTTTCACGTACTCGAATATTTAATCAGAAGTAGAAACATTGCAAGACTCCATATAATGTGCCTAAATTTTTAAATGAACAGATATGTTAACCTTTAATTTTCTTGAAACAAGAGAAAATTGACTTAAGCCACTTTCAAAATAAACGGCCTAACGTCTGTTGGGTTTGAAATAAATAAATACATTTACTGTATTTTTTTTCGTATGTTCAAAATTAATCAATAGGGCCCATATAAGACCGCACCGTACACGTTAATTGTAATATTATAATTATAATAAATTTAGAAACTCATTAAATTATAGTATACTATATATGAGAAGGTTGGACTTGTTTTTTGAATGTGCAATTTTTATTTATACTTTCATTTAAAAAATAGTAATAATATTAAAATGGACATATTATACAAAACATTTAATTTAATTTAATTGTAAATATTTACATTGCACACTGTCAATTTTATGTGTATTAAATAAAATAATCTATCACTGAACTTCCAAAATTGTATGCTTGTTTGAGGTGAATATAAAACGAACCGATAAGAATTATTTGTGCTACAGGAAATGCCGGCGATAAGGTTTTGCGGTCTATGAATGAGTCAATTTGAAATATTTAAATTCGACTACCGACAGAATTGTAAAAAAAAAACAAAACAAAAAGCGTGAAGTAAGCTGTGTCAAGGTCACTATAATACACCAACCGCCTCCATTAATTACCTATTCATGTCCTCATTTGTTTAATCGCTGTGTTTCAATGTTTTTATTTACTGCTTATTCGATAAGGTTTTTTCAGTACATTACAATTACAATTTTAATGAGATAAATGATTAAATAAATAATAAATGATAGTATAACATATTAATTTGGCAGGAATAATTGTTTAATACATACTTTGGTATAATGTTATCAGTTTTACTTTAATTTTTTATTTCAAGACTTACTTTTTATAAATTACCCCAAACTCAATATGTAGTTTAAAGTTCATAAATATTAATTAATGACAATTTTGTTTCTTTTTTGAGAGGGTTCCCTTTTATATTTTGGGAATGGACGATCCAGGTGCTGCCATTTGATAACCGATTTCTCTAATGTAAAGTTAGAGCTTAGAGTTACTGAGTTGATGTCGGCTAAGAAGAGGAATTGAGTCGTAAACATTTCCATGTGATAATTTTTTACAACCTTCAACGTGATTAACAACAAAAACACTATACAGGGTGTTCAATTTAAGTGAATACATTGAAATATCTCGAAAACTACACATCGAATAAAAAAAATTATAATTAAAATTTGTTCGCCTCGAAGGAGGACATATAGTGATACGAAACTCGACCCACTACCCTCAACTCCCTAGGGGGTAGGGGGTGAGAAATAGAAAAGTTAAATAAGAACCCCCATTTTTTTGTACGGATTTGAATACTCTGCTGGGAGAAATGTAAAACACTGTCTTACACTGTCAAATCTCCCTCTCTCTATCCCCACCTCTCCCGCCACGCTACATCGCTCAATGTCGGCCTAATATCATCATAAAACGACAATGAGTCACTCACATGCGCATCTCTGACAAAAAAGATTTGGATAGTATTTATTTTCTGAATTCATTTAATTTAATTTCTAGAAAACAATTACAAGTGAACAATGCCTCGTGCAAGCGTAGAAGATAAAATTGAAATGATTCTGATTTATGGCGAATGTAGGAGAAATATTGACGAGGCTGTTGTCTTATACGCTGAGCGTATTCCGGATAATGTTCGATCGCGGTCTTTTTTTACAATATTGTCAGAACATTTTTATCAGATGGTAGTTTACAACCCAAACATAGAAAACGGACAAACACTGTCACAGGAGTTTGCAAATGAAATAGCTGTGCTAGCAGCTGTTCAGCAAATTTCACAAATAAGTACTCGACAATTACAACGCGATTTTGCACTGAAATAAGTATCAACCGTATCATAATTCATTTGCTCCAACAACTTCAAGGAGATGATTTTCTTAATAGAGTAGTATTTTGTGAATGGGTACTTAAAAAAATAGAAACTAACCCAAATTTCTTCGTCAATGTACTATTTTCAGACGAGTCTACATTCACAAATCATGGTAGTATTAATCGGCATAACATGCATTACTGGAGTGTAGAAAATCCCCACTGGGTACGACAAATTGAGCATCTACGTCCCTGGTCCGTAAATGTTTGGTGTTGAATCCTAGGGAACAAACTCATTGGTCCATATTTAATTGACGGTACTTTAAATGGAATTAAACATCGACATTTTTTGGAACAAGAACTACCAATACTACTTGAGGATGTTGCTTTAGATGTTCGCCAAAGTATGTGGTTTCAGCGTGCCCAGTGCATTATTCAATTGTTGCACGGGAAGTATTAGACCCTGATTATAATGCTCGGTGGATCGGCAGAGGTGGTCCTATTAATTAGCCTGCTACGTCGCCTGATTTAACAACACCGGATTTTTTTCTATAGGGTTATCTGAAAGATAAAGTTTATCAACAAGTGCCAACAGACAGAGAAAACATGATAGTACGAATAAGAAACGCTTGTGCTCAAATTCCCGCGGTTATGCTTCTATCGTGTGTACAATCAATCGAAGGATCAATAAGTGTATTGAACTTGAAGGTCGAATTTTTGAACACTTGCTTTAATTGGAAAACTATTATGTGTGAGAGGCATGAAGAATCACACATTCGTGTACATTTTCAACGATTTTTGCCAATTTTGAATTTTGTCGATTATAGGGTCGTCTGTTACGAATACAAAAAAAAAATCATATAAAACTTTCTTATTTTTTTCCGAGGTATTCAAATCCGTACAAAAAATAGGGGTTCCTATTTAACTTTTCTATTTTTCACCCCCTTGTCCCCTAGGGGGTTGAGGGTAGTGGGTCGAGTTTCGTATCATTAGATGTCCCCCTCCGAGTGGAACAAATTTTAATTATATATTTTTTTATTCGATGTGTAGGGTTCGAGATATTTTAATGTCTTCACTTAAATTTAACACCCTGTATATCGATGATATACAGAATTAAATCGTGGGCGTAGTTCGCTTAGTAATGAATTTCGTGAGGATCGTCCAAAATTGAGAAAACATTGATGCTATGCGTGTGTTGATATTGCAAAATTTTCATTTGACTTTTAGAGATTTAAAAAAGGCTCGTGTCGATTGGCTGAAAGAAATAAAGTGCTTCAAAACACGTATATGATATCGTAGCCGCCGAGAGCTGACTATGACTCATCGCTCTTTATTGGAGGAATCTAGACACATTTCTTTCTTCTCCTTTCAGTTTACTCTGTCCCGGTCATCCTATGATGATGATAGAACGAGCTAGATTTTAATTGCTATACAATTCTTAGTACGAAATTGCATGAGTCGCAGTCAGCTCTCGACGGCTCAACTATATATGTGTATGAGTTTTAAAATAAATAAATAATATTCGGGCTACATCGGTCTTATCTGTTAAATGCCCTGGAAGAAGGTAAACAAATCGATTCGATGCACACAGATTTTTCCAGGGCATTTGATCGTGTAAATCATGTCATACTGTTTCATTCAAATCGAATAAAGCGTTTAATTTTTATAAACAAAAGAAATAAAAAAATTTGAAACTTTGAAGACAAATACCGGCTTAACCGTAAATTTTTGGATATAGATAAGTTGCATTAAATCGTCATATTTTGACCTCAGGAATCTATGGTCCAGCCATTTCCCCGCATTAACGGGACACCCTGTATAGGGGGACTATTGTTTTTGAAAAATTTTTTTTGCGGAAATATCCGTTTTGGGGTCCCCTGAACCCAAAACACTAATTTCTAGAAAAAAAATGGTGATGTGGCCATCATAGTACTTTCCCTATATTTTACTCGAAAACTAAGAGGTTTGCGCCAAAAGTTTATTCTTAATATTTTGTTCACTTTTGAATTCTCTATAATTATTTGTTATGCAAATTTCATGTAACTCCAGTAGTTTATTAGAAATGTCAAAATTTTCAATTTTTATTATATTTTCTCGAAAGTTAAGAATTTTATGAAAAATATATTTTAATAAAACTTGTTCAATTTCTCATTCTCTGTAACTTTTGTTTAAAATATTTTGTAATATTTTTCATATTTAAAAAAAAATATCGGATGGTTTATGAATGTTTACCAAAAGCTTTTCAGTTCCAGTTTTTAACGATATAACCTGAAGTTTAAAGTTTCATCTCAATAGGATCATTCGTTTTTGAGATACAGCGACCACAGACAAGAAAACAATAGTTCCCCTATATATTCCATATAGGAAAAGTAATAAAATGGTGATGTGGCCATCATAGTACTTTCCCTATATTTTTCTCGAAAACTATGAGGTTTACGCAAAAATGTTGTTCTTAATAATTTGTGCACTTTTGAATTCGCTACAATTATTTATTATATGAAATTTATCTATCTCCAATGGTCTATTAGCAATTGGCAAAAAATGTCAAAATTTTCAATTTTTATTTTTTTTCTCGAAAGTTTAAAATTTTATGAAAAACATGTTCGAATAAAACTTGTTCAGTTTTTCATTCCCTTTAACTTTTGTTTGAACCGTTTTTTAAAAATGTTCATATTTAGAAAAATATCACGAAAAAACAAAAATATAGGGAAAGTACTATGATGGCCACATCACCATTTTTTTTTTCAGAAATTAGTGTTTTGGGTTCAGGGGACCCCAAAACGGATATTTCCGCAAAAAAAAATTTGAAAAAAAAATCACGAAAACAATACTCCCCCTATATATACTAGGTATATAGGGAAAGTAAAAATTAAAACATTTTTTTACTTTCCCTATATAGTAGACACACAGACAGACAGACAGACACACACACAGACACAATTTTTTTTTCCAGAAATTAGTTTTTTGGATTCAGGGGACCTCAAAACGGATATTTCCGCAAAAAAAAATTTTTCAAAAAAAAATCACGATCACAATACTTCCCCTATATATACTTCGTATATAGGGAAAGTAAAAATTTTTGTGTCTGTGTGTGTGTCTGTCTGTGTGTGTGTCTGTCGGTGGGCGCTGTATCTCAAAAACGAATAATCTGTTTGAGATGAAACTTTAAACTTTAGGTTTTATCGTTAAAAACTGGAACTGAAAAGCTTTTGGTAAACATTCATAAACCGGAAGTGGGTGTTTACTCGAGGCGTTTTTAAGTTTTTTGGTCATATTTTTCTAAATATAAAATATTTTTAAAAACGGTTTAAACAAAAGTTAAAGGGAATAATAAACTGAACAAGTTTTATTTGGACATATTTTTCATATAATTCTTAACTTTTGAGAAAAAAAATAAAAATTGAATATTTTGACATTTTTTGAAAATTACTAATAAACTATTGGAGTTACGTAAAAGTTACATAATAAGTAATTGTAGAGAATTTAAAATTGAATAAATTATTAAGAATAACTTTTTTGCGTAAACCTTATAGTTTTCGAGAAAAATATAGGGAAACTACTATGATGGCCACATCACCATTTTTGGATTTTAGATTTATGTAGTTATCTCACAGACAGATCACAGAAAGTTAAAATTAATGATTACATTTCAGATGATATTCGGGCTACATCGGTCGTTCCTTAAGGTTCGCACATGGGACCAATATTATTTAATTTCTTTATAAATTACTTGGCAAATGAAATCTCATTTAGTTCTTGTCTCGTTTACGCGGATGATTTAAAAATGTATTCAGTTATTAATAATATAGATGACGTTAATATGTTACAAAATGGTTTTATTAAAGTGTTTCAATGGTGCTGTAATAATAAGTTGGATCCTAATATCTCCAAATGTAAGTCAATTTCGTTTCATAAAGGTGTTGATGTTGTATATTCTATTAACGGTATGCTGTTGGAGAAAGTTACTATCATTAGAGATTTGGGTGTAATCTTTGAAAATAATTTATATTCTCTATTATTATTATTAATAAAGAATTTCAAACGCCTCTTGTATATGGTTTCCTCGTTAGTTATATTTAATTGAACAATTAGAGAGTGTTCAGAATAAATGAATTAAAGTTATGGCCTATAAAATGGGCATCACTTCACAAAATTTAATATTATCAGCGTTTAAGGATGATTTGAAGTTGCCTAGGTTGTCAAGCCGCAGAATAAATTCTGATTTATTACTTTTCTTTAAAGTCTTGCACAGTAATCTTGACTGTCCAGAATTTCTACAACAAATGATACTTTGAAGGCACCCACTTTTGAAACAGGACAAGAAATATTACAACATTTATGGTAAAGTTCCATAGAACCAAGTATTTCTCTAACCAGCCTCTTTCATGAATGATGAGATATGCAAATAACCTTCAGAGACATGAATCCGGTCATGTAACAACTTACACAGTTTTTACAGTTTAAAAGAAACCCAGAATAAAGAATACATATAGTCATGTCAGACGATTAGTTAATTTATACATTATTTATTAGTGGTTATCTTAGTAATAGATACATTTTCTTTTTTTCTTTTTTAAGTAAATGTCACAAGTTTTGTTATTAGTCATGTAATTCTGCATTTAATTCTATTTGTACATAATTTGTAAGGTCTTATATTCTATTATATTAAGTTGGGAATGTGTAATATTTTTGTATATTGTATAACGCATACCTCGTCATTCGAATGTTAATTACTTTTATGTGATATTGTATTTAAAAAAGACAAGGCCGTTAATTCGACTAATTTTATCTATAATTATTATTATCAAATAAAATTATCAAATTAAAATTATGTTAAAATAGGCCTACAGGGTTAATTATGAAAGTAATGCGCATTTTTTGAGTAAAATTTATTTATTGAGGAAATTGGTATCGACGAAGGTCGTGTGACTGGGGATATTATCAGCCTGACCGTGTATTTGATATCAGACCTAAAAGGTACACTTTATCCCTGGGGAATAATCTTAAACAGGACGATTCTTCGTACGATAAAAAACACAATGAGTATCGTTTTGATGTGAAAAACCATTCGCGCTTTCTTGGGGCGGGGGGATGATTTTGTGTTTCACTCAACGATACGTAAACGCAAAGCAGCCTTTTCGTTTCTGGGTACTCGAACATCGAGGTTCTTCTCCGGTTACGACAGAGTTAATAATAAAATAAGACACCCCAATAATCCCCTCCATAATCCATCCAACGAATTGTTATACAAAACCCTTTAATTTATTCTTTATTAATAAATGTTGTATTTGGATGTTTTGTTTGGATCTCATCAGCATTGTTAACAGGGCACAATAATTAGTAATTTTATTTCTTTTGTACTTCTGCTCTGTATTAAAACAGCAAAAAGTCTAATATATTTTAATTTGTTCTTAAGTTTTGCAGTTTTGCAGGAAGGTGTCTCGAGTTTCGATCATTAAATGATCATTTTCAAACTTAAAGTAAATTAAACTATGATGAAACACTTATTAATACAGAATGAAATAAGGAGGAAATTACTGGGATTTCCGGATTACTCTTCGCTTGATGAATTTCTAAAGACTCGAGTAAATCTGAATTTAGTAGTAGTAGTAGTAGTAGTGTTTGGCTATCGACCACGTGGGTCTTCCGCCGTGTGATTTGTGTATATGTGTGTCTGTGTGTTACTTTAAAGGATCGCCCTGTCACTCTAAAGCACCATTAATTGTATCCCAATGGTGAACGGTACCTGTCACCCATCCAACTACCGACCTGAACTAACGTTGCCGTACGCCAGTTCGGGGCCGTAACCGAATGCGCCACCACCGGCGTGTAATCTGAATTTATTATTTAAAGAAATTAAATTCAGACTAGAAAATAATATAAAGATGGTTTCATTCGACGTAACAAAAATAATTTCAAAAATCCCGACAAAGGAATGCTTACAGTTAGTAAAAATTAATAATGGAGTACTCGAAATTACATCCGATATTTTACAAACCAATATGGGCATTCCGCAAGGTAGTATCTTGGGCCCACTACTATTTAATATTTTTTTAAATGATATTTCTGACAACACAAACATAGATAGTGGAATTGCGTGCTATGCCGATGACACAAACTTGTTACTTTTCGAACAAACATATGTAGACGTTGTTAATTCTGGAAATTTAATAATGAACAATATTAATGACTGGTTCATTAAAAACAAGTTAATATTGAACAAAAATAAAACGCAAACAATTCTATTTAATAATAAATTTAAAAATACGAAAACATTTCGTGAATCTACAACAATGAGTCTTACTAAGACTACAAAACAAATTAATTTGAAACAACTACTTCTCTAGCTAAATTCGACTTCGAATTTGTTTTGTAGTCTTAGTAAGACTCATTGTTGTAGATTCACGAAATGTTTTCGTATTTTAAAATTTATTATTTAATTTACTACAACGAACTAAAGGATTTTAATACATTTTATAATTCTATTTAAAACCAATCAGTGCTTATTAACTCCTGTGCAGATATCTCTTAACAACACTTCCTTCTCATTTACAACACATGCAAAGTTTCTTGGAGTTATTGTTGATGAAACTTTAAGTTACATACAACATCTCGACACCTTATCATCTAAACTCAACAAAATATGTTATGGCCTAAAGGTTCTAGCACACAATACAAATGATGATATTGTAAAAACATTTTATTATGCCAACTTTTACTCTCATCTCAAATATGGAATCATATTTTGGGGTAGTAGTGTACATAGCAATGTAATTTTAATAGCTCGGAAGCGTGCGATTAGAATAGTTTGCAAAATGAAGCAAAGCGACAGCTGCAGTATTTAAAAGATTAAAGATACTGACGGCCCCTGCTGTCTACATTTATGAATGTATCAAGTTTTTGTATAAATATGGCCATCTATTTTCCCAGTACATTTTAAATAGTAGTCACAACACTAGGCATGGTATTACCTACAGATATCCTTCGCATAGGTTAACTATGCTTGAACGAGGTCCAGAGTACACGTGTATTAAATTTTTAAACCACCTCCCACAGTCAATTAAAAATGAAAAATCGTATACAAAAATGAGGCGTATGCTGTTTGATCTATTGTGCAGATTGGAACCATACAGTACCGAAGAGTTTCTACACTCGGATATTTAATATATAGGGTCCGCCAATAAGGGCGCGTGAACTTGAATAAAACAAGTTGTGTGTGAGGTAGAAACGAAATTTATTTTTCATTCGAAAGGGTATTCGACCTCATTAAGTATGGAAGATAACATCGTTCAAATGACCACCGCGGCTCCGTTTGGTAGCCCGGATCCGGGAGGTCCACTTTTCGATGACTCTGGAGCACATATCGGCCTCAATTTGAGCGATGGCGTTGCGTATGTTGACTTTGAGGTCATCGGTGTTTAGAGGCTTGTTGGCGTAGACCAGCGACTTGAGATAGCCCCAGGAAAAAAAAGTCTAAAGGCGTTAAATCGCACGATCTCGGTGGCCAGTTGATATCGCCTCCGCGCGAGATGATCATGTCCGGAAATCGCTCGTGCAGAATGTCCATTGTGGCATGGGCTGTGTGGCACGTGGCGCCGTCCTGCTGGAACCACATGTCGTCCGTGTCCATATCATCCAGTTTAGGCCAAAAGAAGTTGGTTATCATCGACCTGTCGCGCTCCCCATTGACGGTTATGGCCGCCCCAGCTTCGTTCTCGAAAAAGTAGGGACCGATGATGCCGCCGGCCCAAAATCCACACCAAACAGTGACTTTCTGGGGATGCATTGCCACTTGGTGGACCTCGTGTGGGTTGTTCTCACTCCAAATGCGGCAATTTTGCTTGTTCACATACCCGTTCATCCAGAAATGAGCCTCGTCGCTGAAGATGATTTTTCGGCCAAAATGGAGGTCTGCTTCCAACTGCTCCAGAGCCCAGTCAGCGAACGCCCGACGCTGTCTGTGGTCGTTTATCTTGAGCTCCTGGGTCAATTGGATTTTGTACGGGTGCAGACCCAAATCCAGATGCAAAATTCTGCGAGTTGATGTATCCGAAAGGCCAAGTTCCTGTGCACGACAAAAAATGGACTGCCTCGGGTTCTCGCGCACACTCTCACGGACAGCAGCGATATTTTCGTTCGATCGGGCGTTTCGTCGACGTGTCAGTGTTGGCTGGTTGTTTACTGAACCAGTCGACTCGAATTTGCCCACCAATCGACGGATAGTCGACTCTACAGGCCGATCATCGCGACCGTAAAATGGGCGAAGTGCGCGGAACGTTGCTCGAACTGATGACCCATTTTCGTAAAACAATTTAATAATTTGCACGTGCTGCTCGACACTCAAACTTGCCATGGTGATTTGGGGTTATATACTGAACAAATGACAGCAACTTTGACAGCTCTACCTCGAACAGCATGGCCGCACCCTTCCGGCAAAATTCGCGCGTCCCTATTGGCGGACCCTTTATATAAATACATATGTTAGAATTTAAATTTTTATTTTGACGTGTTTCCATGTTTATGTTGTATTCTATGTATATTTACTTACACCGGAAATAAATTGGATTATTATTATTATTATTATTATTATTTTAAAAAAATAACGTCAACATAATTGTTCAAACAGAGTTTATTAATTTACTAGAAATTATCTTAAAACACAATGATTTCACATTCAATAATAAATATTACAAACAGAAAAAGGGTTTAGCAATCGGCTGACCTTTAAGCCCATTGTTAGCAGACGTATTTATGGCTAATTTAACCAACATCATTTTAAACTCCGAAAAGGGCAAAAAACGCATACGTTTTTGGTTTAGGTATGTAGGTGACATTTTAGTCGGCTTCATTGGAATTGACAGACAATTAAATAACTTCCTAAATTACATAAACTCCATTCATCTTCAGATTCAATTTACATTAGAGACAGAGCAGAACAAAAATATTAAATTCCTCGACATCTGAATTACAAATATTTAGAAAGCCAACGTTCTCCGATTCATTAATTCCATCTAATTCAAGACACCCCATTAAACACAAAGTAACTGCATTTAATTCAATAATCCATAGAGCAGTCACGGTACCCTCATCAGAAATTGGTTACAAGAACGAAATCAAAATGAATTACATATTAGCAAACAACAATAGCTATACAAACAAAGTAATAGATAATTTAATTATAAAAAAATATACATTCTTTGGTGGAGTCAGCCTAAAAATTCGAAATATATTGAAAAATCATACTAACGTAGCATTTAACCCAGCGAAAAAAAATTGTAATTCAATTCAATCCCCCGATAGATAAATTAGATAGATCAGGTATAAGGTAACATGCAAAAACTGTAAAGGAATTTATATAGGTCAAACTGATTATAACTTCAACATTAGATTAAAAGAACATCTTAGATCCTTCCGATCAAAGATGTACTCGAGATAATCAATAGACCTAGTATTTTACTGCTTATTTCGTTCTGTATAAATAAGTTCTTCATCGTAGTTTAATTTACTTTAAGTTTGAAAATGATCAGTTAATGGCCGAAACTCGAGTCATTTAAATATAAAGTGTGATATTAACAAAGTAAGCATATTTTTGTACATATATATAATTTTATTTTTATCTATGTTTCTTATTTTAATGTCCCTTCGTATTAAACATATATTATATTTTCCTATAAATGTAGTGTGCCTCGGAACAAACAAATGTCATTCACTCTACAATACAGACTAATAACAAATGGTTGACATTACTTTTCGTCTCGTCTAGTATAATAGAATAAGAAATGTAGGTGCAGCTATTTGAAAATTTAAAGTTGACTATTATTTGTTAATGAAGTTTTGAATTTGCAATATTATTTGTGATATTATATTAAGAAAATTGCTGTAGATTGTAAAATTACGGTTAGAGTGCAAAATGTTCCACCCTTATCATTTGTTATCGGGCGTTACAATTTTCGTTTCACTTTTGGCTTGTTTCCAAAACATGTCGCTTCATCCGATCATGTTATTTTCGCTTATTTTTAAATAACAGCCACCAACTAATTTTTCATACCATTCCATAATAATATTAATTTAATTGTGAATAATATCTAAAATAATTTCATCGTGTCTCATGTAAGTGTTAGCGAGTGCGAAAAAGTTACACCCTAGTGATTTATTATCGTACGTTACAATTTTCGTTTCACTTTTGGCTTGCTACCAAAAAGGGTTGGTCACATCTATTTACCCGATCTTGTTATTTTTCACCAATTTTTAAATAACAGCCTCCAACTAATTTTCCTTAAGAAAAAATCCATGAAAATGTAACTGAATTCCCAATGATATGTTAAATTAGATTATCGTGTCTTTTGTTAGTTGACAAATCTCTGAAATTTGGTGAGTAAAATAAGATTACAATTCTTGTGAAAGACGAGGGCCATCCGGAAAGTAGTACCCGTTATAATATAATATAACGTTTTATTTATAAAGAACATATTTTAAACTACTTGTCTACATAGTCACTTAACAACTTTAAGCATTGATTGTAACGTGTGATGAATTTTTGTATACCAGCTACATATTCCACCGCAGCACACAATCCTATACACAATTGTTTATAATATAAAACTGAACTTTATGGTTAAAATCAAGTCATTTTAGAACAAAAGTTATTTTTTATTTTATTTTAAATATGTATGAATAATATTTTAAATATAAATTTTAACTTTAGAAAGAGTTATATAAAAAATGTCAACTCGATGAGGTCTGGGGATATCATTAAAAATTAGTTCAATCTTTTCTCTAATAACCTTCAAAATTTTGTGTCTCCGTCGGTTTTTGGGATCTTTTAATTTTATTATTGGGCGCTACCAATCAAAATTTGGTCGAGCGAGCCCGTGTAAAGTGTCCCCCTAGTGCTCGCGTTCGGATTTGGTAAGTGTACCAAATCAGTGGTGCGCCGTCGGGTGGACGATTGAAAGTTCATCCGTAATGACTGACGGCTGTCCTGAACTCTTCTCTTCCTAAGGTGAAAATACACTAAAGCCCTAACTCCACAAGACGTTCCATATTTTCTTAAAAATTATAAACACTCACATAAACAGCGCAGTCAATGCCAACAACGTAACTTTACACACAGAAAGCTGAAATATAACTGAACATGTTAGTACACATCCGGCAACTGGTACTTCTTTCTTACAATCCCTCGTAATATAGACCGCGAGCATATTAACTCTTTCGAAACAATTTTTTTTTTCAAAAAATGGTGAATTTTATAGTTTTTGTCTTTAATGCGTAAGTAAATATAAGTATATTTAACAAGGGCTTTGTATATCGATAATTTTTCAATATAAAATAATCAAACTTTTTAGTATGGGATATATAGTTCCAATAGACTTGAGAGTTGAAAGAAAACATTCTGCCTTGGTAAGAAAACTAAATTTATTATAATAACATACCACTAAATATATAGTAGCATAGATTATTTCGCATGGTAAGTCGCGAAACAGTTATTGCAAAGT
Organism: Ontholestes murinus; assembly: GCA_963969525.1. Classification (NCBI taxonomy): domain Eukaryota; kingdom Metazoa; phylum Arthropoda; class Insecta; order Coleoptera; family Staphylinidae; genus Ontholestes; species Ontholestes murinus. The sequence continues at coordinate 21,425,681 of OZ018397.1, read as the reverse complement.
CCAACATGACATGTAGAACAAATGGTTGTTGTCCGTTTCCCAATTTTCAAGCTTGAACATCTAAAGCATCATTTACGTTGTTTAGGTACTATTGGCATATGGTACCCAATATTTACAAACGATCGCTGTCGTTTTGATGGCCTTTCCGCGGATGACCGCCGTTTCACTTTTGCGTTATCTTTACTATTTTCAATAAGCTGTTCTGCAAAAACTACCAAAAAAATTATCAATGTTCCTTTCTTTCGTCTGGTTTCATTGAAAATAAAAACTTCTTCCACCATTTTTGAGATTTCCTTTCAAATTCGTAGAGGCCTACCAATTGATCGATTTGTTATAAAATTCGATTATCTCTGGACATTTTACAGCAGCATTTCCCCATTGTCTGCATTCTGAAAACCTCAGTCATTTTATTCCCATGGCTTAGTAACTGTTTAGTATCTTGTCATCTAGTGAATGTTGTTCCGTCATCCGTACAAAGATACTCAGCTTGACTGCGGTCAAATTTTGTATTTACTTAAGGAATGTTTTTTCATGTTCCTATGCACGTTCCTACACATGCAAATGGTAAAGATTTCATCAATAAAGTTGACGTAAAAAACGATCAAAACATAGAACAACATCTTTTTGAGTTATGGAAGGTGCCAGTTTCCATATAACTCTTTCTTGTAATGTCCCTTCGAGTTTCTCTATTTCTTTTCCGATATATACGTTTAGATCATAAACATAGCCGGTAAGCAAATCGCTTCTGACCCATAATTTTATGCCACGTTTCACATGTTTTAGGAGCATATATTGTTTTAAGCTTGACCTCCCTTTAAATTTGCCCATACTTTCATCAATTGATTGAAATACTGCATCTGTCCTAGCTTGAAACATTCCAAACGTTCTTTAATATAATATATTTTGCTGCAGTTTTGTGGTTTCTCTGGTTAAAAATATAATTTGGACATCAATAGTTTGAATCTATCACGTGATATGGCATTTTTTTATAGTAGTATTGCCCATTGATGGATGTTGAGACTAATAGCAGCTTTGACTTGGTAATGAATTGTAAGCTATCACAATCATAACACCAGTTACCAACATAATCTCAGAATAGTCAGTTGATTTGAACTTTTTTTGGTTTTCTTCTCCAAAATGTTCATTCTTTCGTTAGTGCAATGGGCAATAAACATATGTACTCTTTGTAAAAATATGTCTAGTTCAGTAGAAGAACGTTTTGTAGAAGCACTTCAGGATTCCTAATAGTTGGAATTTTCATTCGTGGAACATAATTTGGTAAAATTGGAGACCAGAAATGGATGTTAGAATTGGTTTATTCTAATTTCAGCATCTCCATTACTTGAACTATAATTTCCAATTACTGCATCACCATTACCTGAATTAGAATTGTCGTTGTCATCCAATTCACCTTCACCTTCTTCATCAGATTCACTCTCAACCCAGTCAGGATCACCATCAAGTAGATTTATATTTTCGGCAATTTCTTAAAGTTCTTTTTGAGATAGTATTATTTTTCTATCCATTCTGAAATTTAAAAAAAAATCGACTTATAGACCCCAAACTGCGTGCAGCAACGTTGGTTCGGGTCAGTAGTTGGATGCATGACCGGTGCCATTCACCATTGGGATACAATTCATGGTGCTTTAGAGTGACTGGGGCGATCCTTTAAAGTAACACGCTCATTTACACACACACACACACAAATACACAAATCACACGGCGGAAGGACTACGTGGTCGATAGCTAAACACTACTACTACTACTACTACTACTTCTCGACTTATAGAACTACTCGGACAAATTAATCCACCGAAAAAGTATATTTGGACATATTGTCCCTTATCAAGAATTTTCGTGGTGCATATCTCGCACAATGATGCGTGTTATAATATATACGACTTACCTTTTCGTAGGAAACAAATAACTTTAAAAACACACTCGAAAATTCACTGAAGTTGCAAGGCGACTACACGAAGAACACACTAATAATTGAGGTAATAACGAAATACGCGGCAAATTGTATGAGATCTGTATGCATACATGTTTATTGGACTGAACTAGTCAGATTACACCTATATTTGGGCGCGTTTTCCTAACAGTGTACATAAAATTTACTCTGGGACGTATTATCCTGTTAATCTCGAAAGGGTTAAGAGATTACAAATACCATTTCTTGATGTAGTCAGATTATAAATGTTTAGTCACCATTGTTTCCTGGAAATTGTTTTACATACGATCAAATTAATAAGCACTAAAAACCTTTCTTCACAAATTTTATTTAAATTACAGATATATATATATATTTCGGACACAAGGTGACCATTATCAATGTTTTAATTAGTATTAATGTTTTACATGTAACAGCAAATATTTTTCTAGAAATAGATTATTGCCACTTTTGTATATAAGTTGGAATTTAATAGAAATACATTAAAGAGGAAATAAAAACTGTCTTACAGGTAAGTAGGAAAAAATTTAATAATTTAAAAATACGAAATATTTCGTATATCTATAACAATCAGTCTTATTAAGAGTACAAAACAAATCATTTTAAAAACTGCTTGGCAAATATTATTTATCGTGAATGATACAAAAGTATTTGTATAGTAGGTAGTTGATTAAAAACTCACCGATTAGTTTCACTTTATTTTTTTATTTTATTATCGTACTAGGCCATTGTCAAGAATGTACATTATTAAAACGTAATTTTAACAGGTGTATTTATAGGGCTCAACACGATTTGAATCTATTTATTTCACAGTCAAATAAAGTTTAAGAGTTTTTAAGTGAATTTGTTGTAAAAAATTGAGAAAAGAAATGAATTTTCGATTGTGTTATTATAATTTTAAAAAAAATAATTGAGTAAAAATCAATAAATATAATGAAAAAATACAAACTTACTCTGTAAGGATTTTAATATATTTTAATAAGTAGCAATTTTTTTTTAGGCGATAGGAAGAATGAATAAACAGAAATATTAAAAGAACGAACACAAGGGCGAATGCGGCCAATCATCCCTCAATACACTTTCACAAATAGATAAGATACCATCGTTTTCATCGGTCTGGAGTCTCCGTAATCGCATTTCTGTTTATACTTTAAATATAATATATTGAATATAAGCAAACAAGAAAATATTGATAAATATATTAATGTAATTGGATTAAATCTAATTGTAAATTGTACTTTAATTAGTGTTGTACAAAGGAACAAAATTATTTGAGTAATTACATATTAATTGAATGGGAATTATTAAGTTATATTTGATCATATATTTAATTAATTGCTTACTTAACCCGTGGTGAAACATTTTTGAAATATCTTGATTAGAAATTGTGAAAGAAACCAAGTGTTTTTAATTTCTAATGAATCTATTTGATCATTTAATAGAATACCTTTTTTATTATATTTATTAATTTCTAATTCTTCCATCAAATTTAACTTTCGGCCTTTATTACAAACGTGCAAAATTTTAAAATTATCGTTAAAATGGTAAAAGGTATTCGATTAAATTCTTAGCCTAGGTTGAGGCAATTTTCTGGAATTGAAAGCATTTTTTCAATGTTACATAGACTAATTGCAACATCTAAGGAGTTGCAAATGACATTTCTAGTCGATTCGGAAATTGAATAAATATCAGTCCACTTCTAATATCTTAATGCCATCCTAACTGTAAAAAGTACCCTCTCCCCGAATGTATCCTCAGACTAAAATTGACCATTAAGATTGAGATTGTTGAATGTAATCAACAATGGCGAGTTTTGACAGAAAAATTTAATCAACTGAACAGAGTCATAAAGAAACTTACCTTTGAATATAGACGGGGAAAATGGACTGAAACATGTCAACAAATTAATGCCATGCAAGGTAAGACCTACTGGATACATAAAACAACGACAAAATCAGACCATATCAAAGCATTATAGACCCTTTAGACAATTCAACAATTATTCATGATAAATTAATTTCTAATGCGTTACCGGATATTTTCATAACTTATTTAAAAAATGCCATGTAAGGCTTCTTCTGGCCATGACAATATTTATCGATTTAAACAAACTGCCCGAATATATCTTAAAATTGTCATCATATTATTACTATAGTCAATACTTCCTCAATTATTGAAATAATGGTATAATTATGTGCATCTTTAAACTCGACAAAAACCTCACAAGCTGCCGACCTATTAGTTTCCTTCTTGTAATAGGTAAACTATTTGAATCCCTTCTAAAAGAAAAATCCTAGAATTATCTAATGTATCCATTCCCGACTCTTTCGCTTCCTCTTCCAAAAGTCACTACACTTCCTCTTACCATCCTCATTTTCAATATCCAAATAAAGCATCTTTAAGATTACAGGTCCGCTGTTGCTTTCCTTGATATTAAAAAGGTGTTTGACCTCGGTATGATAGGTTTGCTTTACAAATGTTTCCTCACACCTTATCATTTTAATTCATGAAAATTTGTTAAACTTTCAAATAAAAACCCGACATTTACTACAGCAAGGTGTACTTTAAGGATTCCTACTCTCTCCTTTACTTTATAATCCTTATTGCCATGATATATTATCTCGTTTGTCAATTACAATGCGCTAATAGCATATTCACCCATCAACTTTACTGCTCTTAACTTCCATTACAAAAAATTACCCCATCGTATCCCAAAATTAAGGGCACACCGGGCCTAGTGAGGCCTAAGTGCTCTGGTCAATGATTGGCAAACTCAATCCAGACCCCAAAATTAAAATCAAGCATGCCGAAATCTCACCTTCTTACACCTGTAAATACCTAGGAATCCTAACTGATCATAAATCCTTTAAATCATATATCCGGTCCAAAACCGCAGTCAATATTAATCAATTTGCTGGCTCCAAAACCATTACCTCATATCTAAGTGGCAGAAAGATTCACACCCAAATAATCATCTTAATAACCCATCAAATGAATTATTATATGAATTCACCTAAATCGTCCCATCACCCATTAGTCGTCGATAAAAAAATTACTACTAAACCTTTCAATCTACCGCTTCTTAATAAATATTGTATTCCCCTTAATTGTACTATCTATTTAAAATATAAACATCCCACGAGCACTATTCACCAATTCATTATTGCATCATCCGGACAGTTCCATTAACTAGCTTCTATTTATTTAGTTTTTGCTTTTAGACAAGACAGAAAGACCTACGATCGATATCACAGACAGCGAGGTAATAACACTAGTTAAATAAATAAAACATATTTAAATAAAACACTTTCTTTGTTGATATCACATTATATTTTTACCAGTGACTCGAGTTTCGACTAAGAGCTGATCATTTTCAAACTTAAAGTAAATGAAATACATCGAAAACACCTATTTATATACAATTAAATAAGGAGCAGAGTACAAGGTCAACATAGTCTAACGACTTGAGTCCTTGTTGGCGAAATGGATGATCTCGAATACATCTTCTTCAAAAGAATGCCCGATCTCAATTAAATGGTTGGCGAAACTTGAATTTGTTTGATTTAATCTAAATGATCTGCTCATTTAGTCTTGCTTTAAAGTTATCATTTTGCATTTTAGCTTATATATACCTGATCTAGTTTCAGCTTTTTTAATTGAAAATAGAATTACAAATCAACTACATCAATCCTATGTTTTTTAATATAGCATTTAAAAAAATTATTTGGCCGTCACGATGACTAAAAATAGATTAGCTCGAGTCGTTAGAAATTCAAAGAGCCAAGACTAGTCCGGGAACCCCATTAATAACGACCAGGTTGTTCTTGTATTCTCCTCCTTATTTAATTGTATATAAATATGTGTTTTCAATTTACTTAAAGTTTGAATATGAAAAATATAGTGTGATATCAAAAAATAAAGTATTTTATTTAAATATTCAAGATGTATCAACCATTAATCATAAAATAAAGCACTAAAAACCTTTCTTCACACAGTTTATTTGAAATACCAAATATATATATTTCGGACACAAAGTGACCATTATCAATGGTTTAATACTAAGTACAAAACTAAAATTAAACAATATTTATACACACAAATTATGTAAATAAGTTGGAAGGGAGGTAGGGTAATTTCCAAAAAATGTAAATTATGGACGGTATCTGGAAAAAAGGTATTAGGGAAAAAACCCGGATTAAGGTGGGACGATAAATTCTAATAATACATTTTGTAATGGACTTAAATCGAAATTCATTAATCTGCTTTCATGTTTTTTCATTTGTATTGCCTCTAACATGTTTAATTGATAATTTGAAGACTGTTTCAGTAATTTAATATTATTTATTGTGATTGGATGCCCAGTTTCTATTATATGGTTAGCTACCGCGGATTTTTCATTATTTAAATTTTTTGCGTGTGTTAAGTGTTTCTTTAAATCTAATTTGTAAATTTCGCTGTGTTTGACCTACGTATATTTGTCACAATTGTTACAGTTAATTGAATAAATTCCTGATTGTTCTAATTCATTTGTTTTAGTAAAAGTGGTTCCTAATAATGTCTCAATTTTGAGTTTGAATAATACGCAGGAGTTAGGTGGAATTTTTTATATAATTTATTGAAATGCGACTCAGTTTTTGGGGAATAAATTAATTTGACGTATTTGTTATCTTTGTTTTGAATGGATGGTGTAAGGCTAGTTGCAAACCCTAAGTTTATTTTTAAACGCGTGTTTATTAATAAGTCTTTTAATTGTATGGATATTGTAATTGAGGCTTTTCGCAATATTAATAATGATGTTGAACTCCTTTTCTCTATTTTCTTTGGACAAAGGAATGTTAAATGCTCGATGGATGAGGCTATTGAAAGGCTGCTAATTTGTATTTCATTGGTGCACAGGAATCTGAATGGAGGTAATTAAAAGGTGTGTGTGGTTTACGGAAAATATCAAATTCTAATCTGTTGTTTTTACGGGAAATAATTATATCTAAAAAGGGTAGAGAGTTTATTTTGTTCAATTTCATAGGTGAAGTTTATAGTTTTGTGAAAATTATTGAGAGATGTAATAAATGAATCTATGTTAAACTCAGAATTAATTATGGCAAAAACGTCATCAACGTATCGGAACCAAATGTCCGGGAACTCGGTTAGTGTATTTTTTGCATTATTTTTCAAAATGGTTTAGAAAGATGTTAGCTAAGAAAGGGGATAAGGGGTTACCCATCGCTGTGCCGAAGGTTTTGTTTTTGTAAAATGTATTATTGTATTCAAAAACGTTACATTCCATAACTAATTCTGTGAGTTGAATGTAAACTTTGATTTTTTCCGTTGGGATTTGATTTTTCATTAATATCGTTTCTAGGATAGCAATAGTGTCTTTAATGGGTATACTAGGAAGAGGGATTCAACATCAAACGAAATTAATTTTTGATTATTTGATAATGTCAAGTTTTTTAGTTTGTTTGAAAGTTCTATAGAATTTTTGACTGACATGTTATTTTCTATGTTTAAAGACTGGAATTGGGCAACTAACCATTTAGCAATTTTATATGTTGGCGAATTTATGTTTGAAACTATAGGTCTAAATTTATTACCTGTTTTGTGTGTTTTAGGTAGACAGTATAATCGTGGCATTTTTGGATTTTTTTACTTTTAATTTAAAACTGAGCTTCTTATCTATTAGGCATGTTG